>OX637535.1:85110282-85710282 GCA_951800035.1 Linnaemya tessellans
AAGTGTTCACGTTTTAGAGCCTTCAGATTTTGTTCACGTTTTAGAATACTCTGTGGAAAAATAAATTTGTTCACGTTTCTGGGACGTTCACACTTTCGAGTGTTCACGTTTTCGCGAGTTAACTGTATATATATTTATAATAAAAACCAGTCTCATGTACTGGTATTTTTCAAAACATGGTTTCATTGCACCAGTTTTATTTGTAAAAAATTTCTATACATAAAGATTGGTTCTGTAGGCATGCCACAATAACATATTCAATGACGTATTTACATATGTCTGGCAGCATATTAAGAAACTCTGGTATCATTACAATTATGACAGAAATAATCAAAACCGCTCAGCTCTGAAGCAAAAGCGCTCTGAAATAAAAGAGCTCTAAATCAAAAGCGCTCTGACACAAAAGCGCTCAGTACTGAGCTGAAATCATCTATTGTAGTGAGCGGTTATTTCGCTCAGCTCACTGAAACGTTCAATTGAACTAGCTCATAGCTCAGTGACACAATTCTACTGGACGGCTCTTCAGCCACACTATCGCGAACATCAACAAAAACTGTTTTCGCATCTCCTACACAGACCCGGCTTGCTCAAATTTTTGCACGATTTTTCCAATTGTACGCACATTTGGACGATTAAATTGACCAAAAAAATCACGAAGTGCACGATATGCATTTGGATTTGAACGCCCATTTTCATAATAAGCCTGAATAACCTTAACGCGTTGCTCGATTGTATATTTTTCCATGGATTAAATTGAGTTTGTCTGAAATTGAGAAATGTCAAATGAAATGCATAAAAAAACTTGACGTTTAGGTGTGGTTCACATTCAACTTCGGCCCTTACAATTTAACCACCCTTTATATCCGGCTATGCCGAATCTTAAATACCCTTCACAAATGTATTTCTTCTTTCTTTCTAAAACAGAAAATGGATTTTATTTACCAAAAAGCCAAAATAAGAAACGTAGTTGGTTACTTGTATGTACAAAAAAATTTCGTTGTTCAAACCCTGGAATCTTATTTTTTAAACGAATGTAATTCTTAGTGAAGTATAAAAAACGTTTAATCCAACAAAAAAGAAAAGAAAAAAACAACAAAAAAAAAATAGGAATTTATTTTGTTACCTTTACTTAGTACGTAATTTTGATTTTTCAACCCTGAAATTCAATTCATAGGTTTAATTCCCTGAAAACCCCAACATTAGGAACTTATATGGCTACTTTTATGTACCAAAAAATATTTCGATTTAAAATTTTTTTGATTCTTAATACAAATTTAATTCTTCCTTAAGCGTAAAAAAGGCTTAATGAACCAAAAAAAAAAAAAAGTAGTGGCTCTTTTAATTACTTTGTGTGCCAAAAAATTTCAGTTCTCCTGGAATCGAATATAAATTTTGTTTGTTTTTGTTTCTAATACCAATTTAGTGCTTTCAAAAATATAAAATAGGTTTAATTCACTAAAGAAACAACTTATATGACTATTTTTGTGTAACAAAACTACGCCGATTTTCCAGACCTTGAATAGAATTTTTAATATTTTCTAAACCTGGAATCGAATTTTTAAATGTTAGGTTTTTTACACTCATATAATTCTTCTTGAAGTATAAAAAACGTTTAATACACACGAAAAACAAAATAAGGAACTTTTGTATCAAAAAAATATAGATTTTTCAAGCTTGGAATCGAATTTTTAATTTTTTCGTTTTTCAATATCAATATAATTCTTCTTGAAGTTTAAAATAGGTATAATTTGCTAAAAAAAAAGAAAATTGGGAACTTATGTGGCTCCTTTTACATACCAAAAATGTTTCGATTTTCCAACCCTGGAATAGAACATCTAATTTTTGGTTTTTAGTACGAATTTAATTCTTCCTGAAATATAAAATAGGTTTAGTTCACTAAAAAAAATTAAAATAGAAACTTATATGGCTATTTTTATATTACAAACATATATATATTTTCGAATCCTAGAATATAACTTTTAATTTTATTTATGTATTACATGAATATAGTTCTTACTGAAGTATAAAATATGTTTAATTCTCTGAAAAAAAAACAAAATTTGGAACTTATATGACTGCTTTTATGTACTAAAAAATTTAAATTTTCGAACCCTGGAAGCGAAATTTTAACTTTTGTGTTTCCTTTTTACCAATGCAATTCTTAATTATGTATAAAGGGTGTGTGTGAAACGGTAGCAAAGTACTATGGGGAAATAAAGGATGGCTGTGGTAGAAAAATTTCACGTTTGTGCTGTGTGTAATGATAACGTTTTTGACAACATAAAATTTTGACATAAACAAAAAAAAATTATTGTTTCCAGTTTTATTAAAATGAATAAATTAAATAAATTTTTACCATTAATTTTTTCAATACTTTTGGAAATTAGATCTTCCCAATCATTGGATATTTTAGTTGTTATGTTACGAAAATGGGAAAGGCGACAGGTAAAGCTTGACAAATTTCAGTGGATAAACATTTTTAAATATTTATTTTCAAGGGAGTTTCATATATGCAACCTTCTGTTTATTCTAAAACAATAAACTCAATTATGAATGGCGATGACAAAATCACTAAAATGCATTTGAGGCTATCAGCAAATTCTCTAAGAAAAATTGTCAACTGTATTCCACAAAAACATCATGGTTGGTCTACGGAGTATGAGGTAATATGCTTTCTGTACTGGATGTCATGTGGATGCAGTTATAGAGTCGTTGCAGAGTTTTTAGGCTTTAGTCGATATACAGCGCGGAGCATCATACAAAAAATGTTAAATCGAATATGTAATATGCATAGAATTATAAACCATGGTTCCAACGCGGAATTTGAGAGGCATGCTGCAAAATTTTGTCTTAAGGCAAAATCAAATGCGTTTAGACGTTTCATTGGAGCTATAGATGGTACGCACATAAGAATAAAGTGTCCTGTTAATAAGCATGATGAATACATCAACCACAAAAAATTTTATTCAATTCAAGTTCAGGCAGTTGTGGATAGTGAGTATAAGTTTACAGATGTGTTTGTTGGATTCCCGGGTTCAGTGCATGATACAAGGGTGTTTGTCAACAGCCCACTTTACGTAAAGGGAAATTATCCACCGCAGGGCTGGTTTCTATTTGGTGACAAAGGCTATCCATGCCAAACTATTCCAGTTGCTATTATAACCCCATATAAAGACCCTTTGACGCACAATCAAGCTAAATTTAACATGGCTCTTAGTAGGGCAAGAATAACAGTAGAATCTGCATTTGGAATTTTGAAAAATCGTTGGAGAAATATTTTCAACAGAGATCTGGAACTTAAAGTACAAAATTGCATAAAAACAGTCTTTGCTGCCTTCGTATTACACAACATTTGTATGCTTCAAAATGATTTCGATCCGTTCCGAATAGATGAAGATGAGATGACAGATGCTACGCCATCGGAAGTTGACAGAGCAATAGATGACACAGAGAGTGGTATAAAGAAAAGGGATGCAATTTTCAATGAATTCATGCGGACGCTTCAAGATTGATTGAACAAACAATGCAATAGTTAAATAAATACACAAATATATAAAAATATTTAACTTCATTTTTTTATTAAAGACATTTTAAAATTAAAACCTTCGTGGCAAAACAACAATTCTAACTAAAAACATAAGCCCATTCTATGTAAAACAAATAAATAAAAAAATTTATGTAATAAATAAAATATTTACAGCCTCAGCCTGCCTATTCAGTCTGATTCGGAATCAGATGACATCAGTAGACCTGATGCATCAATGTGTGAGTATTCAGCTTGGACCATTTGACCAAACACCGCTAAGAGTGATGACAATTTTTTGTCAATTTTTTGTCAATTTTTTTTATCTCGCCTTTTTATATGCTGCTCCAACCGTAGAAATTCTTTTTTCTTTTCTGAAGATCCCCTTTGAGTAGCTGATGATGATGATGAAGTTTCATCATTATATTTTGTTGGTGAGTTTATTGACGTCGAAGAGCCTGCACAGCAATTTGACTCCATGCTAAGGAATCCGTCCGTGCTGTCAATCAAGAAGGAAGGGTGGTAGTTATCTTTTTTATGCGCATATGCGTGAATTTCGTTAAAAAATTCCCAATCTGTCGCTTCCTCACCGACAGCCTCTTCTCCTGTACCTTCACCTGTACGGTATCTAAAGAAACTTTTGTATTTTTTTATTAACGCATTCCATTGCGTCTTGCATGCTATGGCATCTTTTTCATTGGAAAAATGGCATTGCAATTCAGCGGCAATCTTTCTGTAAAGTAAAAGTTTAATGTTAAAATGCACACAATTATTTTAGCACTTACTTCCAGCCCTCGTTACTATTAGCGTTCTTTCCACTAAACCACACGTCCCTTTCGATTCTCTTCGTTACTAGTAAGTGGCGTTCCGAGTTGCTCCCTGCAATTACAACTGTTTTTATAAAAAAAATATTGCACATTAATAGTTACATGTAATATAAGTCTTTTTGAATTTTTTTGGCGCTGGTCCTGCATCCATTTTATTTTTTAATATTATTTAAATAATATTTGTTTTTTAAATTTGTGCGTCTGTTTTATTTGTACTTAGGTTGCCGTTTCATTTGTCTTGTCAAAAATTTGTACGCCAATGTCACAATTTATACTAGCCTCTACGGCTAGTGAAATTTTATTCACCTCAAAATTGTCAAAATTTTACTCACGAGAGTACTTTGCTACCGTTTCACACACACCCAAAATAGTTTTATTTAAGAAGAACTTAAAATTTGTAACCATTTTGGTCAATTTCATGAACTATAAAATATTGCAGTTATCCAACCCTGGAATCGAAATTTGGATTTTTTTTTAATTTTTCATACCAATTTTGTTCTTCCTGAATTATAAAATAGTTTTATTTAAAAAAACAACCTCAGTTGCCTTTTCGATTACTTTTATGTATAAAAAACAAATTTCAATTTGTCAACCCTGGAAGCGAAATTTTAATTAATTTTTTTTTTGCGTTTTTTTTTACCAATGCGAAAAGTTGCGTGAGCTGTAAAGTAGTTTTATTTAAGAAAAACTTAAAATTTGTAACCATTTTGGTCACTTTCATGTACTAAAAAATATTGCATGTACAAAAAAACTTTAAATTTCCCACGTCCCCGAAAAAAATTTTTTGTTGTAGTTTTTAATACAAATTTGATGCTTCCCAAAGTAGGTTTAATTAACAAGCAAACAAAAAAATAATTTTTTTTGCTAGTTAATTTTGCTTCGAGAAATAGGTGTAAGCTTCCCAGCTCTTGAACCGTATTTCGGATTTCAATACCACTCTATTTAAGTGCATTTCCAATCCATCAGTCCAAGAATGAATTCTCTAGCTTTTCTGGGGGCTTTGGAAACCCGATTTCACGTACAGACAGACAGGCATCGCTCATTCGTCATCGCTCTTCATAAGGATCCAGAATATATATACTTTATGGGGTCGCATTTAATATTAAAGCAATTACAAACGGAATGACTCTTTCAATTTTTTGTGAAGGATATAATAAGCCCTCTCTTCTTTGATATTTCGAACTATGAAACAACAACAAAAATCATATATTTTACGAGTATATATTCATATTGTACGAGTATATATTCTCTAGTTTTACTTTATAATAAAGTTATACATATGTAATTATGTATATATACCTGGAATTTGAGAATTTCTTTAGAACACTCCGATATGATACATATTAAAAAGATCCTCAAAGGTGATAACGTTTTCTTTATCATAATGTTATATAGTTTATTGGAAATAATCATATTAATTAAAATCAATAATGCTAGGAACACAACTGGGACGAACGACGAATTTCGTTCAGTACGACGAATTCGTTCGTAAAAATTCGCTCTATAAATTCGTCGTATGAAATACAATAACGACGAATAAATTAAAATAATAAACAAAAAAAATTGTAAATTTTGTTAAAAAACTTTGTAATCCTCTGATGCCAGATTCTTTAGACATTCAATAATTAACCCGGTGGTGTCCATTTTTTTCCAGAACAAATTCCTTTTTGTAATTGTTTTCTGAAATTTTTTTCTGTAAATAAATTATTCTTTTCATTTAACAGCTGATGGGGTGACCATATGAAAAAGTGGGATATAGGAAGAAAGAATATATTATAAAAAGTGTTCAAAATTAATAAAAAGTCGTCCGAATGATAAATTTTTGTGAATTGGTGAATGCATTTTTAGTATGTACTGAAAATTTTCGTGCTAGATGCAGCAATACAGTAGTGAATTATGTTTTCCCACAAAAAACCAGATTGAGTATATGAAACCTGGGCACCTCATATTGATTTGTTCGTCGCTCGCTGACGAAACAATTAGAAACAACCCTATTTCAACTTTCGCTGAGTATGACGAATTTCGTCCAACGCCACGATTGTGTGCATTTTCATATACACCAATCAGAGTTGCCGTTTTTGGTAGTTTCCTACCAAATTTGGTACTTTTGAAATGCGTTGGTAGGTTGTGTCGTGAATTTGGTAGTTTTTTTCAATTTCAGTTTTAATATTTTTTTCACGCTAATCAGCTTTCATCCATGCATGATTTTTAATAATCAGCTTTCATCTATGATTGCTTTTTGATTTTTAGTCATCAGTTTTTGTATGCATCATAGAGGCGACAGTAATAACAAGTGGCAACAAGTGAATAATATTATGACGTGCAAGGGAATGATAAATAAGACTGATTCGCACTATATACATATGGTCAGCAAAAAGAGACTTTAAAAAATAAACTTTTTTCCAAATAAACATTTAAGATTTTTACTTTTATTAATTTATAATGTTTGCTTAAGCAAAAGGTCAATTATTTTTTAATTTTTATATAAAAATTATGTTTTTATTCCAATATTTCGCCACTTCTTTGTGTAGCTTCTTCAGGGATATATAAAATTGTGTAATTTGATATAAAAATTAAAAAATAATTGACCTTTCGTTTCAATAAACATTATAAATTAATATAAAATAAGGTCGAAGAATTTTATAATATAAATTTTTACTTTTACTAATGAAGTCTTATTTATTTTTTTACTTAAAATATTGTTTCTTTTACAAATGAATTGTTATTTATTTTTATAAACATTGTTATGTATAAACTTGTTTTGTTTTTTTTTAATAAAGTTTATTTTTTTTATAACTGCTTATTTTATTTTTTGGTAGGTAAACATGCCATTTGGTAGTTTTTGAAATTAAATTTGGTAGGAAAAAAAAATTTTGAGTGGCAACCCTGACACCAATGTGTTTTATTTTTGGCGACGAATATTCGCGACCAAAAATTCGTCGTTCGTCGCAGTTGTGTTCCTAGCATAATGTTCAAAGTCATATTGAACACTAACATTGTCGCTTAGATACATATTTACTAAATATAGTACATATTACAAATAACTTATAACAAGAAATAGATATACAATAACAATGAATCTATCAATAAAACACTAACGTATACACGTAATTAAATCGAATAAACATACAATCACTTTATGAAGAGCTTAACAATACATTCATACGTTTTAATATTGAATCGAGAAGTATTCTTCACTTGCAGACACTTACGTATTTATATCAAGAATTTTTATCTTGTAACTATTTTTAATAATGTTTGAACCTTGTTTTGAATGAGTATTATTTAACATTTGCATCTATTTCTTATTGTTTTCCACAAAAACTAATTATAATTTTTTTTTGCTATTTTTCTTAAAAAATAAACAGCGAACGATCTCTGGAAAAACAATGGTCGATTGAAGAAACTACCGATTTTGATGAAGATGATTGCGTCTAAACCGAGATTCCTTCCTGCAAGATATTTTAAAATAGATTGATTTTTTAATAAGATATTTATGCATGTAGAATAATATATAGTATGTACATTAGAGCGTCTCGCCTTACAGACAAAAAAACTCGCCGTACACCACCGAATATAAAGCATTGTTGCAAGGCGGTTTGGGAAAAAAAATTTTTTTGCCGAAAGAAGAGGTCGCCCAAATACAATTTTCGTTATATCTTCTACATTTTCAGTCGAATCTCAAAGAGTGTCTCGAGGAGGGCACTGATTTGCTTCAATAGTTATCGACCTCAAATATCTTCCAATATCAAAAAATTAAAGCTCGCAAAAAATTCTTAAACCTATGCTAATTCCAAAAGAACTATTAAAAAAAAGAAATATATATTTTTTTGCCGAACGTTGGGGTAGCATTTTTAAATTTTTTGTCATATCGTCGATATATGTAGTTGGATCTTAAAGTGTGATATATCGATGTTTTTCTCTCGCTTTTTTTTCCTTCAGTAATCATTATACTTACCCATCATATCCCAAATAGAACTTACCCATATTAATTAAAAAAATTAATGTAAAATCAAAAAATTTTAATCAATCATATTTTGAAATGATCCAAGTTGGCTCTCGAGTTTAGAAAAAATGTGGCCCATGCGTTGCTCATCGGTGACAACCAAGGCAGATTCATGTACTATGTACGCTCGGTGTTTTGACAATGGCATGGATAAGCTGTGGAAATAATTAAGTTTTGCAAACAAAGCCATCGAATGAAGTTATTTTGTATATGTTAACCTGGTATTTCTACTATTCCATTTGAAAATTGTATTGCTTCCAGCTGGTCTTACACATAGAATTGCAAGCATGGCAGCTCAGTGAATTCCAATTTGGTCCAATTGATCATATTGAAATATGAGCCACTCTCGAAGGTTATGAAATTATGAACTTGTGGTCCGAACATTTGACGAATGCATACCGTTGCTTCACTTCGGGCTGATAAAATCTTAGCATAGCCATCTGAACGTGCTAGCTTATCTTGCTTCTCTAAGGATAATGTTTCTCAAAGCTTCTTGTTTAAAAGCACCCAACTTTCGAATTTGGTCGGCGTTATTCCGCAGATACAAAAAGAAATTATTAACGCTAATAGTAAAAGACATTTCTTTAGTTTATTCTAATTAATTCTTGATGTTTTATAATTAAAAAATAATTTATAAAACGAATGTCAAAACAAAGTACGAGAGTAGTAACGGTATTATTCCATTTATAAAGGGATTTAAATTGTGAATTTTTACATGACTTTGTCATGACTTTAAAGCATGTCCTCTTTGTTTATATCGCATAACAAGATGCTGTAAATATCGATATGATAAAAATCTACACCTACGTTCGGCGAAAAAATATATAAATTCTTCTTTTTTAATAGTTTTGTTGGAATTATCGAAAAACTTCCTTAGAAAAAGTTTAGTAATTTTTTGCGTGCTGTAATTTTGATATTAGGGTGGTAGGAACTGAGATCTGGTCTGTAAATACAAGTACGGTATATTTGAGATCAATGACTATTAAATCGGAACATTGACCTCCTCAAGACAAAAATATCGACATATCACTTTTTGCGATCCGACTATAAATGTAGAAGATATAATGAAAATTGTATTTTGGCGACCCCTACTTTCGGGAAAAAATAAAATAAAAAAATTTCGAAACAACCTTGAAACAATGCTTTATATTCGGTGGTGTTCGGCGAACTTTGTTTTCGAGACGCCCTAATGTACAGTAAACGCTTTTTGACTGACGAACCGATGAAATTGAAAAACAATGATTAGTTTATTTTGCAGAGGCAAACAACGTGATATACATAAATATATAGCTTAACTTAACAAGGAAATGTGAATTAAATTAATTAAGAAATTCAAACAGTATAACAAAAAAACATAATATGTACCAAACAGTCTTAATATGATTTTATTTTATGACTAAAATGTTGTTAAAATATAAAAATAACTAGAAAATTGCCCTACAACTACTAATTAATTATTAATATAATTACTCGTATGTATATGTTGCTATTTTTAATTTGTTATGAGAATGTACTACGTAAGGTGGCCTTACATGGTAATGCATGTATAACATAGTTTTAGTAGAATCAAAATATTTTAAAACTCTATTCGTGCTTAAGACAGAATAATTATCTGTTGTATTTTTCATGTTTACACAGATGATACAACTAAAATGAAAGCAAGGGTATTAAACACCTAAGTTAATACCAAACTCTGGGCAAATTGTAAATAAAAAGAATTATACTAATTAAACTATTTTGAGTTATTTACAGTTTTAAAAATATACTTCAGACTTGCTGTCTGAAGTGAACTTTATTTAATTAGAGTTTGATTAGAATTAAAGTTTTACAAATTTTATTTTATAACTGAAACTACCATAAATGGTTTTGCTGAGAAATCACCTGTCGTTGGTAGACATATCGTCATCAATTTTTATGGGAACGGATGTTGAGGAAACATGAGTATTTTGTCAACAAGTGCATTAAAAGATTTTATGTTTAATTAAAGTACATTTTTATATGCACATACAAATATACACATTTTGCTAAGATGTATTTAAATAAATTTCGTATTAACTTGCATTTAAATAAATTTCGTATTAACTCCTCCGCCCCTTAATTCCGGACGTCCGCGTTCGTGATAAAATATGCTGAATTTTTATCCGTTATAATTGCAGGTTGTTGAGCTGTAGTGGATATCTGATTTTTTGCTGTCTTTATTTTCGTTATATTTTTGTAGAGTATTAACCCTTTTAAGGTGATTAATATTAAATGTATTACTGAAAGATTGACTATGAAACCATTGATGTGTCTATCTTCCAGTAAATTTATCGATGACGTGTTATTAAGGTGAAGTTGTTTCAAACCTGGAAGTGTAAGTGTTTCTTCAAAAAAAAAAAAAAAAAAAAAAATGGATGGTACCCTAATTATTGCGGTTAAAGGTTTAAACTGCACTGTTTCAGTAAATGTGTACTCTTGATATGCAATTTTGAGTGATGTGTTTCTATATTGAATCACATATGTTCCAGTTAAATTAACTCGTTCCTCATTAATCTGTATAGTTCCGTTATATTCATTTAGGTGTTATTTTTCCGACTTTTGGTATGTGAAATCCGTTTGTAACAGGACAGTATGATTTAATATCTAGTACATTATTTTTATAACATATTTTTAAATTATTAAGAGTTTTATATCTTGTTGTTAATGCGAAAATTGTTTCATTACATTTAATTATTTCATTATTCTGTATCTTGTAAAAAACATTATTTTTCTTTTAATTTTATACGTGCTGATTCTTTTCCCATTTTTCTTATAAAAAAAGTCAAAATTGATTATTGAGGGGTTTTAGCTAGTTCCTATGCGCATTTCACTGGGGCTAATGCAGATCATCAGGGAACCTTTACCCAACATTTCTTAGAATAGCTAGAGGTATTATTTTAAACTTCGACTCAATAGAATCAGAAGTCTAAACAAATATCAAAACTATAACAAGAACTCAATAATCACTTATTCCTTTTTTGTTTTCTTACTATGTCATACTACAACTGGCTGGGTTTTTTCCAACTCTAACAGTCCAACCTAAATTACGACGCAAAGTGCAACGTACGTACTTTTACGCTGAAATGAGTAACCTAAATTAGAGCGTTAACGTTGCCCCATAATCAGTAATGTTTACTCATTTTGATTGATAAAATTTCTAATTAGAAATAAGAAATAGAGATGAACACGCTAAATTGACGCGTTATTTCGGTTGGTCTCATACATTTTGTATGGGCATGAGAAATTTTGACAACAATACAACGCTTTGCGTCGTAATTTAGATTGGTCTGTAAGTGTAGTTGTAAGAGACAAAGAAAACAGCAACAGCTTACAATTGTTTTATTAAAACAATAATTCGCAGTGTTGACAACATCAGTAGACTTCAACCACAGTTTTTTATTCTGTTGTGATTTTTGAAAATAATTTGTAATTTACAAATTGCGAATTCTCAGATGGTTTTCAGAAGTATATGCATAAGATAAGAGGTTTTTAACTTTTCAAAACTGTGGTTGAAGTCTACTGATGATTTGGTAAAGCACCAATGAAATGCATATGGACATTGCTTAACCACCAACAAATAAATTGTGACAACAATGTGTCAAATAAAAAATTTCATTTTACTTGTTTATTATTGTTAGATAATTCATTCAAATTTCCATTTATTATCATTAGATCTTGGTGGTGCAGACTACCGACGATCCTTTTCCAGATCGTTCCAAGAAAATCTATTGATATTTTACATTCTTTTCTTAGTTTTATTTTATCTAAGGCAACTTGGATTTGTGATAATTCGTAGTCTAGGAAAGGAAGGATAGGATTACTTGGATTTATTTTACGGGTAATTGGTTGTTGGAGTTCCAGTAATGTTAGTTGATATTCAAAAATATTTATTGAATCGATCCTATTTGTAACTTCGCATGTCCACTGTTAAATGATATGAGTGGTAAATCCGAGTAGTTTAATATTTCTACCTCAGCTGCACATAGGGCGCTGAAGAAGCTGCAAAAAAAATTCCTGATAAGGCTTTTGTGCACTATTTTTCCATTTGTCGTAATAATGACATCTGGTTTATTTTTTATAACTACTTTCCTATACCTTGAATAACTTTTATTCCTAGACTGTTTACTGATAGCTACGAAAACTGGTTCTCCTATTGAATAGTCTTTATATGGCTTCCTGTTATTATGATGTTTCAAATCTGATTCCTGTTTTTCCTTCAATTTCCTAATATTATCAATTCTCAATTGCTCTAACTTCGAAGGGTCTGTAGTTATTCTATTACTAACAATATTTCAACGGGTTTTAGATTAATTCTAGAGTGAACTAAATTATTATACATATTTATGTAATGATTGATATAATAAATCGGAAAATGATTCATGAGTATTCTCTGCTTTTGTAAAACGCATAATTTCATTAAGTGTAGAATGAAATCTTTCTACCTGTCCATTCGGTGCGCTAACATACGGTGGGGCCTTATATATTTCTATGTCATATTGATATTCTAGCATAAATCTTATTGAAGCGCCTGCAAAAGATTTTTAATCAGCAACAACAATTTGTTTGGAGTACCCAAGAGAAGTTATTATTTCACGAAGTGGTTCCTTTATATCCACAACTGCACGGGATCTAACTACATATTTGGAGAATTTGTCAATCCCTGTAAGTATTACCTTGTGATTAGTATAAAAAAGATCTAGGTGCACATTTTGTCCTGGGTATTCGGGAATCGGTGTTGCTATCAAATTTGTGTTATTTGGATGTCTTTCATGTTTCTGTTCCTAGCAAATACTACATTGTTTAACTATATTATTGATTGCAGATTGCATACCAGAAAAATAAAATTTTTTTATGAGCTGAATTTTGTTTTCCTTACTATTGCTATGTGCTCTTTTGTGTCCCTTCAATATCACAGATTCTTGAGCAATTTCGTGTGTAAGATCCTTCACAATTTCTCCTGCAAATTTTACTTTGTAATTTCTAAAGTGAATGGGATATACTCTTTGCAATTTTCCTAAAGTTTGTAACGTGGTTTTGTCGTAGGCTGAGGTAGTTCAGCGGTGGTCCAAGGTTGACTTACGAATCCACAAACCTTAAGTAAATAATAACACCAATATTTTCCCCTTTTTGTGGGGTTGAATCACCAATCTTCTTTATTTACTATTTTACAATATTTAGTAGCCGCGAAGACGATGATCGGGGGAGCCGAATCGGGAGTTTAGATCGGCGGCGGTTCGGGAATACTTCCTCGTATGATCGGGTGAGTCGAATCGGTAGTTTTAAATCGGCGACGGTTCGGGAATATTATTCGACGGCTTCAGGTTCGGTGATTTGTCTTCTCGGCCCAGATTCGTTTCGGTTTATGTTCGGTGATGACGGCGGCTAGTCGAGGATCGGGGATATCTTACGACTAATCGTTAAATAAGTACAATGAGTCTTACATCTAATTATTGCTAAAAGCTAACTACGGTAAACTGCCTCCGCTAGTCGGACTACAGTGGTAAACAGTCAGCCGAAGCCGCTGTGGAAAGCAGTCAACCGGAGTCGCTGTGGAAAACAGTCAGTCGAGGCCGCTGTGGAAAACAGTCAGCCGAAGCCGCTGTGGAAAACAGTCAGCCGAAGCCGCTGTGGAAAACAGTCAGCCGAAGTCGCTGTGGAAAACAGTCAACCGAAGCCGCTGTGGAAAACAGTCAGCCGAAGCCGCTGTGGAAAACAGTCAACCGAAGTCGCTGTGCAAATTTATTAAAGCAGGGAGGGATCCCTGACTAGCTCTCCACTACGGATCGCCTAGACAGAATTGGCTCAACCTCGTTAGTTCTTATCGTTTTTCTTCGTGTTGATACGAAGTCTAAGGCGTGTTTCGTGTTCTGTGCGAATCGCCCCGATTGTGTGTAATCTTTGGTTTCTTATGCCGTACAACTTATGAAGCCACTGAGAATTATAGTGTGCTGCTTGCATGCAATACCAGTCGCTTGCGTATAATGCTAATGTTTGTATATCGAACGATATGTGTATGCATGGTTGTGCACAAGTAGCCAGGCTGTTGTTTTGCTGCTATGCATACAGCAGACTGTGTATGTGTTTGTTGTTGTGCACAAGCATACAATATTATTGCATTCCTTTTGCCCTGCCGTTCTCAATTCACTCATTGCCCTGCAGTGTTGATAATATTATGTTGAACGTTCTTTACGTTACATTCCCTCCCTGCTTTGGAGAGCGGTGCTCTGGCGCTCTGGTGCTATTGGGTTCGGGCGAGTTTCGGTCCGAGGACCCTCACTACCACTAGGGTATAATTAACCTTCCGAATCGGGAGGCTCAGCCCTTCAAACTAGGGTTTACTACTGTTCTACGGTGATGGTTATAATCATATATCCTTATTCTACATATATTTATATCTTCGTTTTTTATTTTATTTATTTATTTATTTTTTTTTTTTATTATTATTATTATTTTTTTTTTATTATTTTTTTTTATTTTTTTCTTTATTATTATTATTATTTTTTTTTTTTGTTTTTTTATTATAAAATACAAACGAATTCATGGAAACTTAAATGGTACGAGGAAAAAGATAACCAAAAAAAAATTCATGTTTGATTTTGTGGTTATATGTGCTTATGCCAGGGTGATAATTTTCTCCATGTCCAGGCAGCGAAGTCGGGCGAGCCTCTGGTTGAGGATAGTGACTTTTACCGGGGGACGATCGGTTCGGCTGATGACGAATTGTGCATGCCGAGAGTACTTTTTGCGCTTGCCAATGTGAACTCCTGCCCAGATTTCCTCCTCGGCGAACGTTCGGCCGTTGTATTTTATTTTCCCGTGGGCCTTTTTTTTCCTTATTCCCGAGGGCTGCTTGTCTCGAGGTGCTAGGTTCGTGGGCCCCAACGAACGACGTGTTGGGCTTCGGGAGTTCTCTGGCGTCATTGGTGCATGTCTCTGTTCTTTTTATCTGCCGAGGAATTTTTTTTTCCCCGTGGCTACTTCACCCGGAGGTTTGGCAGCTGTAGTTGGTGTCCTGATGGTGTGGCATTTCTCCATTACCATCTCTCCATTGTTGTTGTTGGTTCGCACGAATTGTCTGTCGTGACATGGGACTAGAGGTGGCGGCGATGAGTCAGCTGGAGGATGCAGTTGAATATTCTGCGTAACAAACAGACGGGCTTCCATAGGTGGTTGATATGGAAGAGGCTTCTTTGCGTTTGCCAGTGAATGTGGTACTCGCTGGGGCTTCGTGCGCTTTCGCTCCATCGTGCTTGGTCGTCGGCTTGAAACTGGATAGAAATTGTGTTGTTAATATATATTCCTATACGCTAATCAATTGGGAATTGTTGCGGGGTGACTTTTTGCTGCTATACGTATAATGTTTGTTACCGGCCCTGCAGGTCTGGAGAAATGAAACTCCCTGAAGTTCTGATGTTTTTATTATTATTTTTTTTATTTTATTTTTTTTATTTATTTATTTTTTTTTTTGTTTTTATTTATTTGTCGGTGATCTTCCTCTGTAGGCTTTGAGATCCTGTACATTCGCGCGGACCGGTCTTTTGCCACTTTGTGCGAGTTCCACGATATTTGGCGCGATTCTACGTATTACCGTAAACGGCCCTGAGTATTTTTCGGCGAGTTTCTGGTTGAAATTATCCGCTGCTGATGATAATGGTCTTTCCTTTTTCCAGACTGCTTCGTTGATTTTTGGCTCCCAAGGGCGTCTTCGGAGATTGTAATATTTGGCCTGACGCTTGCTGCCTTGTGTTCTTCGTTCGGCTACTTCCGTCCAAACCTCGCGTATATCTTTTTCGGTGTTACCCTCGGGCGGGCCTTCGATGTTGCGCTTGACTATGCTATAGTTAGTGGGATTCCTCCCATAAATTATTTCGGCCGGTGAAAAAGTGGATACCTCGTTGGTGAAGGTGTTGATGGCGAACGCTATTTCGGGGATTCGTCGATCCCAGTGTCGATGGTCGGTTCCCGTCTGTTGGGCAATCATCGTTTTCACTGTGCGGTTCATTCATTCGGTGGGGTTCTCGTGGGGTGCGTAAGGAGCGGTTGTGCAGTGTCTTATGCCATGATCGCTTAGGAAACCTTCCACGGCGCGGCTAGTGAATTGACACCGTTGTCAGAGAGGAACGTTTTCGGACACCCAAATCGGAAGATAACCCTTTCTTTTAGGGATTTTACTACGGCGTTGGAGACAGCCTGTCGTGTAGGAATTAACTCGACCCATTTGCTAAATACATCGATGATTACGAGAAGAGAAGTGTTGCCGTTAGTGGAACGAGGTAATGGGCCTACGAAGTCGGCTGCCGCTATTTCCCAGGGGCATTCACACTGCATGGTCCTCATTACACCTGCCGGTAGCTTCGTGTCCGGTTTATATCGAGCACAGACTTCACACGAGCGAACGTAGTGCACTACGTCGCGGTAGACCCCAGGCCAGTAGAACCTTTCCTCGACCCTGTGAAGAGTTTTGAATATGCCGAAGTGTCCTGCCTGGGCTGTGTCGTGACATTCCTGTAGGATCGTGGGGCGTTCTTGTGCTGGTACGCATAGTTTCCATTCAGGTTTGGAGTCTAGCGGTGAGTTCCGGGGGATGTGTTTGAATAGCTGATTGTTCGAGACTCGGAAGTCGGGATATTTGGCGCTATTAGAGAGAGCTAGGTTCATCATACGTTGGTACCACTCAGGGGCGGTTATGGCCATTAAATCGTCTGTTCTACTGTTGGGTAAGGGTGCCCTTGACAGGGCGTCAGCTACCACGTTTGAGCTCCCCTTCCTATATTCGATGTCGAAGTCGTACTGCTGTAGTTCCAGAGCCCAGCGAGCGAGTCGGCCGGAGGGGTTCTGAAGCGTGTGCAGCCACTTTAGCGAGTGATGGTCGGTGATGACCGTGAAGTGGTATCCTTCCAAGTATGCCCTCATTTTTCGGATACCGTATAGGATGGCGAGGCACTCTTGTTCGGTGGTGGAGTACTTTCTCTCCAAGTCGTTTAGTGTCCGACTGGCATAACCGATAACGGTTTCGATATCCGAGTGGCGTTGGAATAGCACAACGCCCAAGCCCTCTCGGCTTGCGTCTGTCTGGAGGAAAAATGGTCGTTCAAAGTCAGGGCATCCGAGTATGGGCGACCGTGTGAGAGTCGCCTTAAGTTCAGTGAACGCATCTTCCTGTTCGACTCCCCAAACCCATTTCTCATTTTTCTTCAGCAGTAGGTTCAAAGGTGACGTTAGGCTGGCGTAATTCGGTACGAACCTTCGTTACCAGGAGGCGACCCCTAGTATTCTTCGGAGTTCCTTCAGATTCGTTGGAGCGGGTATCTGTTGCATTGCGTTAATTTTGTCGGGATCGGTCCGAATGCCCTCTGACGTGACCAGATGCCCGAGATAACGAATGCTGGTGCAAACGAATTCACATTTCTCGAAATTTATCTGCATCTCTGCGTCCTGTAGTCGAAGGAAGACGGTCTCTAGAGTCTGTAGGTGCTCTTTGAATGTCCGACCGAGGATAATTATATCGTCCAGATAGACGAAAACTAAGGGATACAAGTCCGACCCGATGATGTTATCTAACGTCCGCTGGAATGTAGCTGAGGCGGAATGGAGTCCGAATGGCATCACTTTACACTGGAATAACCCTCGGCCTGGCACGGTGAATGCGGTATATGGTTTGGAGGAAGATGCCAAGGGGATTTGCCAATATCCGTTTTTAAGATCCAGTGACGAAATGAACTTTGCTTCTCTTAGTTGGTCTAGTATGGCGTTGATCTGGGGCAGTGGGTAAGCGTCGGGGATGCTGGCGGCGTTCAGTTGACGGTAGTCTATGCACATTCGCCAACCACCCTGTTTTTTCCGGGCTAGGACGATCGGGGAGCTATATGCACTTTTAGACGGTTCGATGCGGCCTTCAGCCAAGAGTTTATCGATTTCGTCGTTGATTACTTGCATCATGGCGGGATTTCGTGGCATATATTTCTGCTTTAATGGGGTTTGGTGGCGAAGGTGAATGTGATGTTGTGCAACGGTGCATAGAGCCTTCACCGATTTAAACTTGTCCTTGTAGTGTTCGAGAAAACCGACGAGCTCCTGGTTTTCCTTAGCCGTTAGAAAATCCCTGGAGATTATTGTATATAAAGGGTTGCAGCGCCGGGTGTTTGACTGAGGTGCCGAACGTACCGTCTGGCCATTGAGTCGTAATTCCAGGTTTAGTGATGCTAGGAAATCCATTCCTAGTATCATTTCCTCTGCTAAGGAGCTGATTACTGGTACCCGCAGGGACACCGTTTTCCCCTGATACTGGACGTCTAGATGGAATTCTTCCGAGGAAGCTGCGAGTGACTGGTCGGCCATTTGCACTTGGCCTTGGGTGCCGACAGGATTAACGTTTAGCCCCACCAAGTGTTGTTTTATGGTCTGCCCCATATACGTGCGGGAGGAACCGGTATCGATCAGTGCCCGGATTTGTTTGCCGTGAGTCATTATCACGACGTAATACCGACCATCGTTCGCTGTTTGTAGCTCTGTAGATACTTCGGGAGTGACCTGACGACAAGGACACGAGCGCGAGTACCTGCCGTCTTTTCCACAGTAGGAACAGAACAATCGGGATGAGGACCGGCATACGTATCTCTTATGTCCGATTCCTTTGCACCTCCAGCAAGCGGTTTATCTTGTGTACGCCAGGCTGGAAATCATATGCGAGCTCTGTGGGCGCTCCTCTTTTTTCAGGGATTCGTATTCATCGGTCATACTGATTAGTTCATCCAAATTGCTAAAGTCGCTGCGGCGGACATAATGTCGGTACTCTGTACGAAGGCCGTCGTAGATACGGTCGAGGTGCGATATTTTGCGAAGTGTAGGATGTTGTCTTGCGATCGTAAGCATAGTTAGGATGTAGTCTTTGGCTCGTTCTCGGGTGTATTGTCTTCGATTATAGAAGCTTTGCTCCAATTGTGACAGGTATCGTGTAGGGAGAAAGAATTTTTCTACTTCCCTCCTGAAGCCCTGCCAGTCGGATATTGTCGCCTTTTTAACGCGGAACCATTTTAGTGCGTTTCCAGTCAGCATGCTTAGCATCGCTGGTAGGAGGCGATCTAGATCAATGTGGTGGCACTCGGCTAATTCCTCGAGTCGCTCTAGAAATTCCATTAAATCCGTTTCGCCGGAATATTTCATTTCCCATCGGTGAACAATATTCACGATGTCAATGTCTGGTTGGCGGTACTTGAAGGATTCGGCCAGTGGAGTTATGGTTTCGTGAGCTATACTTAATTCAGGGTTTATTGTTTCTTTCTCTTGCTCTAGAACTATACTTTCCGTAGATCCCTCAAGTTGATTCTTCCGGAACTGCTCTACAAGGCGCTTACGTAGAAACGCTGGCATTGGTCCATGAGCTGCTCTTTCCGTAGGAGATATACCCCGCTGACTAGTCCTGCGGCTGGTGGCTGGATGTTGGTGTTGGCTTCAAGATTGGTGGTTTGTTGGTGTGGGCCCGACTCTTCCTCGTTGGCGGTCGTATCCTTTTTTGCGCGTTGCGACTTAGAATCGGGTCCCTGCTCGGGCGCCATTAGTAACGTGGTTTTGTTGTAGGCTGAGGTAGTTCAGCGGTGGTCCAAGGTTGACTTACGGATTCACAAACCTTAAGTAAATAATAACACCAATATTTTCCCCTTTTTGTGGGGTTGAATCACCAATCTTCTTTATTTACTATTTTACAATATTTAGTAGCCGCGAAGACGATGATCGGGGGAGCCGAATCGGGAATTTTGATCGGCGGCGGTTCGGGAATACTTCCTCGTATGATCGGGTGAGTCGAATCGGTAGTTTTAAATCGGCGACGGTTCGGGAATATTATTCGACGGCTTCAGGTTCGGTGATTTGTCTTCTCGGCCCAGATTCGTTTCCCGTCGGTTTATGTTCGGTGATGACGGCGGCTAGTCGAGGATCGGGGATATCTTACGACTAATCGTTAAATAAGTACAATGAGTCTTACATCTAATTATTGCTAAAAGCTAACTACGGTAAACTACCTCCGCTAGTCGGACTACAGTGGTAAACAGTCAGCCGTAGCCGCTGTGGAAAACAGTCAACCGGAGTCGCTGTGGAAAACAGTCAGCCGAGGCCGCTGTCAGCCGAAGCCGCTGTGGAAAACAGTCAGCCGAAGCCGCTGTGGAAAACAGTCAGCCGAAGCTAACTACGGTAAACTACCTCCGCTAGTCGGACTACAGTGGTAAACAGTCAGCCGAAGCCGCTGTGGAAAACAGTCAGCCGAAGCTAACTACGGTAAACTACCTCCGCTAGTCGGACTACAGTGGTAAACAGTCAGCCGTAGCCGCTGTGGAAAACAGTCAACCGGAGTCGCTGTGGAAAACAGTCAGCCGAGGCCGCTGTGGAAAACAGTCAGCCGAAGCCGCTGTGGAAAACAGTCAGCCGAAGCCGCTGTGGAAAACAGTCAGCCGAAGCCGCTGTGGAAAACAGTCAGCCGAAGCCGCTGTGGAAAACAGTCAACCGAAGTCGCTGTGGAAAACAGTCAGCCGAAGCCGCTGTGGAAAACAGTCAACCGAAGTCGCTGTGCAAATTTATTAAAGCAGGGAGGGATCCCTGACTAGCTCTCCACTACGGATCGCCTAGACAGAATTGGCTCAACCTCGTTAGTTCTTATCGTTTTTCTTCGTGTTGATACGAAGTCTAAGGCGTGTTTCGTGTTCTGTGCGAATCGCCCCGATTGTGTGTAATCTTTGGTTTCTTATGCCGTACAACTTATGAAGCCACTGAGAATTATAGTGTGCTGCTTGCATGCAATACCAGTCGCTTGCGTATAATGCTAATGTTTGTATATCGAACGATATGTGTATGCATGGTTGTGCACAAGTAGCCAGGCTGTTGTTTTGCTGCTATGCATACAGCAGACTGTGTGTGTGTTTGTTGTTGTGCACAAGCATACAATATTATTGCATTCCTTTTGCCCTGCCGTTCTCAATTCACTCAGTGCCCTGCAGTGTTGATAATATTATGTTGAACGTTCTTTACGTTACAAGTTTCTCCATTTTTGTTAATACCATTAACGATTGAATCTTGCATAGTCCTTGACAAATCTACGATAATAGCCTGACAGACCTAAAAATTATCTAAGATCCTTCACTATCTTTGGCTGTGGAAAATTCTTTGCCGCATCAAGTTTTTTTGGGTTAGTCTTCATTCCATCCTTTGGTATAATAAATCCTAGAGACTCTACCTCATCCTTGAAAAATTCGCTCATATCCAACTGTACCTTCATATATCAATATATCGTCTATGTATATAAAGCAAATCTTTCCATTATGTTGACGAAGTTTATCGTCCAAAGTACGTTGAAAGATTGCTGGAGAATATTTTAGACCGAAAGGCAATCTCAAAAATTCGTATTTTCCATCGTTGACAGAAAAAGCTGTTTTTTCGATGTCCTTACTCTTCAACGCAATTTGATGAAAACCGCTCTTCAAGTCGATAACCGAAAACCATTTATTGTCGCCTAATTGTGTCAACATATCTTTTATTTCTGAAATTGGGTATCTATCTGCTATTGTTACTTGGTTAAGCTTTCGATAGTCTATAACTATCTTAAATTTGCTTTCCCCTGATAAATCTGATTTCTTCGGTACAATCCATACCGGTGCATTATAAGGTGAACGAGATGGTCTTATAATGATATGTGAAATTAATTCATTAATTCGTTTTTCGACTTCTTCCTTCAAAAATGCAGGAGAAGGATAACTTTTGGTGCACATGGGTTGTTCCGTTGTTGTTCTAATTTCAGCTTCAAATTTAGTTGTATAAGTTAAGTTTTCATCAGGCTACAAAAATAATTTGTGTTGTTCAGATACTATCATCAGCATTTAACAAATTCTTTTTACATGAAAATATTCCTCATAGTTTCTGTCAATCTATACTGTTGCCGTTATTCAAGAAAGGTGATCCAAATTATCGCGGCTTATCTTTGATTGATACTATTTGTAAAATTTTTAACACAATTTTTTTAAATCGTTTGGAGGAATGGGTAAATCGTAACAATGTATTAAAGCCTGTTTTAGAAAGGATTACTTAACAGTTGACAACATCTTTAATCTAGTTAATATTGTTCATCTGGAAAAACTACATACGCATTTTTTGTTAATTTTTCGTGCGCTTTTGACACTGTTCCGAGAAACAGCTTGTTCTATAAGCTTTCCTGTTTAGGATTATCTTCGACTATTGCAAAATTTATACAACAATACAGAATGTCGTATTTGGGATGGATCATCTTTCTCTGACTATTTTAACTTCAATGTTGGTGTAAAACACGGATGCATATTGATCCCACTACTACATATTCTCACTGTACCTAAATGATTTGACTGATGTATTACCCTGTGGTGTAAACGTGGCGAATATAACTGTGAAGATTCTACTTTATGCATGATATAGTCTTCCTGTCAGATTCTCCGACTGAATTGCAGAATATGATCAATGCCTTACATGGATATTGCTCTATTTGGAAACTATCCATAATTCACCATAACGCCAGCTAAAATGGCGTTATGGTGAAGAAGATGTTGAAATTGTTAATAATTATAAATACTTGTGAGTTGATATCACATACAACTTGTCGTTGAACAACAAATTGACAACATCTAAACCAGCTATCAATTAAACTTGGTCAAATTTCATAAACCACTCCAATATATCAAAAAAGAACAAATTAAAAATATATTTTGCAGCGGCTAGATCTATAATGTTTTATGGGGCTCAAGTTTGGGGATTTCAAAAATATGATGTTGTAGAAAAACTATTTCGGTTCTTTATTAAAAAAATGTTTATATCTTCCGCCATCAACACCAAATAACATGTTATACCTAGAAACTGGTCTGGATTCATTATTCTCATCAACTTTAAAACTTCACTTCTCATATATTAGCAAAGTACTGCATATGAACCAGTGTAGATTACCTCGTATTTTAGCGGAGGCTATTATAGCAAGAAATGTATACTGGGCTAAGGAATGGTCCAATATTTGCCTGAGACTATAATTTACTCCTGTTAACACTCACCCTCTCTGCTTGGATGGAATAACCATTATAAATTTATTAAAATATAAATAGCGCGATGACTACATAACCAGCGCTAGAAATTCTACTCATCACGATATGTATCCTCAATTAACTTACAAGGTTACTCCAAAACTTGCATTAAATCTTTCATCAAGAGTTATAATAACACTGTACAACACAAAAAAATTACAAGATCCGACCTAAAAATTTTGATAGAGGAGACAAAAAAAGACACGTGTATCGACGTTTTGAAAGTTTACATCTGAATTTCATTTGAGGGTGCATTAAAGTTTCCCAGCTCTGGCACATGCTTATTGTTAATCTGCATAAGAATCCATGTGATCCTTGCATTCTAGGTACAAAATGTGTTGAGCAAATTAATGTGAAATGTTACGGAGAACATTTTTGTAGAATATGTTAACCCTTTAACTCTCCAAGGTATGGGTCTTTTTGTCCTTCTTTTAAAAAAGAGCAAATTTAACTAAAAATCACTAATATCTCTTATTTTACCTTCGATAGCAAATTTGGATAGGAAGTATTCATTCATTAAATTTTTTTTAGCTCTAGGCAATTTCACTTCATTATCATACAATGTCCAGCATATTTCAGCGATAAGCGAATGAATGCATTTGCCTTTATAGCAAAAATAATTTTTGAAAATAGTTTGCAATCTACGAATTGTGAATTCTCAGATGGTTTTCAGAAGTACATATGTGAATAAGATAAGAGGGTTTTAACTTTTCAAAACTGTGGTTAAAGTCTGCTGATCATTTGGTAAAGCACCAATGAAATGCAAATAGACATTGCTTGACCACCAACAAATAAATTTCATTTAAAATAGTATTGTGACAACAATATGCCAAATAAAAATTTCATAACAGTATTATTATTTTTGTTACATATATTATTTCAATAAATATTCCTCCATCCTTGTTTGGCGTGTTTTGGTCTTGACAATAACATCTTGAAAATGTAAGTCTAGCGAAGAAAGTACCTTCTGTATCACCTTGACATTTCACAAACGCTATAAGAACATGCGCTTTTGCCAAAGCCCCTTTATATGTTGGGATATTTTTATTTGCATCTTGAAGATCTAAAGGTTGAATTTCATCTGTTGAGTCATCAGAAATTTCTTGAACTTCGGAAATTTGTTCTTGTAATGGTGTGCGTAAATCCAAAGGTGATCTCTCAATTGGAACATCATTATCGATCTTAAGGGCAAATTATCCTCAAGCTCAAATTCAACATCAAATGCTGTGGGATATTCCTGGCTGTCAAATGTAAACCTTGCCTAACGAAAACAGTTCTGAACTGTTTCAGAAGTATCTTGGTCCCATGCACCTTTATCAAAATAAACTGCATCCAATACGTTTACACGTTTCACTAAATCATAGACTGTGTTAGAAATTTCAATGTTTGCTAGTAAGTACCTCAGTATCAAAGTCACTCCTTTGTGTGACTTCTTCAGTAAATTAATTAGCAAAATAAACTGCATCCAATACGTTTACATGTTTCACTAAATAATTAATTTCCTGAAGAAGTCACACAAAGGAGTGACGAAATATTGAAATTAAGAATAAAATTAAAAAAATAAAGAGGCCTTAAGCTTAAAAATATCAGAATATATTAATAATTAAAAAGAGGTCAAGAAACCAGAAGAATTTAGTTCTTTAATTATGCTTAAAATTTTTAATAACACCCTGATCAAATGGTTGACTAATTGAAGTACAGTTAGGGGGCAAAAAATGCATATTAAATTAATGTTTTTTGGATGCGATGTCGCATGGTTTAAAAAAAGTAAAATTTGCCTATTTTGTCCTTCCATTTTTCGATCAAAATTTTCTTACCATTCACTCATAACATCAGACGTCATCCACGCTGAGGTGTTTGATTTCCATATCACTGGCAAATTATCTTTAATAAATTTTTAAAACAAATTGGTTTAGATGCCTTTCCAATAAGCAGCTGCTTTTCTTTGTCTCCAGCCATGTTCGCACAGTGCAATATTGTTATCCTTTCCTTAGACAATTTCCTCCCACACATTTTTGATATTTTTAAATTCATGGTCTTGTTGGGTAACGCCCTAAAAGAAAGACCAGTTTCGCCATCATTGTAAATATTTTTTGGTAGGATAACCTTGATATCGCTTTGAACGTAATATTGTGACGAATTTTAAACTTGTTAAACCAACCCGATGAAGTGTTAAAAGTATTGTTACCCAAGGATTTAGCTATTTCTTTAGCTTTGCTTTGGATCAATGGACCTAAATGGAAAAGTAAATTTATTTCAACAAAACATTAGTCAATGAATCATTCAGCTGTATGTAAATCTTTGTATAGAATTAAGAAACCTAGCTTACATACCAGTTAATGGAATTCCTTTATTGCGTGCTGCAAGAAACCATTCGTAGGACAACTGATCAATTGTCAGTCCTTCAGCATTAAAAAAGTTTCTGTCTCATCTAAATTTACGTTAGAGTGCCATTTTTTTATTATCTCTTCTCTTTTCTCTATAATTTCAGAAGCTTGATTTTATAGCAGACTTAGGCATTGTGGGTGAGCGCGCTTCACATGTATATAAATTCGCTCTTGAGAGTCACACGTATTTGTAGTTACTCACAAATCACAAAAATTGTGATTCACAATTCAGTTTATCACAAGCTTCCAACCAAGGCGATTGTTTAGGCGCTTGTTGAAAAAAGTTATTTAAGGGTGGTTAGAATACTTATTTGTTTGCAAAATTTCTCTCACACACACAATCTCAAAATGGTGAGAGTGACGAAATAACACTGGAAGAAAACAATTTATCTTTTAGCTATTCATTTTATTTAGTCGTCAACGAGGTTGCGACGAAAACACATGTGTGCCGGGTGTTGTCATTTTTTTCTGTTTCTTTGTTTAACAAAAGGGAAATGTAAAATTAATGAATGTAGATATTTTAGTAATACTCTTGATGAATGTATTTATTTTAGTAATACTCTTGATGAATGTATTGATATATACATATATATATATATATATATATATATATATATATATATATATATATATATATATATATACATATATCTATAATACATACAGATATAATTTATATATGCGGACTTCTGGATAGTATGTTATATTTCGAAATAAAAAGATTCTTCGAAGTGTTTATAAATTTTCCCTCAATTAATCGTTGTTCAATTTGCAATTAAATAGTAATGAAATCTTCTATGTTGATACTCTTATTGCAGTTACGCAATAAAAGTATATTTCTCAAACTAGAAGAATTCAGCTTATTGCGTTTTTTTGAGCAAATATAATTCAAATCTGAAAATATTTATTCGCAAAGATATGTTGAGGGAAATAAAGATAAACACTTCAATGAAATCTTCTTTATTTCGGGATATATTGTACCATTCAGATTTTTCCAGAATTCTATATTGATAAAATTATCCGGGAAATCTAATTCACTCCGAAGTATAATAAGTTCTGTTTGGATTTGAAATTCGTACTTTAATATATCGCATTTAAAAGGGTTTTGAAAAATATCCAGTAAATGCTGAATATTTTCAAAATCCTTAAACCTGTCATTAAAGTTATTAAAAAGCGTTTCTAATATTTCCAAAAGTTCAAACATTTTCAAAATTTTCTCCTTGTCGTAAATAACAGAAGTTTTCGGAAAGTCCGAAAAGTCTTCAGAATCAATTTGAGCTGCAAGTAAAAATAGCTGAGTTTTAAACCAGACATGTGCAGCTAGTACTCTTTTGAGTCATCGTGTTTTCACACCGATAGTAGCTTCATCGTTTTTTCACACCAACATGTCCGAAAGCTTGCTGCTTGTTTACCGATTCAAAGTCAGTTGCTATTCTGCAAAACAAAAAACAAACAAAAACAAACAACTGCACTTAAAAAAAAATGGACGAATATAAAGAAATTTTTATGTTTGTAAATGGCAAAAATAATGCGCAATGCCTGATTTGTGATAAAATCTTCACAAATTTAAGATTTTATAATTTAAAAAGACATTTCATATCCATTCATAAAAATATTAATGAATTGGATGAAGAAAAAAAATATGAAATGTTCAATTCCCTGCAACAAAAAAATGCCCCTCCTCTAAGTCTGACAGTTGAAGAGAAAAAAAAACAACTAAAGAATGCTTCAATTGCCGCTGGGTTGATGTTAGCAAAACAATGTCGTCCTTTTGAGGATGGAGAATTTTTCAAGTATCCTGTTATTAAGAAGGAAATACTTAAATTATACTCCATGTTCGGGTCCACGTACGACTGTGAAGCCGCTTTTAGCATTTTAAAATTAATTAAAAGTAAATATCGCAACAAATTAACGGATGAACACCTATGTGATTTATTAAGAATAAAACTTTACGAGGGGGAAATAATCATTGGAGATGTTGATATTTGATTTTTTTTAAGATTTAGTTTTAATTTTTAATTTTTTTAATTTTAATTTTTTACTCAGTGTACTACTTTTGTTTTCTCTGCTTTTGTTCTGCTTGCTGCGTTCAACTTAACACAGTCGCAAAATTCGTAAAACTGATTTGAAATGCGTTTGTGTCAGTTTGCACATGTCTGTTTTAAACATATCAGAAATAATCTTTTCCCTGCAGCTTCAAATTCAACTCATTCAAAATGTTACAAATGTCTGTTAAAAACGCCATGTCTAAAATAAATTGATAATCTTTTAAATATTCTTTTTCGGCTATTTCGATATTTTCAGCTTCTAAAAATTCAAATACTTCATTTCTAAGCTCAAACAATCTATTAATACTGTTACCTCGGCTTAACCAACGTACCTCAGTAAACATTAATAGATCGTGGTGAGAAGCATTTGAATTTTTTAGAAATGTCACAAATTTTCTATGAGTCAGTGAGTTATGGCCGCCCCTTATCCTATTAATTATCCGCTCAGTAGCCTTCATGACCGGATGCTCGGATATAAATTTAGAAGCAAGAGCAGCCTGGTGTATTATACAATGCAAGGTATAAACCTCAATTTCATTTTTTTTTCATCTGGCCTACAAATCCATCACGTTTGCCTGTCATAGTGTTCGCACCATCCGTACAAACTCCGGCTAATTTGTTAGAATCAACAACGGAAAGAAGTTTTTCGTTGACGACATCGAACAATAATTTGCCGGTTACATTGCCATAAAATGTTTCAACAGAATATATTGACTCGAAAACATTGTAATCTGAATCAACGCATCGAATGCAGATTACAAGTTGACAAAGGTCATTAATATCGGTGCTCTCATCGATACAGAATGAAAAAAATTCGCAATTTTTTAATTTTTCCCTTAATGACGATTCCACAATCGCACCCAAATAAAGACAACGCCGGGTTATACTATTGCGGGACAAAGGTAATTTTTCAATAAAATTAGTTTTATAATGAAGTTTTCCAAAAACTTTACTCAATATATT
Source organism: Linnaemya tessellans (assembly GCA_951800035.1). Taxonomy (NCBI): domain Eukaryota; kingdom Metazoa; phylum Arthropoda; class Insecta; order Diptera; family Tachinidae; genus Linnaemya; species Linnaemya tessellans. The sequence continues at coordinate 85,139,138 of OX637535.1, forward strand.
TTTGACAAATGACCCATCTGAAAATGGCCTTCCCTTTTTTACAATATCTAAACTTATTAAGTTAGATAAACCCATTTTTAAATTCTCCTCCACCATATCTTCATTATTTTCTTTAGATTGATTTACCCATTCCTTCAACTTTTCAATAAATATGTTCTTATAAATTTTAAATTGTTTTTCTTTTTCTTCCCCCTGCAAATAATTCATGTCTTTGTGAACATCTTCAAAATGTTTTTTTAAATTATATTTCTTAGTTTTTTTAAATGTCTTATGACAAATAAGACATTGCATGTCATCAAAAGCATTTTGTAACATAAAATACTTTTCGGCTGACATCATTAATATATCGCAATAATTTCAATTTATGTGTTCACTGACAGCAGTCTCTCTGACGATTAAAATTTAAAATAAGACACAGAAGTTCTGCAAGTGTAGTTTGTCTCTCCCATTCAACATGCTGATTTCCTATTGGTTGATTGACGATTAAACAAAAGAGCGTAATTATACGTGTGAGTTTAATTTGCTGATATCAGCCACTACTGGGCATCTATGTTATAGACCAGGGATTTCCAAAAATTTTTTGGTTGTGTAGTAGTGAGTACCAGAGAGTAAAAAAATTTTGAGAATACATTCATTTACAGCCGAAATAAAATGTTAGTAATATATTTTATGTTGTATAACACAAAGGTACAAAATTAAAAAATGTTTGTGTTGATAAAAAATTTTTAGCAATTCTTTACCAATTTAATGTCGCTGATTTTAAAACTGCACTTTTTTTTAAAGAATTTTATGTTTTAAAAATTCATAAAAAATAAATATTTTTTTTTTTTTTTTTTTTTTTAATTAGGACCGGCACTCAGGGGATGGCCCCTACTCATGCGTACATTGTGCCGGAACTAGGAAAATTGGTTGTGGGAAGGAGGATAAAGGGAGTAGTGTCTATGAACATTCGATTTGAATTTCTTCATGCTATATATGGCAGGAAAGACCTCCGCAGGGAGTCTATTCCACATGCGGGCAGTACGGGCAAAGAATGAATTTTCCCTGTAATGCGTAGTACGGTTCACTGGTAAATCTACCACATATGGGTGTGATCGCACTGAAAAGCGTGTTGAGCGTAAGTAAGTGCGTGTTTCGGGAAAAAGATCCCTGATTTCGTCGGAACAAAACCCATTATAATACCGATAGAACAGTGAAATGCACCCCACATTGCGTCGATGCTCTAATGAGTCGATAGAGTTGGCTGCCCTACCGTCTCCTATGAGTTTCTTCGCCCTCTCCTGTACACGGTCGAGTAACTTCAAAATAGACTTTGAAGCACCGGCCCATACATGAGAGTTGTATTCCATTTTCGGTCGGATGTAAGTGGTATAAATAGCAAGGAGATCAGATGGGGTGAAGTATGTCTTACACCGCCTTAGAAAACCGAGGCACTTGAATGCTTCTTTTGAGACATGAAAAATGTGTTCTGTCCATCGAACGTCGCACTGGATTTTCATGCCAAGAACATCAAGAGCTTCTGATTCCTCAATATCTATACCACCCATGTTTACAGATGAAGCAGCATGATCGGGCTTGCGTCGGTGTGTAAGCAAGCAGCATTGAGTTTTACGGGCATTGAAATTTACCCTGTTTCTGTGACCCCATTCAACAATCCTATTGAGGTCACAGTTTAGTGCAACATTCATATCATGCCTCATCGCCCCGATCCCAGACGATGTCGGCCTATTGCTGAAAGCATATGAATGGCAGAGGCTGCTATCATCTGCAAAAGAGTAGATAGGAGTTAAAGTCTGACATAGAAGGTCATTTAGGAATATAAGAAATAGAGTAGGAGAAAGAACAGAGCCTTGCGGTACCCCAGAGTTGATTCTATACTCGTCTGATGAAATCCCGTCTATAACAACTCTTATAGCACGATTCCTGAGAAAGCTCGATATAAATCGAGAGAAGACGTCACCCACACCAAAAGCCATAAGTTTCGACAAAAGTGCTCCGTGCCACACTCTGTCGAATGCTTTAGAAATATCCAGAGCCACTACCTTACTCTCGCCGAAGTGGTGAATAGACTGACACCACTTTTCCGAAAGGAAGGCCAATAGGTCCCCCGTAGAGCGGCCCCTACGGAAGCCATATTGGCGGTCGTTAAGTAAGCTATTAGACTCTAGATATTTCACTAGGTGAAAATTCACCATGCTTTCCATCACCTTGGAAAGCGCAGAACAAATCGCGATTGGGCGGTAGTTCTGGAGGTCGTTGGCCTCTCCCTTTTTAGGGATTGGCGTTACATGAGCAACCTTCCAGCACGAGGGAAATTCGCCTGAGTGGTAAATAGTGCTGAACAGGGTTGCCAGAGGACGAGCTAACGTCGAAAAACACTGCCTTAAGACCAGTGCTGGAATTCCATTCGGCCCAGGAGACTTGTTTACGTTGAGGTCCGATAAGACCCTTTTAACCGCCCGGACCCGAAAGCGTATCTTTGGCATAGTAATGGATACATTTTCAAGAACTGGCAGTGGTTGATTGCTTTCCGGCAAGTGTGAATTACTTGCGAACATTTCAGCTAGAAGGTTAGCTTTGTCAACCGGGTCAGTGAATAGTTGATCACCCTTCAAAAGAGTAGGAATCGAAGAACTAGCATTATCCTTCACCCTTTTGACGAATGACCAGAAACTCTTACTGCCCCGAGGGGCAGAAAGAATTTTAGCACGAAGACGCTGCTCGTACAGAGCTTTTTCGCATCTTAGTACCTTGGCACACGAAGATCTCGCCCTTTTGCGCATCAAATCAGTTTCAGCGTTCTTGTTAGCACGCCAAATACTAAATGCAACCTCTCTGGATCTGACAGCAATTCTGCATGTCTGATTAAACCATAATTTAAATTTAGGCTTAATCGGAATTTGCTTGGATATTGCACGCAAATCACAGCTGATAGAAAAAAAGTGCAGTTTTAAAATCAGCGACACTGAATTGGTAAAGAACTGCTACAAATTTTCTATCAACACAAAAAATGTTTAATTTTGTTCCCGTGTGTTATACAACTTATAAAATAAAATCTTCTAAATTTATACTTTTATGGCAGTTTCGTAATAGTAGAATGCTTTTCAAATGGGATGAACTTAATTTATTACGTTGTTTGGAACAAATAAATTTTAAATCCGAAAAAATTTGTTCGCATAGGTAAGTAGAGCCGAATAAAGAGAGGCACTTAAATGATTTTTTTTAGTTCAGGATAGAACTCGCCATCCAAATCTTTCCAGAACTCTACAATACTATTTTCGTCTGGAGCATTTACTTCGCTTCGTAGTATGATTAGTTCTGATTGAATATCAAATTCGTAGTTGCTTACATCGCAACGAAAAGGGTTTTCGAAAAAATCTAACAGCGGTTGTAAAATTACAAAACCTTGAAACCTGTCTTGAAAATTATTGAAAAGTGTTTCAAATATTTCGGCATATTCATATCTTTTGTCGATTTCAAGGTTTCTATAAAGAAGTGGAACATTGGAAAATTGGAAAAATCACCAGTTTTAATTTGGGAAAAAATTAGAAAAAGTTTTGTTTTAAAATTGTGAATGATTTTTGACAAGTCGCACATATTGCGTTCCATTCCTTGCAATTCCAAATTAAGTTCATTTGTCGTATCTGCTAAAAAAGCTAAGTCTAAAATAAAATTATTGTCTTTTAAACACTGTACTAAAACTTTTTCTATTTTCTCATTTTCTAGGAACTGAAGAACTTCTTCTCTTAAATCATAAAGTCTGTTCACGCAATCACCGCGACTTAGCCACCGAACTTCTGTAAACATTTTCAGGTCACAATTCACAGCATTTTTGTTTTTTAACAAGGTTAAAAATTTCCGGTGGGTAAGCGCATGATGTCCGCCTCGAATTTTATTTATTATAAGCTCTGCTGTCTTCATAGCTGGGGTTCATTTATGAATTTCGATGCAAGAGCGGTGTGGTGAATTATGCAATGAAAATTAATAACTGCAAATTCGTGTTTTTTTAATTGGCCTATAAGCTCATTATATTTGCCCCATGTAATGGCTCCATCTGTGCAGACTCCAGCGAATTTGTTTATGTCTAACAATGGAAAGATGTTTTTCTGTGACAACATCATACAACAAAATATCAGTTACATTTCCATAAAATGTTTCTAAAGTAAACATTGATCGCTGTCTACGCATCGAACACAAATTACAAGTTCACACAGATCATTTATGTCCGTGCTTTCGTCTAAACAAATTGAAAAAAAATCGCAATTAATTACTTTTTACCTATTTGCAGATTCTACACATGTTCCTAATTGAACAGTACGACGGCCTACAGTTTGACTGGACAGGGGAAGAGACTCTATAAATTTAGTATTACAATAAAGCCTTTCCCAAATTTTTTTCAGCAATTGCTTGATAAAAACAGCATTCCACAATGGTCTTCCTTTCTTAACAATTTCCAATATTACTAAACTTGAAATCTCCTTTTTCAATTTGGGAACTGATTTTGGTTCATAAATTTCCTCTTCTAACAACCATTTTTTAAATTTTTCTAAAAAAATTGTTTTATTTTTATGAAACAGGTCTTCTTTTTCCTTATAATTTAAATTATTTATATTATTATGAAAACGATCGCAATGCCGTTTAATAACATATTCCGTTCCTTCCTTAAATGTTGCATAGCATATAAGGCATTGAAAGTTACCAAAAGCGTTTTGACCGCACAATATTTTTTAAGTGCCATCATAAAGTTTTTTCTGTTAACCTGAAACAAAAATATGTATTAGTAGTGGTATACACAATATTTTTTGAGTGTAAGCTGAAACAAAATAATATAGCATCCGCTAGACATGAACACTTGTCGAAGTCACATCGACGACTGAATTGAAGAGTATAAAAATATGTGTTAGTAGTGGTGTACACAATTGTGCAAAGAAATGGAAATCCCTGTTATAGACTAATGCAGTGATGTCAGCCTCATACACAATTGTGGAAGCAAAACTCACATGTACGCTTACGCTCTTTTATTTTGAGAGCGTAAAATATAATTGTTTACTGAAAAACACTCTCATTCAGCGGGAAGTATCGCAAGTCCTGTTTTGAGGCCTCTAAACAGAAATAATATATTTATATAAATATATATACAATATATATAAGAGGTTTGAAATAAGTTGGAGTCACTGTATGTAGGTACATCTTTTCAAAAATTTGTTAAAGTAGCTTTTAAATTAATTCATAAGTAAGACTTTTTGTAAAAATTGTTTCTCTTGTATATAAACTAACCAAGTGTTCAGGTTAAAAATGGAGAAATATTTTAAAATTAAATATCTGAGCACTTGCCAATTTTCGAAACCCCTTTTTACAACTTATAACATTAGAAGATATTATTAGTAAATAAAAGGATGCTCTTAGAAAAGGCCACTAGTTAGGCCTCGCAAACGCACATTTCTCCCGCTGGGAATGTAAGAGATAAGAGTGATCTCACCAACACAATCATATTTGACATCACTGGACTAATGCTAAATCGCTTCGATGAATTTCTCACGCTTAATTTTTCTTTGTTGTACACTTCAATAAATTATATTTTTTGCTTATTAGTTAATACAGACCTCTTTTTATGGATTTTCAAAAGTCACTCCCGCACTAATGTATACAAACGAATGAACAATGTTTTCCAAACTACCATAAACAAACACATATCTCTGTTATTTGTGGAAACTCCTAAATCGCGTAAGTAGTGGCATAGATTACAAGTTGTTGGTCAAATAGCTTTGTTTTCTTGCAAGAATTAGTATTGTTAACTCTCCGAAGCAGAAGCGTAAATTGCAAAAAAACTTTAGATTGATTAAGTTATGTGACAGAGAAAATATTTACCAATCACACATTTAACAATGTTATGTGATGTAGGAAATATGATAAATTGAGCCCTGTTGTTATTAGGAACAAATTAAAAGATTCTTGACAAGTTTATTTGTAAATTATGCTTTTTTTATGGATCGTTGCCGGGACCTGGCAACAATGTCCGTCTAATAGGGGTGTCCACTTATGGGAAGTGTCCGTTAAGGGAGATTCTAAAAAAAATTTATATTCTTTATATCGTTATAAACACATATGAGTACCTACTGTAATCATAATTTTTATACGGTACGAACGACAGCCGAAAATTGTCTATGGCTGTCATTACCAATAATGGCGTCAAAAGACTTCAAAGTTGGGAGCAGAAAAAATTTTATTGGGACTTTACTATTACCGAAAATGTTTGCATAAATATGGTGTGTAATTTTGACATGTCCTCCTACTGAGTTTGCATAGAATATTTCCTGATTTTTAATTGGGTTTTGTATTAGGTCTGATCGCACATAGTTCTTCTTAGATCCAGTATCCAACAGAACTTTTACAATCCTCTCATCGTCTAACGTACAGCTAATATAGGGAAGCGATGATTCGCTTAGCCTAAAAAATTGATATCACTGCAATCTTTTACAAAACTGTCAGCATCCTTTTGCTGATAATTGGGAAAATTGTCCACACATTCGTTTAAACCCTGGTTCAGATTTTTGTCTTGTTCCTCTATATCCACGAAATATTGCTCCTGTTTCGCCAAGGTATGGAAATTTCTATGAAGTTTTTGCGGTGGGTGAGCCTGGAATGAAGGTTGCATTGGCCTTTTTCCTTGAAATTGGTGTAACGGTCTGGGTTTGTTTATATAATTTAAATTTTTTGTTCTGATGCTTTGATCTGTATCCATAGGCTCTGGCCTTGGTTGTGGTTTTGGCATCTGTCGTCGTAGTGGGGCTTGGAAGGGAATGGATTAGATTGCTGAAAATTGTTTCGCTGATAGGATTGATGAATCTTTTGAGATTGAAAATGAGTTGGGTAATTTTGTTGGGCCGGAAAAGCAAGATGTGGATAAAATGGCGTTTGCCTATTAATTTCACTGTTACGCTTCGGTGGTAATGTTGGTTGTTGCCCATTATTAAAGTATTGCTCTGAGCATTTTGAGCATAGTTGGTTCTAAAGTTCTGATTGTCCAACTTTTGGCAAAGACTTACCGCATGTTGTTGGTTCTCTCATACTTAAGAGTTTGGGCAGATTTATATTAAGACCTCTTACGAATGTATCAAGAGCCTTGTCTCGATAGGTTCCCGTTAACACGTTTAACGTTTCGTTATAAGTATAATTAGAAATAAAATCTCTGCTTCCCCAATGATTTTATTTCTAATTATACTTACAATGCCGTAGTATTTAGCACTACCTCTGATAAGTTCATATAACTTAATGATCCTTTCAACGCTCTTCTTCCACGAAATGAACTCGACATCATTTCCGGAAAATTCCCTAAGGCTTCTTACTATATCAGGGAACTTATCAAGCTCATTGAGACTAGCCCTGTGCTCTTGAGCAATGGACTGATCTATTCCAATTAAATTTAAGGATTCAGGATCCAATAATGATCTTATAGTCCGTGGTCCTCCTGTCCTTAATGTCTGTGTAACTATATTCCCTATCGCATTTCTTAATTCTTCCGAAACTACTACCTCTTTCTGGTACATCAGGATTACTGTTCCTATCAGGTACATTTAACACTGCGGGCCGTATTTAATTATTTGGGTTAGACATTCTTAAATGGAAAATGATATATGTGTATGAAGATTTATAATTCGCAACTTCTAATATGAGGTTTTCATATTTCTTATATAATATTAAACGAGGGTTATTCTTCGTTAGGACTGTATTATTTAACCGACATTTTTAATTATTTCCAGGAATGTATTTTCACTTTTTGAAGAGCATAGAATCTTATTACTTGGATTTTTTTATGTTTTAAATTTTATTAATTCAATATTCTCAATAATGTTATTATATCGTTAATTAAATTTTATTAAATTCTATATTTATTTTAATCACTTTCAAATCAACATTCTAATTTTTATACTCTTAACAAAATTTTAAATGTGTTTGGAAATTTATTTTATTATTACGTCAATCAATTAATGACTTGAATTTAATGACTGATTTGAATATAATTTTTTTATCATAGATTATTATTAATGTATTCTTAATGATATTATTTTAATTTATTATTTAGCAATTTTCTTCTTATTAACGACAAGCTATTTAATTTAATATTTCTTCCCTTATTCGTTAATTTTTATTTAAACCTTTCCTGGTTTTTCTTACTTTCTAGCTGCTTCTCAATTATCCGTTTTGTCCGTTGACGCTAACTCCGGTTCTACTAACATCCTTCTCGTGTGATGTCCTGCGTTCAAAAACTGCAGGATAGAGATGGATTCTTTTCTTGCGGGACCTCCTGAAGACTCGTTTGATATTGTGTATAAAACTTATCTTTTTCTGTTACATTTTGTTTTTACACTTTATCACAACACTACAGGGGCCCCGCGTTGGGCGCCAATTAAAGTATTTTGAGTTATTTATAATTTTTAAAAAGTATTTCAGACTTGCTGTCTGAAGTGAACTTTATTTTATTAGAGTTTGATTAGAACTAACGTTTTACAAATTTGATTTTATAACTTTAACTACCATAAATGCTTTTGCTGAGAAATCCCTGTCGTTGATAGACATATCGTCATCAGTTTTTATGGAAACGGATGTTGAGGAAACATGAGTATTTTGTCAACAAGTGCATTAGAAGATTTTATGTTCAATTAAAGTACATTTTTATATGCGCATATACATAAATATACATATTTTGTTAAGATGTATTTAAATAAATTTCGTATTAACTTGCATTTAAATTAATTTCGTATTAACTTACTGAAAAACCTAAATATTGGCGAAAATATTAAATTGAAAACAAAAGAGTAATGTAAAATAAAAAGCAAAAGGAGTTTGTTTTGCGTTCTGGTAGTATGCATTAAATACCTGATGCTTACAGTTCTACAATATCTACAAAATCAACATGAAATTTCCTAAGTTGCTTTTGTTTGTTTTTATAAGTTCTGTATAAAACTGCTATCACCTTTATTAAATACTATTAATACGGCCAATATTAATTTTAATATACATCCCTGATATGATGAAAATACTCAGTTTTCTACAATGGTTTAGAACAGGGAAAGGCAAATGCAGGGCGCGGCGCCTTTTCATTTAGCCTTCTGTTACGTACGTGTGTACACGCATTGTAGAGATGTGCCATGAAAGGTGCTAAACCTTTTCTATAAAAAAAAATATATGAAAATTTTTCTTATTTGATATAAATAATATGACATAATTTATGTTTTTAATTTTAAGTTTACAGACTTAATTAAAAAAAACATGTATCATCTACATAGAAGATATACACACATATGTATGTATATTACGGTAATTCGTCATAAAACTTGTAATTCGTCATATTTTCTAGTTGTAATTTTTTTCTTCTCTCTGTGAAGTTGCGGTAAATCACGACTAATGTAAGGGAGAGATACTTTTATTTATTCTTTGAGAATGTTGTTGTCATAAATTTGGTAACCTCAAATTGTAAAACATCTCTTTTTCTGCTGTATATCTTATCGCACCTGCTGTATATCTTGTATCACCATTTTTCCAGCCAGGACGAATGCTTTTCACGAATTAAAGGTCTCTAAATGTGGCTAGAGCGAAGTACCTTATACATATCATGATAAATTATTGCTATGACTTTGGCAGCTTTGGGGCTACATATATGTATATATATATATATATATATATATATATATATATATATATATATATATATATCGTATATATATATGTCGTATATATATATATATATATATATATATATATAATACATATATATATATATATATATATATATATATATATATATATATATATATATCAAAGTCTAATATGTTTTTAGTTCTCTTATTAAATTAGTACAAGTATCTTAATAAAAGCAAGTTGGAATTGTACAAATATTGGCAAATATTGAAGTGCTCAATTGATGCCTTGACTTGTTTTTCGGAACTGAAAAAATTAAACGTCTTGTTGAGTTTAATTATTAACTCACTTGTTATTGTTAATTGAAATATAATATATTTTAGATTATAAGTTTATAAGAACATACGTATTTAAAAAAAAAATTTGTAAATTACCATAAACGAAGAGATGTATACCCAGCTAGCCAAGAGCTGTTTAATAGACGATTGTGACTAAAATACAATCCTCAAACGAAACTCCTGATGATTATTTGACGGGTTACAATAACAAAACGATGTTTATTCTTTTGTTTATTTTAAGTTTTTAGGCACGTTCGCCGTTTAATCTTGCAATGATTAATATACAATACTTTAAAGATATTTCTGATGATCTTTTGAAGATTTATCTTTCGTCTTTCTTTGAAAGGATAATCGACGATTTTTTGCCAAAATATTTTTGTTATTGTTTTTATTTTCATGCAATTAACCGTTAGGATTTTTATTTATTCTTCTTTTGTTCGTTGATATTTGCATTAATGTTTTGATTAAGACCGGTGCCGGTTGTATAAAGTGGTATTTTTAAGAATCAAATTCGTTTCTTAAGATATTTTAAGATATTATTTGTTTATTACTAAAAATTGATTTAAGAAAATAAAATAAAAAAATTTTTAAAGAAAAGTATAAATTAAATGTGTGTTATTTTTGATTAATTTTTGTTTTTTATAGATCTGTGTCATTCCAAATTCGCACATTGTGATGATACTATTATTAACAGAACTTTGCAGCAACACTTCGTACATGCTAAGGACCGCATCGAAAGACGTTTAACAAAGAAAAATCAAACAAAATAACTTCCATTATTTTTCAATATCAGGAGGCTGTTATATCTATATGACTTTTTATATATGCCATAGTATGAATTAATTTTTTGTTTTCTTTATTAATTTTTTTCGTTTCATGATATATTCTATGCTAATTTTTTTCTAAAGTACTTTATATTCAATAAACGAGAAATGTTTTTATTAATTAATTTGTAATACAAAAACTGAAACTGATTTCTTAATACATAGCTTGCAAAATGAATAGCTCGGTAGGAGCATTGCCGGGTTCGACAAATTATCATCAAATGATCATTTTATGACTCTTTCAATGACTTATATAATAATAACATGAAGAGCAGTTCAGAAGTTGTGAAATAATCTCTGCATGAGCCCCAGACTATTCTTCATGTTCTTAATAAAAGATTTGTAAGATAATCTGTAAATAAGTCTTCAGTGGTTCTATCTACGATTAATACAAGCGTCTTTCGCTGCGTTGTGGAAGACTCTCGCAGACGAATCATCTACATGTAACAGTTTCTCCGGTACGCTGTATCTTCCACGATTAAAAAATGCGCTCGTTGACGATTAAAAACGCTCTGCATAAGATTCGCAGTAGACTCTTCAGCGATTGAAAAGGCTAGCTGGGTATATGTATAAGTGTACATATGGATGTAAGTGTACTTAAAGGTTATGAAAGCATCCCAGCTAGCCTTTTCAATCGCTGAAGAGTCTACTGCGAATCTTATGCAGAGCGTTTTTAATCGCCGACGAGCGCATTTTTTAATCGTGGAAGATACAGCGTACGGGAGAAACTGTTACATGTAGATGATTCGTCTGCGAGAGTCTTCCACAACGCAGCGAAAGACGCTTGTATTAATCGTAGATAGAATCACTGAAGATTTATTTACAGATTATCTTACAAATCTTTTATTAAGAACATGAAGAATCGTCTGGGGCTCATGCAGAGATTATTTTAAAACTTCTGAACTGCTCTTCATGTTATTATTATATAAGTCATTGAAAGAGTCATAAAAGGATCATTTGATGATAATTTGTCGAACCCGGCAATGCTCCTACCGAGCTGTTCGTTTTGCAAGCTATGTATTAAGAAATCAATTTTAGTTTTTGTATTACAAATTAATTAATAAAAACACTTCTCGTTTATTGAATATAAAGTACTTTATAAAAAAATGAGCATATGTAGAATATATCATGAAACGAAAAAAATTAATAAAGAAAACAAAAAATTAATTCAAACTATGGTATATGTAAAAAGTCATATAGATATAACAGCCTCCTTATATTGAAAAATAAGGGAAGTTATTTTGTTTAATTTTTCTTTGTTAAACGTCTTTCGATGCGGTCCTTAGCATGTACGAAGTGTTGCTGCAAAGTTCTGTTAATAATAGTATCATCACAATGTGCGAATTTGGAATGACACAGATCTATAAAAAACAAAAATTAATCAAAAATAACACACATTTAATTTATACTTTCCTTTACAAATTTTTTTATTTTATTTTCTTAAATCAATTTTTAGTAATAAACAAATAATATCTTAAGATATCTTAAGAAACGAATTTGATTCTTAAAAAACCACTTTACACAACCGGCACGGGTCTTAATCAAAACATTAATGCAAATACCAACGAACAAAAGAAGAATAAATAAAAATCCTAACGGTTAATTGCATGAAAATAAAAACAATAACAAAAATATTTTGGCAAAAAATCGTCGATTAAACATTGCAAGATTAAAGACCAATCCTTTCAAAGAAAGATACATCTTCAAAAGATCACCAGAAATATCTTTAAAGTATTGTATATTAATCTTTGCCAGATTAAACGGGGAACGTGCCTAAAAACTTAAATTAAACAAAAGAATAAACATCGTTTTGTTATTGTAAATCGTGAAATAATCATCAGGAGTTTCGTTTGGGAATTGTATTTTAGGCACAATCGTCTATTAAACAGCTCTTGGCTAGCTGGGATTTAATTAGATACATACATTTGTAAATACATATGAATAAATACAAAGTCATAAAATATATCCAATATATCAGGGAAAGGCAAATGCAGGGCGCGGCGTCTTTTAATTTACTCTTCCGTTACGTACGTGTGTACACGCATTGTAGAGCTGTAGACAACTTTAATCAGTCTAGTTCAGATACGGGCGTTTCATAGCACAAGTGTGCTGAGATCATTCACACGTATTCTTTTTTTTTTATTTTATTTATTTATTTAGTCTATGGATTAATCCTTACAGACTGATACAATTAAAATATAACAATGTTTCAGAAATGATAAGTACATACAAATTACAGCAAAAACAAAAAAAAATATATGGCTTTAACAAATGTCAATTTAACAAATTAAATATTTATTTATAATCAATTTTGTAATGAGTTAAGAACTAAAATTATATAATTTTTTACGACATCAATACTTTTGTTGAAATCGATACAAGGGTAAAGTCTATTAAAATCACTGCAAATTCTCCGAAAGGGATCGAAGTTACTATAGTTTGTAGTGTAAAATTTAATTCTCAAGAAGCTATAATACCTTGTTGGACGATTGGGTATATTCAAGTTTATTTTGCTCAGCAGAAATTGAGATGTGATGCAGCCGTTTATTAATTTCAGCAGAAAGGTAACATTTAGCATTTGCCGACGGCTCCTTAAGGTTGGAAGCTTAATAAGTCCTAGGCGTCTCTCGTAAGATGGTAATCTTATATTAGAGTTCCAAGGAAGACCACGAAGACAAAATAATGAGAATTGCACTTGTACTGACTCTATTTTATTTGAATGTGAAAGATATTATGGGTCCCATACAACAGATCAGTATCAGTGTTGTCAGATTAGGGGTTTTCCCCCTAGATTTAGGGTTTTTTTCTTTTTAGGGGCAGATTTAGGGGTTAATATTCTTTAGGGGGAAATTTGGGGGTAAGAAAATTTTATTTAGGGGATTTTAGGGGATTTTCGAATTTATAGTTTGTTACATAATAGTACATAATTTAACCACTGAGCATGTCGAAGATGTTGTATCGAAATGACGATTTAGAAAGTAATCACGCAAATACAAACATTAAAACATTTTTCTTGTTAAATCAATTTTGTTGGTTTTCCTTGAACTGCAAAATATAAATTTTAAAAAGTTTTTCATCAAGTTTTCATCCTTCTTTGGCATATTACCAATATGCCAAAAAAAGGATAACATATATAAACAAAAATATAAAAAGAAGTGGGAAGCAGATCAGCAGTTTAAAGGTATTGTATTTTTAAATAACATTTTAAACACAATAAATGCAAAATTAAATTTCAGATTGGTTAGCCCCTGTGCAGGCAGACAACCACAAAGCTTTATGCAAATATTGTAAAAGCATTATGGTGGCTAACAGGAGACCTTATTGCACAACAAAATACGAAAAAACATATTGGATTTGCATCCCAAACAAAAGAAGTACATGTACCCGTAACGAACTGCCTCAAGCCATCTCTTACAAAAGTAAGACAGATTGCAGATATATTTTTTGGGGGCTTTTTATAAATAAAATAAAAATTTGGGTGTTATTGTGCTTTTCGCGTAAGAATGATAGTACCTCAATTCAAATTTAATAGAGATAAGAATGATGAAACCAAATTACTACTTAAACTTTTCTGCTTTAGGGGATTTTTTAAGAAAAAGTGTAGAATCTAGGGGGTTTCAAAATTTTTTTGGGAGAAGGAAAAAAATTATCTGACGACACTGATCCGTATTCAAGTATTGGACGAACTAAAGTAGTAAATAACATCTTGGTTGTGTAAGGGTCAGAGTACTCCTTAGCCCAGCGTTTAATAAAACCCAGAACACCAGTAGCTTTGTTCATCGTCGAAGTTATATAGCACCTGAAGACCAGTTTTTTATCTAAAATAACTCCCAAGTCATTAAATGAATCCACTAGGTCAAGAACAGCATTATTCATTTTAGTCATTGTTTTTGAGAAAATCATGTATTTGCACTTTTTCACATTTAGGTCCATTAAATTATTAGCGCACCAAGCGGTTAAGTGTATAATGTTAGCTTGGAGACGCAACTGTTGATCAATAGAATCAAACGATAAGAATAACTTCTTACCCTCTTTAATTTAGTCGTCGATGAGACACCGACGAATGAATATCTGGCGGATGCTTTCGAATATTTTATATTTTTTTCCAGAATATTTGTCCAGCAAACAAATTCAATCATGATGATATGCGAAAAATATTTTGTCATAAACAATGCTTTCGATAACATACAATGCCTTTTATACAATTTTCCTCCAATAGCGGACTATACTAACTCTCCTAATTTAGTAATACACTTAGTATTATTAATTAGTCCGTGCAAATTCTTATCAAAAATATTTTGAATATGTTTCCCATATGAAAATGATCTTCCATGCCGACATATATCAAAGCTTATTAAGTTTGATACATCCAACCACGTATTTTTTTTTTTGCGAATATTCAGTGTTATGCTCCAGCAAGCAACCATTATTTTATATTTTTTTTTTGAATGGAAAACATAACAAATTATTGTCCTACCTTTTTTAATTTTTTTCATTTGACTGTTTACTTCGAAAAAGTTTTATTTTTAATTAATAATTTTGCGTAATCAAAGTTTTTTTTTCAACTTAAAAAATATTGGTACTTACATATGTATAAATATATTATCTTTCAAACGCTTGGCTTTTTGTTTGGTGGGTAGCTCGCAAGCTCAACACATACACAATTTATCAATACATTGACGGTGCGCACCACTGGTCCAGTTTCAGCATTCAAATAGGCAGGTTGTGTTTATCGCATACTTTAAGAATCAGCGTTGCCAGAGAAAAGCATCTTTATAAAAAAAAATGATTGCTGATTCTATTTTTTCTTATTTTGTTTAAAAAGAAAGGCATCGTTGTTGCTACGTCTCTTGCGAAACGTTGCCGTCTTCTTGACGATGGCGAGTTTTTCAAAGAGCTTAGCAATGATGTTTTAAAATGCTTTAGCGAAAAGTATGAAGAGATGCGGAAAATTACAAATAACATTCCCTTATGACCACCTCCTGTTAACAATTTGAACCACAATTCATTGTGTTCATTACATTCACACTTTTTGCAAATAATGCCTCTTGGTGAATAATGCAATGAACATATACATATGTGTATTTGCATTACTCTTTGTCAAATGTCCTACAAAACCTTATTTTTTACGCACCATCACTGCATACAGAGCCACAAACATCATTTTGCTCCAATGCCATGCCGATACTAATTTTCTAATATATTGCAAATACCCACAATAAAATTAAGTTAGCTTTTGGAGATTTTAAAGTTTTAATTTGGGGGAAGTGACGAAAGTTGCTTGGCAAGACCGATTCGTGGTGAGAGCGCAGAGAGTATATAAGTAATACAATCGCAAAATGTAATAGTATAGGTTGCCTTTCCCTGCAATATATACTCTTTTGTATGTACACAAATATATTCAACGAATATACACCAGAGAGCTGTGGCGAGCCTGTACACTCGCGGGTGCACTTGCTGTTTACTATGTCATTTCAACACCCGAATACTAAAAACACCCGCTCAAACAGATGCGTTGTTTTTTTCCACTCGTCTTTCGTATGCAGCGAGCCTAACGAATCAAAATAAACAGAGTAATTTTCTTACTTGTATATTTGTTGAGTTGATTATAAGTAAGAGCACAGACAAAATAACTACAACATCGCACCCATTCAGAGCAGAGTATTGTGTTTTTTTCTGTTTTGATATTCGATACGTCTTTGTATTCCACTTGAACGACAATCATACTACAAACAATTTGTAACAACAACATTCGCAGCTTTAACATTTAATATATTTGGGTATTTAATTTTCAAAAGCGGCGGCTGCCACACTTAATGTTTTTTCATACTTTTGACGATATTAGGCGTTTTGATGATTAAGTGGTGTTTCATTATTTATGCACTTCTTATATGTATGCTTATGATTTTTTATGAATCTTTAGGATATGGATATGAAATAGTAATACTTTTTAGAAGAGATCCACAAAAAAGAGATTTCTGAAAATTCGTACTTTAAAGGTTAAAAAGGGCAAAAATGGGTAAAATCGGTAACTCTAAAATAAATTTTGGTACTTTTAAATTAATCCCTATTTTCTTAATACTTTTACAGAAAAATATTTTTTATATTCATTGAATCCTTTAAAATTTAATGTTTTACACTATTAAAAAGATTTCCTTAAAGAAAAAAACTCAAATTGCAGTAGATATTTACCGTTATTAAAGAGGCTGAGAACAGTGTTAACACCAGGGCTGCCAGAAATTTTCAGCAAAAAATTTTAATTTCACCAAAAAGTCCTATTTTTGTAAAAAAAATCTTATATTTGAAAAGAGGAATATTTAACCGGCTTCAAAAAGAATTTGGTTATCAATTTGAAATGTATGTTGCCTTTTTATGTTTATTGCCGCATATCTCCGATATTTATGACCCGAATTGCAAAATTCGTTCTACTCCTTAAAAAGGTGTGCTAACAGATCCTACATGTAAAAAAATTTTGAAATCCGATGGACATGTTTCCATCCAATATAAAAATGTTAAAATATCTCCGGTAATTATCAATCGATTCTCAAAATTCTTTCACTATATGCTGACAGATCGCACATTAGAAGAAAATGTAAAACCGCACATTATATATATATATATATATATATATATATATATATATATATATATATACATATATATATATAATAAATATAATATATAATGTGCGGTTTTACATTTTCTTCTAATGTGCGATATATATATATATATATATATATATATATATATATATATATATATATATATATATATATAAACACAAACATTCAAAGAACAAAAATCCAACCAATTAATAGAAAAAACGAAAACCAAATAAATTAAATTTTAAATAAGCACGCACCAAATATTAAATAAAAGCAACAAATATCTTCAACTGCAATAATAATATACAAAATCAATAACTTAAACAAGAAAAAAAAAACAACAAAACAAGAAAACAACAGACAATAAAATAAACAGTGCATTCCTCACCACCAGTGACGACACCCCATACCAGTGTTGGCACTATGAGCCACTATGGGAAAATGGAAGTAGACCAGACCATGGCTTTTATGACCTGTGTTTCTGCAGTGTTAGCCGCCTCCCATACCTCTTCCCATAAATAAAATAAAACTCTATTTTATTGGTGCGGTGTACTGATAGCGGCTGCATCATTCACTAGTGAAGGCATAACACTAACTAGTGGATGGTCACTGCAGTTGCTGTCGTTGCATCGTATTCGCTAATCTAGAGTTTGGGTTTCGGTTTTTTTTCCCTCATCTTGTGATGGTGGGTAAGTTTAGAATCGACTTCTGTAACATACGTGGGTTAAGAGCGAATTTCTTTTCTGTATATGCTCACGTTTGTCTCCATCGGCCGGATGTTTTCGCCTTAAGTGAAACCCAGGTACATGAGGATGCTGATCCACAGGATTTTCATTTGCCCGGGTATCACCTCCTGTCGCTTTTTATTCTTCATAGGGGCCTTGCAATAAACGTACGTAATGAAGTTGTGTACCAATGCCAGCAACCATTAGGCATATCTGACGCAGAATTTAGCTGTCTTTGGGTTAAATTCAAAGTCGGTACACACTTTTTACATTTCGGGTTTCTGTATAGAAGTCCAAACGCGGAAAGAGATGCTACCATACATGGCTTCGATACTCTTTCCGACTCCATATCGAAGATTCTTGATAGTTGTCCGAGCAGTGAAATTGTGGTTGCTGGTGATTTCAATGTTCATAACACATCTTGGCTTCGCCATTCGAGCCACACAACCTCCGAGGGCCAATTTGCTGAGTTGTTCGCCGCGCAATTAGTTAACGAACCAACACATATTCCATGTGTTGAAGGGCACCGACATAATACTCTTGACGTTTTTCTAACTTCACATCCTGAAAAGTATGAAGTTACTGTCAGTGCACCTCTCGGTAACTCGGATCATTGCACCATTTCCGCAACCTTTCCGTTCTCGTAGTAAATATATTTACGAAAAGGGTCGTTGGGCCGAGCTCAACGAATTCTTTCGGAATTTTAATTGGAAACTATGTTTTCTTGACAATGATGTCGATTCCATGGCGAAAATGGTTGAAAACACAATTCTACTGGGGATGAAAGCTTTTATTCCCTGTAAGCAAATTTCGGTTAAACCTAGGGCGAAGTCTTGGTTTAACCAGGCATGTAAAGATGCGTTGCGATACAGAGAGGCAGCATTCAGTACTTGGCGTAATAACAAAAATGCCAATACTGATTTGCTACGCAAGAAGGCAAGATCTTCGTGTGCCAAAGTGTTAAGACGCGAAAAGGCTTTATACGAGCAGCGTATTCGCACTAGAATTCTCACTGCCCCCAGGGGTAGTAAGAGTTTTTGGTCATTCGTCAAAAGTGTTAAGGACAGTGCTAGTTCTTCAATTCCGACTCTTTTGAGGGATGACCAAATATTTACTGACTCGGTTGATAAAGCTAATATATTGGCTGAAATATTTGCAAGTAACTCTCACTTGCCTGATAGCTCTCAACCATTCCCCGCGCTCGAGAGAGTATCCGTAACTATGCCTAAGATATTTTTTCGAGCGCGTGCAGTTAAAAGGGTTCTTGCGGAACTCAGCACAAGGAAGTCTCCTGGGCCGGATGG
Source organism: Linnaemya tessellans (assembly GCA_951800035.1). Taxonomy (NCBI): domain Eukaryota; kingdom Metazoa; phylum Arthropoda; class Insecta; order Diptera; family Tachinidae; genus Linnaemya; species Linnaemya tessellans. Next base: position 85,158,573 of record OX637535.1, read on the forward strand.
AATCCCTGCACTGGTCCTGAAGCAGTGCTCTTCGACGTTAGCACGTCCATTAGCCAAACTTTTCAGTACACTATACCACTCCGGTAGATTTCCAATGTGCTGGAAGGTTGCTAATGTAACGCCAATCCCGAAAAAGGGAGTGGCTAATAACCCTGAAAATTACCGCCCGATTGCAATATGTTCTGCTATATCGAAGGTGATGGAAACTATGCTTAACTTCCATCTTGTGAAATATCTGGAGTCCAGTTTACTAAACGATCGCCAGTATGGTTCCCGCAGAGGCCGCTCTACGGGTGACCTATTGGCCCTCCTTTCGGAAAACTGGTGTAGTTCCATACACCGTTTTGGCAAAAGTAAAGTGGTGGCTCTAGATATTTCTGAGGCGTTCGATAGAGTGTGGCATGGAGCACTCCTGCCCAAACTTATTGCATTTGGTGTCGGAGACACCTATCGGTTTATATCGAGCTTCCTCAGGGATCGCTATATACGAGTTGTTATAGATGGGGTCTCATCCGATGAGTTCAGAGTCAACTCAGGGGTACCGCAAGGCTCCGTTCTTTCTCCTACTCTATTTCTAATTTTTCTTAACGATCTACTTTCCCAAAATTCCTGTCCTATTTACTCTTTCGCAGATGATAGCAGCCTTTCGCATTCCTATTCATTTAACTGCAGGCCGTCAACGTCTGAAATCGAGACGAGGAGGCAGTTTATGAATGACGTTCTGGATAGTGACCTCGCGAAGATTTCCAAATAAGGTCAGGCGAACAGGATCGATTTTAATGCCCGTAAGAGCTAGTGTTGTATGCTTACGCATCGACGTACGTATGACCATGCTGCTTCATCTGTTTCTATGGGTGGTGTAAGTATTATGTAGTCAGGGGCTCTTGATGTTCTGGGCATTAATGTGCAGTGTGATGTCAGATGGACGGAACATGTCTTTCAGGTCGCAAAAGAAGGATTCAAGTGCCTTGGCTTCTTAAGACGGTGCAAGAGATACTTCACCGCCTATGATCTTCTTAAGATTTACACCACTTACATCCGACCGAAGATGGAATACAACTCTCATGTTTGGACCGGTGCTTCAAAGTCTATTTTGAAGTTACTCGACCGCGTACAGGAGAGGGCGATAAAACTCATCGGAGACAGTAGGGTAGCCAACTCTATTGACTCTCTTGAGCATCGTCGCAATGTGGGGTGCGTATCGTTGTTCTATCGTTACTATAATGGCAGGTGCTCTGGTGAAATTAGGGAACTTGTTCCTGAAACCCATTCTTTCTTACGCTCAACACGTTTTTCATCAAGAGCGCATGCGTTTGTGGTCGATATTCCAACGAATCGCACTACGCATCCGTATGTGGAACAAACTACCTGCAGATGTCTTCCCCGCCACTTACAATTTGAGGGGGTTCAAGTCGAATATCCACAGACACTACTCCCTTTATCCTCCTTCCCAAAACCTATTTTCCTAGTTCCAGCGCAATGCACTGCATATGTAGGGGTTATCCCCTGAGTGCTGGTCCTACTCCTAAAAAAAATTATTTTCATTAATTTCGTCAAAATAAGGCAGAAATTACAATATACAACGCTGTTTTTTGAATAAAATCCTATCCTTTTTTCAACCATGAGTGACTTACAACCGTTATATGTATTCATAAATAAATTTAAAACGTATGGTTGCTGGTGTATATAAACATTTTCAGAAAATTTAATAATATAGTTACCATAAAAAAAATTTTAGAAACTGTGTTAAATTTATAAAAATGAAGTTAACATACATATATTGTAATGTATAAAATGTTCTGTTAGGATATAAATAAGTGATTCATCATTGCAGATAATGGGTCGTATAATTAAAATGTTAGCTAAAGCGTATGCTGGAAATTTTGAAGTTTTTACTAGCTTTGAGGTGAATAAGAAATTCAGCTAAAGCTAGTACTTTATACTGAATAGCATAAGCTGGTTTTTCCAGTCTTGACTTAAAAAAGGTGTGATTAAAAAGTACTGAATGCTTAAAAATACTAGTTTATGCTTCTATTTTTTTAAGCATATGGTCGAGGTGCTTAAAATTGGTTTTGTTATATTAAGAAAAAGAAAGTGTTTTACATTTTTAATAATCCCAGCTTTTATGAACAATCGCCAAAGGAAGGAATACCGCATTAGGACATGCAGGTTTCGAGAAGAAAATTTAAAATGGTTAGCGAACCACTTTTAGGAAAAAAATTGTGAAAAGAAAGGAGCATCGCTTTCTCAAATTAAAAGAATGGAAATATGGAAGCAAAATTTTAATTAAAAAATTTTTGTTTGGCCAATTCAAATTTTCATGACGTATAAAGAGGTTTTGTAAAAGAAAAGCTTAAAATTTTTAACAATTTTAGTTACTACATGTACTACAAAATACGGAATGGGCCGAAAAAATTTTTAATTTTTCATCCCTGGAAATATTATTTTAGTTTTTAATAGACCATTGAGGCTTCCCAAAGCAAGAAATAGGTTTAATTTACAAACATTAAAAAAAATTGATTTTTGGTTTAAATTTTGCGTCGAGAAATAGGTGTAAGCTTCCCTGCTCTGGAACTTCGGATCTTTATGAATTTCAATAGCACTCTATTTAAGTTAATTTCCAATCCAACGGTCTAAGAACGAAGTCTCTAGCTCTTTTGCGGGCTTGGTAAACCCGATTTCACGTACAGACGGACATCGCTCAATCGTCATCGCTATTCATAAGGATCCAGAATATATATATATACTTTATGGGGTCCCATGTGCATATCGAAGAAATTACACACGGAATAACAAACCTAAATATACCCTTTCACTTTTTTGTGAAGTGTATTAAAAGTGGCAGCACATTAATTCTGCCAGCTGTTAAATTTTCCAGCCTTTGCTATAATTTTCCAGCACAAGCTGTATAGCACTAGCTAAGTGTTATTCACACCACAGAATACGCACAAAACACCCAAAAGTGACAGTTCAATTTGGCCAAAATCAGCTTTTTTATTACGATTGTGTAAACGAGTACAATAGATATAACAGCGGGCTGTTTTATGTATGTTCGAAGGAATGGCTATACATAGCCATCTCTGAACACATGTTTTACAATTTCAAACAAACAAGGGTGGTTGAAAATAAAACAAAAATTTTCTTTTAGAGAAAAAATGTGAAATAATTATAACAAAAATGTGTTAAGTGTTTAAAAAAAAATATTAAACTGTTTCTTAACAGTAAACAAAGACACTAAAACATCTAAATAGTGGCTGGCGGTCAATGCTGTTAAGAAATCAACAAAAATGTGCCCCGATCCCCAAAGACTTGGATTTTGACCATATTAAAATTTTTTCAAATTATAACAATTTTAGTGCTCGAAAACAATTAAAAACCTTAAATGAAACACCAAAGACAAAGATAATCGTTGCAATGACCATCACTTACTCAGGTTGAATATATGAAATGGGATGGTGATTGGAAATGAGACAAACATTTTGTTTATGTGGGCAAACATAAAATATTTAATAAAAATTAGTATTTAGTGCATGCAAATGGGTGGTTAAGGCAGCTAAATGAACTTATCGGAACAAATCAATTCCAAATCGGAGATAAAATATAAAATAATATATAAAATATAAATTGATTTAAAAGTAATTATTGAACTGCGTACTGGAGAACTAAAAGGATTGAATTTAGAAAAGCAAGAGTGTTTAAAAATGTAAGTATTTTACTTTATTATTAGTTTATTACAATTTATACAAAAATTAAAAAAAAAATTTTATACCTCTTTCAGAGTCACGTTACCTACAAAGAATTTGCTGATGAAAAATTGTTCTTGAAGTCATCTTCAGCGATGAGCCAATTTTGATGATTCCTCAAGCGACATGGTTGAATGGAGAATAGCAACGTGTGGAGCAAGGGTGATCTGATAACAATATAAGGTGTTAAAAGGTAATGTGCACCAATTGTCCCAGAAAAACTATATGTGGTGGCTATGATTTAGATGACTCCAATATTTGATTTCATAATTAATTACTTTGCATGATACTAAAGAGTAAATATACAAGTGCTTTGGTTATTGTGTGGTTAAGTTAATATATCATATGCATATGAAGTGAGTATGAAAGATGCTCCTAGTAAAGCAGCAAAGAAAGCTGGTAAAACGCAAAAAAATATTAACAAGAGCTACAAGGGAAACAGATTTAAACGAAAGGAAAGTTATGCCATCTACATTTATAAAGTTTTGAAATAGTTACACCCGGATACTGGAATCTCATCAAAGGTCATGAATATTATGAATAGTTTTATTTATAATATTTTTCAGCGCCTTGCTGCCTCAGTATCATGTTTACCTCACTACAACAAGCGTTCAACAATTAGCAGTCGTGAAATTCAATTTGCTGTCCGTCTACTATTGCCTGGTGAATTGTCTAAGAATGCTGTCAGTGAAGATACTAAAGGCGTAACGAAATATACCAGTTCCAAGTGCCAATGAATGTTTATTTTAAAAAACAAACCAGAAAGAAAACACAAAAAGCCCTTTTAAGGGCTACAAAATGAATTTCAAAAAGAGGTAGCCGATTTTGTTTCTACAAAAAATAAAAAAAATTTATATGTAGTAAGAATTTTAACGAACATTTTATATTGCTATATTAAATTTGAATTAAGATTCTATAGGCTAATTGTTCGAAATTTTAATTTAAATCTCAGAAAGACATGATAAATATTCCAAGGCACAAAGGCAAGTCAACATCAGTTTTATTCAACTTACACAGCAGAGCAGAACAGCTGTTTTCGAAAGACGCAACCCTTTCATCATCAGTGCTCATGTGTATTGTGTTTGTCACCACTTATTAGGTGGCTTAGTTGAATGTGATAACAGTTCCTATTTACACAAATTTTATTGTGAAAAAGAATACGGGAACTGTATCAACCTGATGTTAACATGTTATTGTTATAATACCCGTGTTACCGTTTGATTATTTTTCTTCGTGTCCCATTTTTCTGAATTTTTTTGTTCCATCATACCTAAGTCAAACTTTTTTGGTTTGAATTTTATACTTAAGTACATGTGAACGTTTTTTTCCAATTTTTATTATTGGGTAGCTCAAGCCATAGCTTAAATTTGTATGTAGTAAGAATTTTAACGAACATTTTATATTGCTATATTAAATTTGAATTAAGATTCTATAGGCTAATTGTTCGAAATTTTAATTTAAATCTCAGAAAGACATGATAAATATTCCAAGGCACAAAGGCAAGTCAACATCAGTTTTATTCAACTTACACAGCAGAGCAGAACAGCTGTTTTCGAAAGACGCAACCCTTTCATCATCAGTGCTCATGTGTATTGTGTTTGTCACCACTTATTAGGTGGCTTAGTTGAATGTGATAACGGTTCCTATTTACACAAATTTTATTGTGAAAAAGAATACGGGAACTGTATCAACCTGATGTTAACATGTTGTTGTTATAATACCCGTGTTACCGTTTGATTATTTTTCTTCATGTCCCATTTTTCTGAATTTTTTTGTTCCATCATACCTAAGTCAAACTTTTTTGGTTTGAATTTTATACTTAAGTACATGTGAACGTTTTTTTCCAATTTTTATTATTGGGTAGCTCAAGCCATAGCTTAAATTTGTATGTAGTAAGAATTTTAACGAACATTTTATATTGCTATATTAAATTTGAATTAATTGCTATATTAAATTTGAATTAAGTACTTAAGTATAAAATTCAAACCAAAAAAGTTTGACTTAGGTATGATGGAACAAAAAAATTCAGAAAAATGGGACATGAAGAAAAATAATCAAACGGTAACACGGGTATTATAACAATAACATGTTAACATCAGGTTGATACAGTTCCCGTATTCTTTTTCACAATAAAATTTGTGTAAATAGGAACTGTTATCACATTCAACTAAGCCACCTAATAAGTGGTGACAAACACAATACACATGAGCACTGATGATGAAAGGGTTGCGTCTTTCGAAAACAGCTGTTCTGCTCTGCTGTGTAAGTTGAATAAAACTGATGTTGACTTGCCTTTGTGCCTTGGAATATTTATCATGTCTTTCTGAGATTTAAATTAAAATTTCGAACAATTAGCCTATAGAATCTTAATTCAAATTTAATATAAAAAAAATTTATGTTGTGAAATATTTTGTTTCAGAGTGTTTGTAAATTGAGCTCTTTTTAAAAGTATATTGTAGCCCTTAGAAGGGGTTTTTTTATTTCGATTGTTGAAAAATAGTTTAAATTGAAGCGAAGGCAATTTACTTGTTTCATGCGGTCCTTTACCCTGATGGTTCTTTAGTAAGGGTTATCTTTTTCGGGTTCGCTGCTATAGAACTTTTAGCTTTGGGTGGTTTTGGTTTGGTTGCTGGTATTTTTTTGATGGGTTTTGCTTTCATGGTGATAGTCTTTCTGATTGGCTTTGCTTTGCCGCTGTTGCTTTTCGAAGTTGAACTCGAATTATAATTGGATATTCACCTTTGTTTATGCACAAAAGTAACCGCGCTCAGATGCATGAGAGTGTGCTCGCTCTTCCGTCGCTCGTCATATTTTTGCCTTTGACTTTGTCAACCCTTTTTTTAATTATTATTATTCAATGTTCTTTTGCGGACGACAGACAAAAATCGGCAGTTGATCTTTCTTTGTACAAAAAAATATACAAGTGGTTTTTCAGTGATTTAAACTTTGATACGTACATATGTATGTACATATATATACAAACATTAATAAAATAAGAAAAAGCAAACGCAAAAAGTAAATACTAATAAAGTGAAGATAATTTTTATAAAACCACAAACAGTCCAATAAATACGGCAGACAATTATTTGTGAATAAACCTTTATATACATATTTACATCTGTATATGTACAATATTTATTATACTAAATAAAAAAAGTGAATTATATCAAACACAAACATTGTAAATAATCGAAAACAAAAGAAAATAAAATCATACAAACCATTGGAATACAATCGTTAAAACTAAATAAGTTAAGGCTAACCAAGAAAAGGTAATCACCAGCATCTTCCCTTCACACCCCAACATTCTGGTCCTTCGAGCCGGATCCAAATTATATTTGGACCCATCACTATTTTGGAACCACAGGAATCCCCCCTGCATGAAACCCCCTTGGATTATTACCACTTGGAAGTTATACATACATATGTAAGTCAAGCATACCTTTTTTATCTACCCCCGAATATTTATACATACATACATATTTACGACATTCTTCATATGTACATATGTATTTACCAACCTGTCTTCACCGTTTTGTAATATTTTTTGTTGCTCAACCAAAAATGAGTTTAAGCAACGAAATCCACAAAATAACATTCTTCATAAATAACTAAGTTGTTTGTATGCTTTTAACCTTGTTTCGCCCTTCGACATTGTCTAAGAGTATGTACTTGTATTTAATTTGTTTCCACCTACTTTGGTTTATCAACATCTCTTAATATCGCATGTTTGATCTCTCTTCATATTGATCATAATTAATGAGCTTAACTTGGCTGCATATATTTTCTGCATAATAATATTGCTTGTAAACACAACAATAAGAGTGATATCAAACCATCGAACCTCTCGGTTGTGTGAACATCAAACATACTTACAAGAAGAAAGCGAAACAAAACAACATCAAACATTCGAGCATATGTAAAGTCAATGTACATATTATACCTTTTCTGTCTCACATAAACACAACTTGTAATTGCCGCTTCTACGAAGCGCATCTGAAAGGTTTCTTTAAATCTATTGTACGTTTCAAACAAGAAAAGGAAAAGACTGAAAACGCGTAAGAGGTTGGATCCTTTCAAGCTTATGTACATATGTATGTCAAATATATTCGCAAGTACTAAACGAGCGATCTAAAGGAAACTAAGCGACAAAATATAACATATTTAAATTCTTTTGTCGATAAACAAATAATAAAAAATAAGAGATTTCTTTTGTTGTAAAAAAAACAGCAAAAAGAAATTTTATACAACTAATATATGTATGTATACGTATAAAATTTAGATCTGCCGCTTCTACGAGGCGCGTCTGAAAAAAGTTTCTTTAAACTCTTCTAAGTTTTTCTTTTCGCGAAAAAATCCCATATATAAAAAACAAAATTTTAGATCTGCCGCTTCTACGAGGCGCGTTTGAAAAAAAGTTTCTTTAAACTTTTCTACGTTTTTCTTTTCGCGAAAAAACCCCATATATATAAATAAAATTTTTAGATCTGCCGCTCCTACGAGGCGCGTCTGAAAAAAGTTTCTTTAAACTTTTCTACGTTTTTCTTTTCGAGAAAAATCCCCATATATAAAAAAATTTAGAGCTGCCGCTTCTACGAGGCGCGTCTGAAAAAAGTTTCTTTAAACTTTTCTACGTTTTTCTTTTCGCGAAAAAACCCCATATATATAAATAAAATTTTTAGATCTGCCGCTTCTACGAGGCGCGTCTGAAAAAAGTTTCTTTAAACTTTTCTACGTTTTTCTTTTCGAGAAAAATCCCCATATATAAAAAAAAATTTAGATCTGCCGCTTCTACGAGGCGCGTCTGAAAAAAGTTTCTTTAAACTTTTCTACGTTTTTCTTTTCGAGAAAAAACCCCATATATAAAAAAAAAAATTTAGATCTGCCGCTTCTACGAGGCGCGTCTAAAGCTCCCTTAAAACTTTTCGTGCTTCTCTTCGAGAACCGAAACACTTCCTTCGAATATTCTTCTACTGGAAGCACCCTTCTCGTTGATCATACGTAGCTCTTCCTAGATCAGTTGTTGAACTTTTTCACTTCGGTGAAGCTATCTGCCGTGCCATCTTTACATCGCTCTTTGTTATATAATAACCCATCATGGCAGCACTCACAGCCTTCATTCGTGCTTCTGACCGCATAATTGAATTTCAAACCTATATGACTCAACGCGATCAGACAGAAGATTCGATCCACGTTATGGAAGTCTATAAGAGTGAAATCACGCGTCTCTGGTCTAGCTTTCGAACGAGCTATGATAACGCCCTCGATAAATTTGATGGTAAGGAAGTAGATATGGAAACACTTAAGGGACGCTTCTCTTCCACATTCAAGGCCCACGTTGACATACTGTCTGAAGTCAATGCAGTCATAGACCATCTTCGTGTAAAGCAGAGTCCAGCCGGCACCCCTTCAGATGTTCAACTTGACCAAACAGCCCATATATCTTTACCGCCGTGCGACACCGAAATCTTTTACGGAGATTACAAGTCATGGCCCACGTTCCGTGACATGTTCACAGCCCTGTACGGAACCAACAAACGCCTCTCACCCGTGGAAAAGATGTGTCACCTGCTTAAAAAGACGCAGGGAGAAGCTCGTGAACTCCTTAAAACATGCCCTATCACAAATGATGGTTTCGACATGGCCTGGCAGAATCTGGTCAATCGCTATGAAAATAAAAGAGTCTTAATCAACGCACAACTTAAGTGCCTCTTTAATATCTCCCCCATTTCTAAAGAGACTGGATCCAATATAAGACGTCTACAACGTACAATCAACGATTGCGTCACGAACTTAACTCTGCTCCAGGTCGATGTGAAGAATTGGGACCCAATTTTTGTCTACCTATGCTCAACGTGCTTACCAGATGTAACACTCAGTCTGTGGGAGCATTCCTTGCCTCATAGCACAAATTTACCTACATGGAAAGAAATGGATGCGTTCCTGACCTCCAGATTTCAAACTTTGGAATCTGTAGCAGACATTCGTTCGACTTTTGCCGTTCCACAATCTTCAAATCAAAACAAGAACCCCCCTTCCAAGAAAACGAATCTGCCGCAAGAAAGGAAAGTCCATAGCTACAGCAATAATGTGTCAAATGCCAAGTCAGGGAAATGCTTTCTTTGTCCTCATTTTCACCCCCTACGCCTTTGCCCATCATTTATCGGCATGTCAATTGACGATCGCTTTGCTGTAGTCAAACAGCAAAAACGATGCACGAACTGTCTCGGAACTTCCCATGATTTCAAGAATTGCAAGAGCCGTTTCGTTTGCAACGTCTGTAAAAAGAAACATCACTCTTTACTCCATCGCGTGGAAGGTAACTCATCCCTAACTCAACGAGTTCCTGTACCGCCGCATCATAGCCATCCTTCCGTGCCGTCTACCCCTCTCACTCCTGTAAATCAGGCTCGTGTTAACACGTACACTCACCCTCTAGATTCACTCCCGTCTACTTCACGAGAAGCACCAGATCAAATGGTACAATCGTTTTCGACCCAATTGCAGTCGGATTCACTGTCTATTGTCCTCGGTACGGCTCTCGTCGATGTTTATATCAATGATGTTAAATGCACCGTTCGAGCTCTCATTGATTCGGCATCCGAAGCCACGTTCGTTTCGAAAAAGCTACAAACGAGACTAAACCTCAGAGCACGCTCCTCTCAGGCGGAAGTTCGTGGACTAAATGACTCTTTAACCGCTACGTCAACTCAAATATGCCATATACAAATTGGTTCTCCGATCGATAACTCATTTGAGATGTACGCAAATGCCTTTGTCGTTAAGAAATTGACAAGCCAATTACCTTATTACCCCGTATCTGCCCTCAGCCAAGATAACTTCTCACACCTTCAGATGGCCGATACGTACCGCCAGAAATGTACAGAAATCGATTTACTTCTCGGAGGTGACGTATATCCGAAAATAATCCAGGATGGTCTCCAATGGAATAATAGCCGGTCCTTGGTCGCCCAAAAAACGGTATTTGGATGGATCATTACTGGCAGAATTAAACCTACCGCGTGCACAACTCAGGTACTCTCTTTTTTCAATGAGATCGATCTGTCTCACCAACTACAACGTTTTTGGGAAGTCGAAGATATCCCAAGGAAGCCAAAATGCCCCCCGGAGGATACATACTGCGAGCAACTATATCAAGCGACAACCTTTAAGGGCCATGATGGACGGTTCGTCGTGTCACTCCCGTTTAAACAGGAATATCCTGGGAACCTCAATATTGGTCACTCGAGAAATATAGCACTCTCACAGTTTTTACGAAATGAATCGAAATTATTAAAAAACCCCCAATTTAAATCAGAGTACGACCGCGTAATCACAGAGTATTCTGACTTAGGACAAATGACAAAGGTCACCCCCTCATCTGGTGTTAACGACACATATTATTTACCCCACCATGCGGTTTTTAAACCCGACAGCACCACCACGAAGCTACGTGTGGTGTTTAATGCATCGAGTCCATCATCCAACGGAATAAGCCTTAATGATCTTCTACACCCCGGTCCGATCTTACAGTCTGATCTAACAATTCTCGTTCTGCGATGGCGACTTTTTAGATACGTTTTTAATGCGGACATTGAGAAAATGTACCGCCAAATCCTCGTGAATCCATCTCACACCCCTTTCCAGCGAATTATTTTCCGTAACTCTCCCAATGAGCAACCTCAAGACTATGAGTTAAACACAGTCACATTTGGTGTGAACTGTGCCCCTTACTTAGCGATCAGGACTTTATTAGAACTAGCTAAGGATTGTGAGTCCACTTACCCCCACGTTTCTGAGATTCTTAGAGATTATATGTATGTCGACGACGTGCTCGCAGGAGCTCACACAATATCATCAGCCTTGAAGTCACGAACTGATCTTACAACAGTGTTGAAGTCCGCCGGATTTCAGTTGCGCAAATGGACAGCAAATAACGACCATTTGTTGAGAGATATTCCCCCACACCATTTACTTGATGGCGAATTTCTGAAACTTTCAGAAGCCAGCATTACCAAAACCCTAGGGCTAAGATGGAACGCTGGGAATGACAATTTCTATTTTAAACTAAAAACCCAGCCCGATCGCAATATGACAACAAAAAGATCAGTTTTGTCTGCAATCGCAAAATTATTTGACCCCGCCGGATGGCTTTCTCCGAAAATCATAGTAGCAAAAATGATTATGCAACAGATATGGAAGGACGGCACAGATTGGGACGAAGATTTACAGTCTTCAACGCTGCTGCAATGGCAGGAATTCCTGGACGATTATGTCCATATAGAAAATATTAAAATCCCCCGTTTCGTCGATTTTGACCCCTCGTACTCTGTTGAGCTACATGGCTTTTGTGACGCCTCAGAAAAGGCTTACGCAGCCACACTGTATATCCGTTCTGAGTACGAAGGGTTTGTCTCCGCCCATTTGTTGGTCGCAAAAACCAAAGTAGCTCCCGTTAAATTCTTATCGCTACCTCGTAAAGAACTTTGCGGCGCAGAACTTATGGCCACTATGATTGATTCTATCTCAGCCCAACTAAACCTTAAAAATTATAAACTTTTTCTATGGACTGACTCCACTATCGTCCTGGCATGGCTGCAAAAACCGCTTAATAAATGGAAAACTTTCGTGGAGAACAGAGTGGCATCTATTATCGAAAAAGTAGGTAATGACTCGTGGCACCATGTCGACTCAAAAAGTAATCCCGCAGATCTGGCATCTCGTGGTCTCACAGTGGCGCAGCTCGCATCAAGCGATCTATGGTGGCAAGGCCCGCCGTGGCTGAAATGTCCTCGGTCTGAATGGCCCTCGCGGACTTCAGTTTTCTGCACTGATGAAGAAGTTAGACCGATTCGCGTCCATGCTAACATGATTGCAAATGAAGATATTCTGAAGAACTTCTCAGATCTCCCTAGGGCATTACGAGTTATTTGCTATATTTTCCGTTTCTATTACCGCACAAGGAACAAAGTTGTGCACAACGCCGATCCCATAGAACTGACTTCAGCTGAAATCAATTTTTCCAAATTACGTTCTATAATCGCAAGCCAAAAGTTCTACTTCGCTACGGAACACAATCAACTGACTAAAGGTCTACCTCTGTCCCAAAAAAGTCCTCTCCTAACCTTTAATCCCTTCATTGACTCAGACGGGATAATGCGAATCAATGGCAGATTATCAAAATCTCCTACGCTGAGCTATGATGAACGGTTCCCCATCCTATTACCATATCATGCCCGCTTTACAAGACTGTTTCTCGCCTATCTTCACCGCTACTCTCTTCACGGCCAAAATGCTCTATTATATCGACTTATGAGAAACCACTACTATGTTCCCAAACTCAAGATATTGATAAAAACTATATTATCTGAATGCCTGATCTGCGTTAAACAAAAGCGTCAGCTTAGCCAGCAAATCATGGCTGCCTTACCCCCGGAACGTGTTAGCCTATCTCGACCCTTCTATGATACTGGAGTAGATTTTGCCGGACCTTATGATCTGAAATCTTACGCCGGACGCGGCTGCCGAGTCACTAAGGGTTACGTTCTTGTCTTCATTTGTTTTGCTACAAAAGCGATCCACCTGGAAGCTACGGGAGAAATTTCAACGCAGGCATTTTTGGCGGCATTCGCCCGGTTTTTCTCCAGGCGAGGCACCCCCCGCGCCATGTACTCAGACAATGGCACTGCCTTTGTTGGCGCCTCTAACATTCTTCACAATGATAAATCCCACTTTTTATCTCTTGTACGACAAGACATTCTGGCTCAAAATGCTTTTGCACCCCTCGACTGGCACTTCATACCCCCAGGGGCACCCCACATGGGCGGCCTCTGGGAAGCCGGGGTAAAAAGTTTCAAATCCCACTTCAAGAAACTGTGCCATAGTCAAAGTTTCACTTTCGAAGAGTTCAGCACCATGCTTGCACGGATTGAAGCGTGCTTGAACTCAAGGCCTCTAAGCCCCATGAGTGAGGACCCCACTACTTTATGCGCTTTAACCCCGGGTCACTTTCTCATCGGAACACCGCTCTTATCACCCCCAGAACCAGACCTGTCTAGCCACTCGTTGAGCTATGTCAACCGGTGGCAAAAATTAAAGATACTCCACCATCACTTGGCTCGCAGATGGAAAGAGGAGTATCTAACGGAGCTCCATAAACGTACTAAATGGAAATACCCCCAGCGAGATTACGCCGTCGGCGATCTTGTAGTCGTTAAGCGCGATAATCTCCCCCCAAATAAATGGCAACTAGGGCGCATTGAAAAGGTTTGTCCTGGCTCGGATAACCGAGTTAGAGTTGCCGAAATACGTACCGCCAACGGCACTATTATAAGGCCTATTACTAAACTAGTATTGCTTCTGCCATCGTCACCACAATAACAATAACTTCTTTTTCCTCTCCTTTTCTCTCCTAGCCACAAGCCGTCTAACATGTCTCACTCAGGCCGAAGTCATGTTGCATTAATCGAAAGACGAACCCCGAGTACCACACGTCCTGGATCAACAAGTAATCGCTCCAAGTATGACTGCCTATCATGCCGTCAAAATCACCCCTTACGAAAGTGCATGAAATTCAAAAAATTCAACGTTGCGGAACGAATGAAGGTAGTAAAGCGCTTCAACTACTGCGAAAATTGTCTGGCACACTCGCACCGCCTGTCGAAATGTCGCAGCACAGAACGTTGCAAGGAATGCGGCGCTAAGCATCACACGTTGCTCCATCGCCACGAGCGTCTTCGTGCACTTACCGGGACCTTATCCGGAAGAGGTACTGCGACCGTGACTCCAACCGTAATCATCCAATTGCGTCTGGATAATGCCTGGGGACGAATACGAGGCCTCCTCAACCCGAGTGCTGAATTCAGCTCTGTAGCAGCATTCCTCATTGAGCGTTATAAACTAACAACGGAAACCCGAGATGCTAAAAAGTGGTGCAACATTTCCTTCCGCTCGCGATTCGAAGAAGGGCCAACTCTTTCGCTCACTGCTGCAGTTACAAAAGATTTGCCAACAATACAATCGACGAAGAGACTTGACCACAGAGTGGCAGAACCCTACAACAACTTACGGCTAGCCGATCCCGAATTTTATTTAAGCCGAGATATTAATATCATTCTGGGAGCCGATATATATCCACAGCTCATCAAAACCGGCATCCAACCATCATCCATTAGCTCTCCAATGGCACAAGACACCCTACTGGGGTGGGTTATAATTGGCAAGTTCGGCGTTTAACCGACCTAAACATACTTATTTTATATCCCAAAGAAAACTAAACCAAACCACATGTATATTTTTTCGAACATATATATTGTACTGCAAGTGCCCTCGTGTACTACCGTCTCCCATGTAATTGCTAATTATACTATAGCAAGGGGGGCGGGATGTTTATGCACAAAAGTAACCGCGCTCAGATGCATGAGAGTGTGCTCGCTCTTCCGTCGCTCGTCATATTTTTGCCTTTGACTTTGTCAACCCTTTTTTTAATTATTATTATTCAATGTTCTTTTGCGGACGACAGACAAAAATCGGCAGTTGATCTTTCTTTGTACAAAAAAATATACAAGTGGTTTTTCAGTGATTTAAACTTTGATACGTACATATGTATGTACATATATATACAAACATTAATAAAATAAGAAAAAGCAAACGCAAAAAGTAAATACTAATAAAGTGAAGATAATTTTTATAAAACCACAAACAGTCCAATAAATACGGCAGACAATTATTTGTGAATAAACCTTTATATACATATTTACATCTGTATATGTACAATATTTATTATACTAAATAAAAAAAGTGAATTATATCAAACACAAACATTGTAAATAATCGAAAACAAAAGAAAATAAAATCATACAAACCATTGGAATACAATCGTTAAAACTAAATAAGTTAAGGCTAACCAAGAAAAGGTAATCACCAGCATCTTCCCTTCACACCCCAACAACCTTCTTAAACACGACTCCGGATCATGATACAAATTTTCTAATGCATTCACGTGTGTAGAATTTTTATATAAAATATACACAATTGACTCACCTGGTCGGATATTTAGGAAATAGCTGTATCCTTGTATCCCATTACGCATTACGGCTCCTGGAAGACATTAGAATTATAAATTTTATAAATATTTATATTCACAAGTTTTACTTACATTTTGTTGCTGGTACCACTATTTTGTAGCTAATTTTATTGTTCTTCTGTGCTTTTGCTTATCTTCGCACTTTGTTGGTAATCAGTGGATGAATCTATAGATTAATCCATAAATTACCAGCTTTGACCAATAAGTTTGGTGTAGAATGAACTATTTAACAATTTGCGCCAGTAATCCTGCCAAGATATTTCATTTTAATGTAAACAAAAATGAAATGTCATTTTACTACGATGAAATATAAGAGATAGCAAACAAAGAAATTTGCCGTCCCTCTCGCAATATCATAATAACCGACATCTCTGTATTAGACATAAATAACGTATCTGTATTTTTGTTGTCGTGTCTAGTTATTTGTCTATGATTCACACTTTTCCTAGTTTTAACTAGCAGCTTTAGCTAGTACTGAAAAGATAAAGCTAGTGCTACTACTTAAAGCTATGTAGCATAAGCTACATTTATTAATTATATATTATTTATTAATTATATTCACTTTGAATTAAAAGTACAACGACGTGTACACGTCTCTACTACTTACTATACCCTACACAAAAAAGTGAAAGGATATATATAGGTTTGTCATTCCGTGTGTAATTTCTTCGATATTCACATGGGACCCCATAATGTATATATATATATATATATATATATATATATATATTCTAGATCCTTATGAATAGCGATGACGATTGAGCGATGTCCGTCTGTACGTGAAGGGGGTTTTTCCCACGCCCCCAGAAGAGCTAGAGACTTCTATCTTGGACCGTTGGATTAAATAGAGTGGTATTGAAATTCAGAAAGATCCGAAGTACGGTTCCAGAGCTGGGAAGCTTACACCTATTTCTCGACGCAAAATTTATACCAAAAATCAAATATTTATTTTAATGTTTGTAAATTAAACCTATTTCGTGCTTTAATATTCTTCCGTGCTGAAAACTTATGGGCGTGACTTTGAAGAGTTTGCAGTCGTTATTTAATATAGGATATTTATAAATAGTTAGGAATAGATCTCCTGTCCCTGCTATGTGTATGTCTGCATATTCTAAAATGTTTATTATAGGTGCTGAGAGTAATTCGTGTTCTATTATTTCTTTTATATCGTCTAAATTTGAGGATTCAGTTAAATATTGATTATTCTTTGCAGTGTTTATTGTCCTGACAAGTAGTAAGAGTTGCTCGTGCACTTGTTCAATGATGAGATGGTTTTCTAATGTCTGACCTTGTAGTGCGCCGATTAGGTTTTCAAACCTTGAGTTCACTAGAAGTTGTTTTTTGTTATTGTTTACTAATTCATTTGTTTTCGTTTCCATCAAGATGAAGTCGACATCCAAACTAAAAGACCTTATCCTGGACATCTTCCGGAAGGGAAATCCAGACCTACCTACCAGTGACTGGAGGGTGGTAAAGGTTTTCGAGCCGGTAGGTGCCCGTAGGAAGGCGATCGTGGTCTTGAATAAGGAGACGTTGGCTCTACTCCGGGATAGGTAGGGCCTGGTGTATTATGGTTTCATGGGCATCAGCCACCGTATATACCGGGGTAATGACAAAACCGATCCCGAAAACCCCGACGAAATGGAGGGGCCGCAAGGGTCAACTAAGGACACAGCAATTGGGGGCATAGCTGACACTGTGGAATCAGTTACTTCGGGATGTTCCCAAACAGACTCATGTCTGATTGGGGATATCCTAGGGCGACTGGAATTCGTAGAAGACGAGAACGCGCTTCTGGACCCAAATCCAGAGGATGCGGACTCGATGTCAACTATGACCCGGATGTCTAATGATGGCGAAGGTTATACAAATTAACCTTCACCACTCTAAAACTGCTTCGGTGTATTAACCCCCCGACTCTCTGAGAGCGGAGAGGATATTGCCC
Organism: Linnaemya tessellans; assembly: GCA_951800035.1. Lineage (NCBI taxonomy): Eukaryota > Metazoa > Arthropoda > Insecta > Diptera > Tachinidae > Linnaemya > Linnaemya tessellans. The sequence continues at coordinate 85,176,346 of OX637535.1, forward strand.
TGATCCAGGAGCCATGAACCACCAAAGGCAAAATTCTTGGAGTCGGCGCAAAGGGCAACAAGCTAGTGTATGCTAAAAACTCAGGTAATGTGGATGAAAGCATTAGATCCAGCATTCTACCGAAAGCCCACCTGAACATCTTCATTTTATCTAATTATAGTGATGAAGATATGGTGACTGCAGCTTGGGAGACAGTGCAATCCACCGTGCGGTTTGCCTCTTGCTATATGGCCCACGATCACCAGGGCCCCCCACCAAGCAACCTGGTCCGCCACATGGTACAGGTTGCAAATGCGAAAAGTATTCCCATCGTACTGGGAGCCGACGCAAATGCGCACCATCACATCTGGAGCAGCACGGACACAAATGAAAGGGGTGAGTGTAGCGCTGCTTTGAGTCTAGAATATAAACTAGGACCATCGCTATCTGACCTTTTCAGTTGGCAATTTAAACAGTAACATAAGACTATGCGTTAATAGACGCAGAACGAATTGGGAGGTACAAACCAGTATCCTCACCAATTATCAGAGTACGAAGAATGCTCGAATTGATTTCTCTCGCAAACGAATTTAATTAGAACGAATTTTATTTTTCCTACTGTAAAGAATTTTTCTTTTTTATTCGGGAATTTTATAAATAGAATTCGCGAGAGAAATTTATTTTTAATTCTTCAAGTTTGTTTTCTTCTCGCGAATATTATAAATAAAATTCGTAAGGAAAAAAATAAATACCTCTCACGAATTCTATTTATAAAATTCCCAAATATAATAAAATAAAATTCGCGAGAGGAATAAGAATGGAATATATAGAAAAGAATATTTTGGGAATAGTATTCTTGTGTATAATTATGTTTTCTTTGACAAAAGAAATGTATGTATGGATTGCACGTATAGATGTGTGTACATATGCTGTGTTGCTGCTTTTTGATAGTTATGTATGTATGTACATGTATATTTTGTTTTATGAACTATAAGTAAAAAGTAGTTACATATGTACATATCCACATAGTTTTTTTCGCATATTTAAAATCGTACATGTTGTGTTCTTGGCTTTTGTTGCTGTTGTTGAAAAATAATTAGTAATTGTGTTTTGAAAGTATGGTATGTTAGGATGTATGTGCGTAGGTATTTATGATTGCATATGGGCATTTCCAGAAAAAAGTCCACCTTGATCGAAAAATTAAAATTTAACAAACAGATATTTTCCTAATGTATTATAAAGGAGAAACTTCTAAAATAAATTAAATTTAGGAGCTTAAAGCTTTCTTTTGTTGGGATGGTGAAATACTGAGCTACAAGTTTGAAGTTCTCGTTTTTGTAAGTGTTTCTTAACTTCAAGGGCATTTTCTCTTTATAATTAACATTCCTAAAATCAATTTCATAATAATACTCTTATTGCAAAACTGTTGCTACAAACATATTTAATCATAAAACAAATGCAAAAAATATATTTAGTATATCGTAGTTTTTATATAATTTTCTAATATTTATGTCTTTTTCGCATTTTTTTAACATAATAAAATAAAGTGGAAATTTTAGTAATGTAACGCCAGTAACGTAACGCCAGACCAATTTTCATAAAAGAAAAAAAAGGAAAAAAGATTTGTTCAATTTATAACTTGGAAAATAAATGTATATTGGTCCAAAACCTATCAAAAAAAATTTGATTAAAAATACTTGCCCAATTCGCAGAGTTCAACAATTTTGTTATCAAAGTCAAATCGCACTTCCGTTTTTTGTAACGTAACGCCAGGTCACTTTTTGGAGTATATCTTGAAATTCTTAGGCTCAACTATTTCCATTTTTTGGCTGAATATAGAGCTATCCAATCTCTTCTCGAATGTGAGAAAAATACTTTTTTAAATTATGGTTTTTAGTTTTTTTCAACATATCGTCGTACAAAAGTAACGTAACGCCAAAATGGAAATGCCCATATGGATGAGTGGATGTACACACATTCATACGAATATAAATATGTACATATATTACATACAAGGGTTAAATTTACCTTTGAAAGTGTTTTTTTGGTAACAATTAAAAGAACTGCCAATAAGCATCGATTGAAAGAGAATAATAATATATGTGCGTATGCACATTAGGGCTGTACTTCACTGTACGTAGAAATTTTTATAATAACTAGCTACTACGAAACAATTTTATAATATATTTTGCATACATATGGGTAATTCCATGTTAAATCGACCAGTATTTATCCGCGATCCTTTTCTATTTTGATGAAATTTGGTCAGATATTTTCTTTCATCCTACCTAGGTATAACGATATTATGCCAAAGGAAAAATTCAAAATGTTTATTAAAAAATTTTTGGCATATTCAAAATGACATAATTTCGCCAAATAGGCATACCGAATGTGTTGAGTTTAGTTTTTAAATATCTGGATGAATTTTTATGTAATTTTAAAGAGAATATTTAGGGAAAAATTACTTATGTATCTATAAAGTTTAAATACTTTGAACTCTGACTAAATCAAAAACCTATATATATTTATCGGCTGAATTTTTTTATATAATATCAATCTAATTCCAAAAAAATTTTTTGATTAATAAGAGACTTATAAAACAAATTTTTGTATGAAAATTTGTTTTATTAATCTGTTATAAGTCAGAAAATTTTTTTGTGAATTAAGCCAAAAGTCTAAATGTCATTTAAAAATAATGCAATTTTTAAGAAGGCGTTTTTGTGTCTTTTTTGGGATTTGATTTTTTCCTTTCACAACCTTTAACAAAGTAGTAGGCAAATGTGGTTTATTTCTTAAATTAGTTTAAAAAAGAGTATAAATTTATTTATCATCGTGATTATCTTCCATCCTGAAAATTATATGCATTTAGCCAGAGAGTATAATAAAACCCTTAAATTTCTAATAATTCAATTATGTTTTATTCATATCACACGAGAATTCAGTAAAACTTAAGGGCTATATTCATAATAATTTTTAAAATGTTTATAAAAGGTTTATTAAAAAGATTTCAGTAAAAAATTAGTTTCATAAAACTTTGATAAGTATTACGAATAATTGGGTAAATGTGTATATACATAGTTCGATCAGTATTTATAAAAAACTAACCTAAATAAAAATTTCAGGTCAATCAGTATCGCACTTCCAACAAATTTTTTAGGGTAGTTTTTTATAAATACCCACCGATTTGGAATATGACACTTGAACAAATCCAAACTATAATTTTTAACAACCACTCTAATGTACATATTTAAACAATTCTATTCATTGGCGGTTTTATCAGCTATTATTATGTCTTCAATCAAGTTTTTATTTAGCTTTACTAAAAGTAAATTGTTTATAGTTTCTTTTGATAACTTGGACCTCATTTTTGTTAGAATTATTGAGAGAGCGCTAAATGCCCTTTCAACGGAAACCTGTGTTGAAGGGACTGATAATGCAACATCTAACAATTTGCCCAGTTCTGGATCCGCTAATTTTGGATTTTTCCAGTACTCCAATATATTTGTTTCGAACGGAACTCTTTCGGTGTTACACAAATTCTCTAATTTTTGTTTTGTCGATCTATCCGTAGGTGGAGTTTTTTCAATCATGAGATTCATTTTTGCTTCAAGTTTTGAAAAATTTCCTGAGCATGAAGGTAAATCGTTTTTTGGAGTGTGCTCCTTTTGTGTCTCCGGAAATTCGCCTGTAAGACGTTTAATGATTTCTTGGGTGTGTAGTAGATGATTCTGAAATATAATAAAAAATATCTTAAGTTTGCATACATAATTATGTATTAATATACCGGAGCTTACCACCGCCGTTTTCTTTTGTTCTTCTGACAAAAATGGTGCACGTATGAAATTGAATCGTGGGTCTAAATAAATTGCTGACAGAAATGCATCATTTACTAGGAGGCTTTGCTTTCTCTTCTTCATGGAGTTCAATAAGCTTTCCGCATAAATATTATCCTCTACCATTTCTTCGAGCTCAACTTCACAGCATAACCAATCTCTGTAGAAATCACCGATTATATATTGTTCCAGTTGGAATTTTGTGGTGCATTCTGACAATGGTTTGAATGATTTTAAGAATTTATTTATGAAACTCCAATCCGGCTCAGAACTGTTGAGATCGTTGGAATTTTCAATATACTCTTTAAAATTTTCCAATTATTTTATCATTTTATATGTAGAGTTCCACCTAGTTGCGTTATCAATTATGGGCATTTGTAAATCGACTGAACTGTCGTTTCTAACGATATTGCGTATACTTTTAACAATTTTTCGACATTAATCTACTTCTGCTTGAACTGTTTTTAACACATCATGGGCTGCAAGTTGAATTGTATGCGCAGCACATCTAACAACTGCCATAACAGACGAAAGAGACGTATGAACTGCATCGAAATCTTCATCATCACTTATTGGATCTTCTGGATCTTGTGTTAAGACTTCCTCCTGAAGTTCTTGCAGTAGCTTTGATGTTTTAATGACATTTGCACCATTATCGGAAGTGCAAGCATATATCTGGGAAATGTCAATTTTGAAGTCTTTCAAACAATTTATTATCTCCTCCTTGAGGAATTGAGCAGTATGTCTTCTTTTTAGCTGAATCATTCCAATGGTATTAATGTTGATTTTAGAGTCTTTAATATATTGCACATTTATACCTAGAATACTCTTTTCCATGCGCGTGGCAACATCAATTTTTAAGCAAATCATTTTTCTAAAGATGGCTTTTGAAATGTTAAGTTTTATTTCATTTGCTACAGTATTCATTTGAGAGACAATGCTTTTGGAATTAATATTTGTATTGTGGAACTCTTCGTAAGGGCGCAATAGCTTTTTAAAATATTCATCATCATCGAATATTATAAATGGCATATTTTGAACTGTCACAAGACCAACACAACATAATAGGAACTCATTTTTGTTTAACGGAATTTGAATATTACTGATTCGTTTTTTGAGACACTACTACTACTGGATGAAGGATTCAGTAAGCTCTTTTCATCCACATTTATTTTAATGTTGTGTATTGATTCATAATGCCGTCTTACATTTCCAGATAATTTTCCTTTAAGAATTCTTTGGCAGAGAATACATGTTGAAGTATTATTTTCTGCATCATATATAACGTACTTTGAAAACTCAAAAACATTTTTGCGACCCATTTTCACATATGTAGACACTCACAAACAACAAACTGAAAGGAACTGATCATCAGTAGCAGTTTTTTAAGCATATATACCAGGATTCCAAATATTCATTCATTTATCACTCATATTTTTATGACACCTAATTAAATCTTAATTAGGGAAAACTACAGAAAAAAGAGAAAAACATTCAAATAATTGGCAAAACATTACCCATAAGATTATTCTCAGAGACGAACACATAAGTTTCCAAATAACAGTTTTTTACTTTGATGAGGAAGAGTGAAATTGCAAATATGCAGCTGCAGGTTTTTCTTTTCCAAACAATTAAGGCAGGAAGATGTTGGGAAATACCAATGAAATTTACGGTATATAAATCTAATAAAGTTGTCTTGTATTTGCAAAAGCAAAACAATTTGTTTTGTGAAAATGAAGAGAAAGAAAATCCTATCCTCATTAGCAAAAGAATTGGTTTTGCGAATATTATTACATATTTAAGTATATATAAATGAAGAACATAAGAATACATTTAATATTATTCATAATTATTTTCATACAAAGTTTTAAAACTAATAAATATATATATATATATATATATATATATATATATATATATATATATATATATATATATTCCTGGATTGGAAAGGAAAAACATGCAACTGCATATTTACAGTTTCGCCCTTTGTCATCAATGGCCTTATTACTTTTAATCAGTTCCTCAGTGTTTTGGCAATTGCTTGAATGTTTTTCGGTTTTTTCTGTGGTTTCCCCTAATTAATATTTAATTAGGTTTCATAAAAAATATTTTGTTAAAACACTGCGAAAGGGCAGGCCAAATAACATTCATACATGCATACATATGATGTATGTACATTAAGGTGGACCTTGTAATGAAATTTTTGCGATATTTTGGTAGATGAGGGCTCTATTCCGTGCCTTTTTGAAAAAAAAATGACAATGCCGAAAAAAAAAATTAAAAAAAAAAAAATTAGGGGTTGCGCACGAGCCGAGAAAAAGGTCCACTTTGCCAAAATTAGGGGGGAAATTGCCATAGGTCATCAGGGGTCACCCGTAGGGGGGAAGAATGTATGGCCGGCCCCCATTAACTTTTTACCGCCAACATTTTCCCCCAAGACACCCACCCCCTAGCTCCTCCCCTTAGGGGGGTCACCATACAAAAATGGAGGTTGCTCAGTATTTTCGAAAAACACCATTATGCCGAAATTAATTCAAAAATTAAGCAAAACTCCTTTATGCCGACTTGCATTGCCACAGGAATTTTTCTGACGACTTGATCGTCTATCAAGCCAGAATGGAATGGTTTAACCTTTACAGCGTCCCATTCCTGTTTGAAACGGTCAAAGCAAGGAACGCCTGGTGCACTGGTCTTTCCCATTTTTGTCTCAAAAACTTCCCTTAGCACCAGTTCGTATACGTGGTGTCTGCAAGGTAAATATAAGATTTCTCTCTCCAACAGCCGCTCAAGAGTAACTGCGGCTCCGGAGAATGGGCCACTGTTCGTTGATGTCGTGTCGAAAGAAAGTCCTTGTATTCGATGTGTCATATGCCAAGATGCCAACAGTTGATAAACGGCATGTGCTATTCTGCGGCCTTTTCTTTTCCCATCTTCTACTTTGGGAACTCCAAGAAGTTGTTCTTTTTCTCCGTACGAGACAATTACCGGTAGACGGTCCACCTTCTTTGTACCCACAAAATCCAAAAGCATTTTGCCATCCCAATGGACTACGAAGGATTTAGCTGCGACAAGCTGGAGATAAATGAAACGCGTTGAAGAATAAGAATTCTGAATGAGAGCAAATAAATCTATGCGATCTTACTTCTGGATTGTCTTTCACATAACCCAGCATGTTCTCTCGATTTGAACGCCGACATCTCCGAAGCGACGTACGGTTTATTGTGTATTGTTGAGGATCGCGTCCAAATGCTTCTGCCGCCGCTATCATAATGCCGACCGCGTCTCGGTCAGTCACTTTGCACTTGTCCAAAGCTGATAGGACTCGTTCAGTAAATCATTGTTTGTAACCTCTTATGTCACCAACATTTGATGGGCCAGCTTCTGCCGGGAAGTTTTCGTCCTGTCTCCCATTATCATCGCTTGAATCACTGCTTGAAAATTTAACCACTGCAATTGAAAGAATTTCATTTGAATATAAACATTGGACGAACACACAAAGCGCGAAATAACTTACCGCCTTTAGCGAACTGATCTCTACTAGATTCCGTTGCACGTTTGCGTCGCAACTCTTCTTGTTCTTCGCGCTCAGCTTTTCTTTTCCTCGTTCGAGTATCAGTAGCGTCCACACCTCCCATAGTTCCTGGCCGGCCATCTTCTCTTTGCTTTAGCATAAACTCAATGTCTTCGGTATTTGTCATTTTCTCAAGGGCGTTGGCGTGTGCGATGTCGAAAAGATTATCCAAGCTATCAGAAAACTTATTCTCTTTTTCTCTAGTGGACTCAGTCTTTCTGTGAGATGACTTTCTTAAAGCATCCCACTCATCGTGCAGCGCAGCTATTTTTCTTGTAACATCTCCTCTGGCTTTCGTCGGAATAGCTGCTTGGCGCCAAAAAATCATCACTGCGTCCGCGACTATAACCGCACTATTTTTCTTCGACATGTTTCGTTTGCGAATGTTGAAGAAATGCATTCTTAGCACTTGCTTCTTCGACGGTAATTTGTTCCCCGTAATATTCATGCTTGGATAACCAATCAAAAAAATATCGTCGCGCGATCTAAGTTGTGTTGTCATCTTAACTTTGGTGGAATATTGGTGGAATTTCTGTAAAAAAATCAAAAAAATCTCGATATTGTGCAACTGTAAATACATAGATTTTCAGTATTTTTGTATGGGGAGTCCCTCAAGGAGTAGAGATAGAGGGTAAGTTTGTTCGGAAAAGATGTTGGGGATGAAAAGTTAATGGGGGTCGGTCATATATTTTGCCCCCCTAGGGGTGACCCCTGATGACCTATGGTGTTTTTCGAAAATACTGAGCAACCTCCATTTTTGTATGGAGACCCCCCTAAGGGGAGGAGCTAGGGGGTGGGTGTCTTGGGGGAAAATGTTGGCGGTAAAAAGTTAATGGGGGTCGGCCATACATTCTTCCCCCCTACGGGTGACCCCTGATGACCTATGGCAATTTCCCCCCTAATTTTGGCAAAGTGGACCTTTTTCTCGGCTCGTGCGCAACCCCTAATTTTTTTTTTTTTAATTTTTTTTTTTCGGCATTGTCATTTTTTTTTTCAAAAAGGCACGGAATAGAGCCCTCATCTACCAAAATATCGACACAAGGTCCACCCTAATGTACATAACATATGTATATTGAATATTTTTTATGACTTTGTATTTTTTCATATGTATGTACCCACTTCTGATTAACTTTACTATATTTTTTATATTAGTATTGTTCCTGAGAAATGCTAAAGATATTAACCTGAATAAATTATTTCGAAAACTGTAAAGAATGCAATTTTAAGCATAGGTATTACCTATAGTAAAAAAAATTAAGTTATTATTCAAATAGCTATGCACTCAAAATAACATAATTTGTCCAAAAACTGTGTTAAGAGAGGTACTTATTTGTATGATATAAACAGGGTTAAAAACTTTAAAATCAATAAAAGAAATCGCCTCAGAAATTTTAAAACTTGTTCTTCAAAGAAATGGGCCCTCCCTAATACATGTACATAATATATGCACATACATACATATATGCACGAACATCCAAACACATTGTCTTACAGCCCTTATAAATATCTACCTACAAACATATGTATGTAAGTGCGCACTTATAATTGTCCGAACAACAAACAACACACTAAAGTAAATTTTTCACTAAACCTCCCAGCATACCATATGCGCTGTAAATGAGCTCATAAAGACTCTTCCCAGCATACCATTATCGGAGCGCTCTTATATATGAGCTCATATATGAGCGATTTTATGAGCTTCTGTGAGTGTTTCCTGCGTGCATATTTCTGAGCTCATAAACGATCGATTTTATGACTTTCTATGAGTGTTTCTTGCGTGTAAATTTCTGAGTGACCAGTTTAGTGGAAAAAGGCACTCAAATATGACCGTTTTATGACTGTTTATGATTATTTTATGAACTCATTATGAGCGTCAGCGTTCCGACAAAAGAGTCTTTATGAACTCATTTACAGCGCATATGGTATGCTGGGTTTTGTCGGAACGCTGACGCTCATAATGAGTTCATAAAATAAACATAAACAGTCATAAAACGCTCATATTTGAGTGCCTTTTTCCACTAAACTGGTCACTCATGAAAGAGCTCTAAATTTTATGCATAAAAGAGTATTTTATGACTCTTTTTTCAAAACGCATTTTGAGCTCTTATTCCAGTGCATAAAATAACATTTTTGAGCCTCATTTTGCGTGCATCAAAAACTCCAAATAGTATCCTGAAAATGACGAAAAACAGACAATTCAAAATAGGATTTTTTATTCAATAAGTTAACATATTTGTATTTTCTTTTCGGAATTTGTTTGAACGAAGTTCACTTATTATTAATTTGCTTTCTTTTAAGCTTGCTCTTTTCATTATTTTTGTATTTATTATAAAATAACTCACAATTTTGTCTTTACGCTTCCAAAAATATTCACTAATGAATCAATTTGTGTAACTTCTTTCTTCTGCTTAGCTGGAATTTACCGTTATCTGTCAGCGTGCAGAAATTACTCATAAAATCTATCGTTTATGAGCTCAGAAATTTACACGCAAGAAACACTCATAGAAAGTCATAAAATCGATCGTTTATGAGCTCAGAAATATGCACGCAGGAAACACTCACAGCTCATAAAAGCGCTCATATATGAGCTCATATATAAGAGCGCTCCGATAATGGTATGCTGGGCTGTCACGATCAACATACACAACCACACGTATGCAAAAAGCAAAACATGCCGAGGTATAATTTTTGAAAGAATTTTTCTTTTTGAATTCGTTTGTGTTTGTTTTGTATTCGTTTGCCACAATTCTAAAAAATAGATTTTGCGAAAGGAATTTTATTTTATATTCTTTATATTTTTAATTCTCCTCGCAAATGAAAAAAATAACCAAAAGCTGATTTCATTCTTTCGCGAGGAGAATTAAAAAAGCCAAGAATAAAATATAAAATTCTTTTCGCGAATTCTATTTTTAAATTTGCGAAAACAAATTTTAAAACCAAAGAATAAAATAAAATTTTATTCGCGAGCAGAATTTTTTCCTACCCTGCCAATTATATTCTCCACCCACCAACCATTGGGGAGGCTGCGGTCATTGACAGGGCAGTGGATACACTGACAGATGCTTTCAAGGTGGCCACAGGTCTATCCTGTAGGACATCTGTACAGAGAAAACTAACTAACTGGAGATATAGCAGTCACAGGGAAGAACTGCCGCAGACTGTTCAACGAGGCAAAGAGAACAGGAAACTGGACACTGTATAAAGCCTCCTTGAACAGATTCAAGAACGAGGTCAGGAATGTGAAACGCAAGACTTGGAGGAGTTTCTGCACTAGTGCAGAGTCTACCTCCAAGACATGCAGGTTGCGTAAGGTCCTGGCCACACAGCCGTCGATACCCGGCTACATCCGTAGGGATGATGGCAACTGGACCACTAATGGCATCGAATCCTTAGAGGTCCTCATGGACACCCACTTCCCAGGGTGCCAATCTTATGTGGAAATACCGCAGGTATATCCCTCACATAGCCAGCCTTCCGCTCCCATTGACATCAATGCGGAAAAGATAGACTGGGCCATTAATAGTTTCCATCCGTTTAAGTCACCAGGGTCGGATGGCATAATACCTGCAGATCTACAACATAATGCAGCTCTTGTAATTTCATAGCTACTGCCTATATATAGAGCCTGTATCCATTGGTCATATGTTCCAACAAATTGGACTAAATGCGTCATTATTTTCATCCCAATGGGAGAGAGAACTTCGCACACCAAGGCGAAGGACTTAAGGCCCGTAAGCCTGACGTCCTTCTTTCTGAAGACACTGGAGAGGGTTATGGATGTCCATATAACAACATCTATAGACCACTCTCTCTTATCCGCGTCTCAACAAGCCTACACCAAAGGCAAATCGACTTAGACTGCCCTCCACTCGCTCATAGGATATATAAAGAGGTCTCTCGAGCACATGGAGTACACTTGGCCGCCTTCATGGACATTGAAGGAGCCTTTAATAATATTGATCCGTTGGCAATTATTCATGCTCTGAGCGAGCTGGGTAATGACCAGACGATTATTCGGCTTATTGAAAATTTGCTTTCACGCAGAATTATTACCTCCACCCTAGGGACTGCCACCATCACGAGGAAGGCCCCCAGAGGGACTCCGCAGGGGGCGGGAAGGGTGCTATCACCTTTATTGTGGAATGTTACTATAAATCTGCTGCTTAGGAGACTGGAGGCTATGAATATTAAAACTGTTGCATACGAAGACGATGTCGCAGTGGCCATATCAGGTTCCCATTTGGATACTATGTCACACAGGCTGGAAACAGCATTGGAGGAGGTTAACGAATGGAGTTCGAGAAGCGAACACATCGTCAACCCAACTAAGACGGAACTGTAGGAGGTACAAGATTCCCTCATTCATCCATCCAAAACTCGATGGTATTACCCTGGTTGTCTCGGATAATGTCAAATAGTTGGGTGTTGTAATTGATAGTAAGCTATCATGGACATCTAATGTCCTGGAAAGAGTAAGGAAGGCCTCGATGGCAATTTATGTCTGTAGGAAGGTCATTGGCCCTACCTGGGGCGTTAGCCCAACGGGGGTTAATTGGATACTAGAGACTGTGATAAGACCTATATTATTTTATGGCATTGTGCTCACCAGACCACAAAATGGAATGGAAAGCACTGGACGTGGCGAGGAACAGATCCCACATGGAGAGGGTTCTTCGCAGGATGGCGCTGATGATAACGGGTGCCCTTAGTACGACGCCAACAAGCGCTTTTTTGCCATGCTGTGCTGGTTTCCTGTGGACTTGACTGCTAGGAAGTTGGCTCTATGCACCGCAGACAGACTGAACACAATAGGCATATGGGCCCATAGATCATGGGATCATGCTAGTATTTTGGGAACGATAAGTAATTTACCGGACCTTATAGACTACTGCACTCCGCTACCCTACTTCAGTACGAAATTTAGGTTTTCTCTGGTAGAGGGGTATTTCCCATCGCTTGGATCCGTACAGATTTTTACGGACGGCTCCAAGCGGGGAGGGAGGGTCGGTGTCTTTATTCTAGACTTTGGAATCGAGATTTCCTTCAGACTCCCGGACGAATGTAGCATATTACAGGCGGAAATATCTGCCATCAGAAGGGCAGCGCTGTGGCTAAGGTTTTATCGGATTTTGGACCGTGATATTCAATTCATCACCGACAGTCAGGCTGCAATAAGGTCCCTTACGGGGGTGTATAGCACATCCCAACATGTCCAGGAATGTCGCGGAGCCCTTGACGGACTTGCAGAACATTCACGCATCACCTTGAACTGGGTGCGGGGACATGGGACCACCATAGGCAACATTAAGGTGGATGAACTGGCTAGGAGAGGAACCACACTTCATGAGGCCGACACTGACCAACTGATAGGGATTCCACTCTCATCCTGCTGGAGACGCTTTGATGCTGCACTATTTTAATTGGCTCAGAACAGGTGGGTCAGGGAATCCACCTGCGAGATATCAAGAGTTTTATGGCCCCGCCTCGAATCTAGGAGGACAAAGGATCTTTTGAACTTCGCAAGAGGTCATTTGCGCAATATGGTGACCACACTTACTGGTTACTGGACTTTTGGGGTCCATGCTAGGCGCATGGGTCTCCCCTACAACGACTATTGCTCCAGCTGCAATGACGAGGATTAGGAAGAGAGCGTTGCACACTTCCTCTGTCTCTGTCCTGCTCTGGAGGAGCAGCGCTTACGGTCTCTGGGCAGTACACGTTTTAGAGACATTTCGGAGATGTCAGGTATGGATCTGAGGAACCTGACTCTCTTTATTAGGAGCGGTTTCTGGTTCGGCAGCTGACTCCCTTGGGGCGTGCGTGCACGACCAAGAAATACTCTCTCTCCCTTATCCTATCTTCTGGCTATTCTATCTACCTAAACTTCGACTATCTTTTCCTTTGTTTCTCTTTCATCTATCTTAACTGCACACCTTTCTTCCTATGCAGGTAACACAAAGGGATCAAATAATTGGACCCAAGTGGGCTGGACTCTTTCTTTCCCCTTATCAGCAACCAGTTAACCTAAGAAGAAGGAGGAGCTGGTTATGGTCCAGGAACCCTGGGTCCACCAAGGACGGGTTCATGGACTGACACTGAAGGGCTATAAGCTATTGTTTGCCAAAGGCACAGGTAATATTAGATCTTGTATCTTGGCTAAAAACTCTTTGCGTATCTTTATCCTATCTGATTTCAGTGATGGGGATACTGTAGCAGCTGCTCTGGAGACCCCGTCCGGTACGGTTTGGCTGGTCTCGAGCTATATTGCGCATGATCACGAGGGCAGTCCACAAAATGTCAAGGTGCGGGGCATTGTGTCCAGGGCGATAAGCACGAGGACGCCTATAATAATAAGTGCTGACGCTAACTCACACCACACCTCCTGGGGTAGTAGCGATACTAACGAGCGGGGTGATTGTCTCTTCGATTTCATTTTAAATAATAATCTTGAAATTGTCAACAGGGGTTCAGAACCCACTTTTATTGTGTCTAACCGTAGAGAGGTTTTGGATGTAACATTGGTTAGTGCAGAGCACACCAATCTGGTTAGCGGTTGCTGGGTTGCGGATGACTGCTCCCTATCCGACCATCGCTATATTGACTTTAACATAGGGTTAGGTAGTAGAATTAAGTAGACTTAATCCTATAGTTAACAGGAGGAAGACAGACTGGGAGCTACAGAACAATGTACTCAGCAACTCCTTATCGACGACTCCAACTATTAGAAATATTGGGGACATTGACTCTGCTGTGGAGATTCTAAGTAAATCGTTTCGCTGTGCCACTAATGTGGCTTGCAAACCAACGGTTTGTAGGGGAAGGGCCAAACCACCATGGTGGAGCCCGGAAATTGCACATTCACGAAAAGAATGTAGTAGGCTATTCAACGAGGCTAAACGATCAGGCGACTGGTCGACATACAAAACTTCGTTGAGTCGCCTCAAGAATTTTGTCAGAAACGCAAAAAGGAGGTCTTGGAGGGCTTTCTGCAGTAATGTGGAGGGTTCATCTGAAACCAACAGGCTGCGTAAGATGCTATCAACCGCACCGGTTGTACCCAGCTACATACAGAAACCCTGTGGTAGCTGGACCATGAGTAGTCAAGAGACGCTGAGCGTACTACTCGACACTCATTTTCCTGGCAGCCAGGCGGCACTTTTAACAGGCACTGTCGATGGCAGCTTGACGACAGGCGCAGTCACAACTCCATTGGATATGGATAGGCTCCGCTGGGCTGTACACAGCTTCGATCCGTTCAAATCTCCGGGACCAGATGGAATAATTCCAGTGGATCTAAAGAGAAATTCGGACATTGTCCTACCTTGGCATTTACAGTGAATGCCTTAGGAGGGCATATATACCTATATTTTGGCGCACGTGCAAGGTTGTCTTTATCCCGAAGGGGGTAAGACGTCGCACACCAAGCCGAAGGACTTCAGACCGATAAGTCTTACTTCTTTTTATATCAAAACTTTAGAAAGGGTAATTGATATTCATCTGAGAATGACCATTCCGAATGAGCTTCTCTCTAAATCACAGCACGCCTACACTAAAGGCAAATCTGTGGAGACGGCACTACATTCTCTAGTGGGCCACATAGAAAAATCTCTTGAGTATAAGGAACTTACTATAGGGGCTTTTCTGGACATAGAAGGTGCTTTCAACTATGTCAACCCCGACTCCATCATCAATGGGATGGTAGCAGTAGGGATTGATAACAATTTATGCCAGTTTGTTAAAAACTCGATTGGGGATGTCACTGAATATAGGGCAGTCTATCGGGGCACTCCAGAGGGAGGTGTTCTGTCACCTCTGTTGTGGAACCTGACCATTAATTCGCTTTTGCTAACGCAGACAGATTATGACTGTCGCGTACGCGGATGACGTAGCGGTGGCGATATCGGGTAAGCACTTGGATACCATATCTCAGTGTATTGAGTCTGGGCTGACTCTGCTGAGTAGGTGGAGTGTCAGCTGTGGGCTCGGCATCAACCCAGCCAAGACTAAGTTGGTGGTCTTCACTAGGAGGTACTACACCGATAGCTTTATACACCCAAAGCTTAACGGCACCTCCTTGAAACTTTCTAAAACCGCCAAGTACCTGGGTGTGATTCTGGATAGTAAGCTATCATGGAATCAGAACATACAGCCGAGAGGGGAAAAGGCCTTAGTGGCTATTTATACAAACAAAAGGGCAGTAGGCCTCAAATGGGGTATCAACCCTAAGCAGATCAATTGGATCCTTGAGGCTGTTATTGAACCAGTAGTCTTTTACGGGGTGTTGGTATGGTGGAATGCGATGGACAAGCAGGCTCATCGCAGGACCTTTGAAAAAGTCTTTCGGGTCGTAGCGAGACTGATTATATGCGCACTACGATCTACATCGACGGGAGCAATTTTTGCAATGCTAAATTGGCTCCCGGTTGACATTCTGGCCAGATAATTGGCTCTATTCTCTGCGGTCAGGGAGAATACAGTATGTCCATGGACTAGGACTGACTATGGGCATGCAAGGATTTTAAGAGAGCACTCGGAAATCCATGCCAACATTGACTATTGTGTACCAAGACCCTTCTTTGGTGGACTTTTCCGTTCCATTGTCGTTGACAGGGAACAGGTGGACAGACTTTCCTTTCCCGAGGATTCAGTTAGAGTTTTCACTGACGGATCCAAAAGGGGAACAAGAACGGGCGGAGGCTTCTATGTGGAGAACTTCAATGTAAGATCTCCATTCCGGTTCCAAGACGGTTGTACTGTCTTGCAAGCCGAAATCTCTGCTATTACTCGGGCAGCGAGATGGCCGAGGTACTATAGGATATCGGATGATATCTTCATTGTTACCGATAGCAAAGCAGCAATCTCTGCTATTAGTGGTGTGTACAGTACATCGAAAACTGTGGTCGAATGCCGACTGTCTATCAACGAGATAGCGAGACATTCGAGGGTGACACTGGTTTGGGTGCCGGGACATTCTGGATGTCCAGGCAACCATACTGCGGATGAGATTGCCAGACAGGGGCTGAATTGAACAGTTCAATGATCAGTCACTTTACTGGCATTCCATTATCGCGATGCAAGTTTCGGATTCAATGCGAATCATACAAACTAGCTCAACTTAGGTGGGAAAGCGTGGCTAACTGTCTCGTGGCAAGGGCCACGAAGCCCCACTATGATTTGCGCAGAACACGCGACCTTCTCAAGTTTGACAAGGCGCGCATGCGTTAAATGGTGACTGTTCTGACAGGACACTGTAGCTTTGGGACTCATGCAAGATGGATGGGTCTTACATACAACGACTATTGCAGAAGCTGCAATGATGAAGAGGAGGAGGAGACTGTCCTCCATCTTCTGTGTCAGTGTCCTGCCCTTGCAAATACAAGGGCGGTGGCGCTGGGCTCCCGATTCCTATCAGACTTATACAGCCTGGCAAACATGGAGCTTTCAGGGGTATCATCCTTCCTCAGGGGTACAGGATGGTTTGAAAAGGCGGAGGTCATCCCGTAGGAGGTCCTCTGCTTAAGGGCATCACAAAGGAACCAATTTTACGGACCCAAGTGGATTGTCCCGCCAGGGACAACGGCCCTCTAACCTAACCTAACCTACGATGAAGTCGTCATGATCTGGATTTCCCGTAATAAATTTTAATGCTGATCCTAGAAAGTTTAAGGATCTCGTATGTCGTTTATGTTCATTTAGTTGGTTTGCCATTATTTCAATTTTCTTAATCTAGATTGTTTAAATTGTTCCGTAACAGTTTGTCGATATGGTGTAAGTATCCTTGTTAAATTTGTGACATGAAAGAGGTATGAATGTTTATCATATAGAAAAACGTCATCAGTCTTGGTTAGGGCGAATTTCTGGTTGTCTAGGTTTTTAATTTCCACGTCTGCTTTGGTTTTTGACATGACCACTGCGAGAAATATCAGGTAGATGATCATCATGATTAAAAGTATAGTTTTTAATGTTATCCTTATGTACAATCTGCCCCCTTGTGGTTAAGACAGTGTCCTCACGGTCTTCCTTTACAATATATTTAATATATCTGGCGTCTTTTTTTGTTCTTGCTCCCTTGATTTTAACTAGGATTTGCTCATTTGGTGAAAAAATTCGATGTTTTGTGCCCTGGTTCAATCCTTCGAGTGTTTTAACTGATGCTCTTTTCCTGTGACTGTGTGTATAGTGTTATTTATTTCTCTTATTGTTTTATACATTTCCTCAGCTTTTGTTGTTTAGTTTTGTATTTTAAACATACTTGCTAGCATGGAAATTGTACTGTGGCCGATTGATGTCGATCTATAGACTGGTGTTCCTACCTTTTTTATACTGTATTTTATACACATCATGTTTACTGCTGGTGTATTTAGCCATTTTTCGTTATCAGTGAGGCAATTTACACTGGATAAATTTTTAGTCCGCTTAATTTTTGTTCTTTTCAAAACACACTAGATTAATTCATCTGGCATAAAATTTTATACTTATACACAGCTTTGTGTGTATTAGTATTGTTTTGTTTATTTGAAATTTGTCTTTCGTTCGCTGAACACATACATTTTGAAACAAACTTAGCGCAAATATGGCTGGAATAAGTGATGAAAAATTGGCAATAATCTTAGGAGGAGTTTCTAGAGCCTGTAACTGAAGCTGCAGCATTACTTCTAGAAGATGAGAAAGCAAAGAAAAGAAGCGATACACATTTGAGAAAATGTATCGCGGTTGAAGAAAAATTGGCTGCAACTTTAAGATTTTTAGCTACTGGAGAAACCTGGCCGAGGTACTATAGGATATCGGATGATATCTTCATTGTTACCGATAGCAAAGCAGCAATCTCTGCTATTAGTGGTGTGTACAGTACATCGAAAACTGTGGTCGAATGCCGACTGTCTATCAACGAGATAGCGAGACATTCGAGGGTGACACTGGTTTGGGTGCCGGGACATTCTGGATGTCCAGGCAACCATACTGCGGATGAGATTGCCAGACAGGGGCTGAATTGAACAGTTCAATGATCAGTCACTTTACTGGCATTCCATTATCGCGATGCAAGTTTCGGATTCAATGCGAATCATACAAACTAGCTCAACTTAGGTGGGAAAGCGTGGCTAACTGTCTCGTGGCAAGGGCCACGAAGCCCCACTATGATTTGCGCAGAACACGCGACCTTCTCAAGTTTGACAAGGCGCGCATGCGTTAAATGGTGACTGTTCTGACAGGACACTGTAGCTTTGGGACTCATGCAAGATGGATGGGTCTTACATACAACGACTATTGCAGAAGCTGCAATGATGAAGAGGAGGAGGAGACTGTCCTCCATCTTCTGTGTCAGTGTCCTGCCCTTGCAAATACAAGGGCGGTGGCGCTGGGCTCCCGATTCCTATCAGACTTATACAGCCTGGCAAACATGGAGCTTTCAGGGGTATCATCCTTCCTCAGGGGTACAGGATGGTTTGAAAAGGCGGAGGTCATCCCGTAGGAGGTCCTCTGCTTAAGGGCATCACAAAGGGACCAATTTTACGGACCCAAGTGGATTGTCCCGCCAGGGACAACGGCCCTCTAACCTAACCTAACCTATGATGAAGTCGTCATGGTCTGGATTTCCCGTAATAAATTTTAATGCTGATCCTAGAAAGTTTAAGGATCTCGTATGTCGTTTATGTTCATTTAGTTGGTTTGCCATTATTTCAATTTTCTTAATCTAGATTGTTTAAATTGTTCCGTAACAGTTTGTCGATATGGTGTAAGTATCCTTGTTAAATTTGTGACATGAAAGAGGTATGAATGTTTATCATATAGAAAAACGTCATCAGTCTTGGTTAGGGCGAATTTCTGGTTGTCTAGGTTTTTAATTTCCACGTCTGCTTTGGTTTTTGACATGACCACTGCGAGAAATATCAGGTAGATGATCATCATGATTAAAAGTATAGTTTTTAATGTTATCCTTATGTACAATCTGCCCCCTTGTGGTTAAGACAGTGTCCTCACGGTCTTCCTTTACAATATATTTAATATATCTGGCGTCTTTTTTTGTTCTTGCTCCCTTGATTTTAACTAGGATTTGCTCATTTGGTGAAAAAATTCGATGTTTTGTGCCCTGGTTCAATCCTTCGAGTGTTTTAACTGATGCTCTTTTCCTGTGACTGTGTGTATAGTGTTATTTATTTCTCTTATTGTTTTATACATTTCCTCAGCTTTTGTTGTTTAGTTTTGTATTTTAAACATACTTGCTAGCATGGAAATTGTACTGTGGCCGATTGATGTCGATCTATAGACTGGTGTTCCTACCTTTTTTATACTGTATTTTATACACATCATGTTTACTGCTGGTGTATTTAGCCATTTTTCGTTATCAGTGAGGCAATTTACACTGGATAAATTTTTAGTCCGCTTAATTTTTGTTCTTTTCAAAACACACTAGATTAATTCATCTGGCATAAAATTTTATACTTATACACAGCTTTGTGTGTATTAGTATTGTTTTGTTTATTTGAAATTTGTCTTTCGTTCGCTGAACACATACATTTTGAAACAAACTTAGCGCAAATATGGCTGGAATAAGTGATGAAAAATTGGCAATAATCTTAGGAGGAGTTTCTAGAGCCTGTAACTGAAGCTGCAGCATTACTTCTAGAAGATGAGAAAGCAAAGAAAAGAAGCGATACACATTTGAGAAAATGTATCGCGGTTGAAGAAAAATTGGCTGCAACTTTAAGATTTTTAGCTACTGGAGAAACCTTTAAGGAAATTGCCGAAAAGAGTAAATTATCTGCACCCTATTTAAGCTCTGCTATGATTACGATAACTATATTTTTCAATGCAAAAAGAAGGACATTTATATAGAAATGTAATAAAAATTGTATTCACTAATTATAAACAATTGCATATACTTTAGACATGGCCCTCTAACTAACATATATTAATGTTTTTTAAACAATAAAATATGTCCAAATATATTACAGTAATTTAATAAAAAAAATTTATTTCTGCACACTCCATTTGATGATGATAATATTGTATTGGTGATTATAACTTATATTGTATTGAGAAAATAATACTTTTTAACATAGGAGTTTGAAGAAAACAAATTAATAGTCAAAAAAAAAAACACATCAATTAAAAAAAGGACACCTTCATTTTTTTAATCTAAACGTGAAAAGTGAATTTTCAAAGGTACATTCATATACGTTTATTTCGTCACCAGTAAAAGTTTTTTAAGTAATTTCAGTAAAATTTTGGTGAAATTTTCAGTAACCAAAAATGTTTACGGTTTACTGACATAACTTTTAGTAGTTACTAAAATTACTGCAAATACTTTTATAAGTTTCTAAAATTTCGAAAAAAAAACCCTTCCTGACTCATTTATCAATTTTAATGTTTGTTGGCGCGATCAACACCTTTCTGTTTTGAAATTCAT
This sequence comes from Linnaemya tessellans, assembly GCA_951800035.1. Lineage (NCBI taxonomy): Eukaryota > Metazoa > Arthropoda > Insecta > Diptera > Tachinidae > Linnaemya > Linnaemya tessellans. The sequence continues at coordinate 85,197,140 of OX637535.1, forward strand.
TTTTAATCAAAGATGGACAACTAAAGACTAAAACACGCTCTGTAAAAAACAATACGCAAAACCTGTAAGTGTGTACATATGTATTACTTTTGTTCTGCTAGTGCGGGGTTGAAGCTGATTGAAAAATTATGCCAACCAAAAACTACTCTCTTCACCGAAAATGCCAACAAGCTGCCATGTTATGCCAGCATAATTAACCTAGTGTAAATTGCCTCAGTCATCAATCGTGTGCAGTTTGGATAGTTATTTGTGAGAATTTCTTCTATTTTTTCAGCCATGCGTTCTCTTGAGTCAATTTCTCTCAAAGTGGTATATTTCGAAAATTTATCAACTAGAAACGCGTTGTTATCATTGATATATTTATATGTCCATATGTATATATTGGCCTGGTTCTGTTGGAATGTCGGAATCTCTAAAGGTTCTCTTGTTGGGTTCCTGTCATATTTACCATATAGGCAAGGTGTACACTTTTTGTTAAATGATTTGCATTGTTGTTTTATTTCTGGCCAATAGTAATTTTCGAGTATCTCCTGTATGTTGTTTTTGTAGCCTCTGTGTGCTCTATTATATATTTTTTTACTATTTCAGTTTGTTTTTCTTCTTCTCGAACATCGATAAGTTTTGTTGGTGTATATACAAAGTTTACACCATTGAAAGTGTTTGTTATAATGGGGCCTAGCGCATAGATTTTTTCTCTTGTGGTAAATAATGCAGTTGTTTTATTATGTTGTACTATTTTTGTTAATTCAAGTATAAAGCGGCATGGCCACACATCAAACTGACGCTTCAAATTCTGCTTTTCTTTGATAGTGTTAAGCGGCATGGTCACACATCAAACTGATGCTTCAAACTTGTGTATGTGTTGGTAAAATTCAGTTTGAGAATGAAAATCTAAATTGTTTTGATATTCTTCAAACTCACATCAAACCATACGTGTGAGTTTTTTTCACTAAAGCAGCATGGCCACACATCAAACTGACGCTTCAAACTCTGCTTTTCTTTGATAGTGTTAGTGAAAAAAACTCACATGTATGGTTTGATGTGAGTTTGAAGAATATCAAAACAATTTAGATTTTCACTGTCAAACTGAATTTTACCAACCCATACACAAGTTTGAAGCATCAGTTAGATGTGTGGCCATGCCTTCTCGTTTGTGGAATAATTTTCCTCTGTTTTACTAAGTGTTCTACTAAGGAAATATATTGGTCTTTTTGTTCGACTAAGGACTGCTCCAATGGCTATGTTAGAGGCGTCTGTAGTTAGTTCATAATTTATTAAATGCTCGTATTGCACCATCATCTACATCTATCTTCGTTTTAGCGCTTTTATTATTTCCAGTTTGTTCATTATCTCCTCTTAAGTGAACTGTAAGGGGCTTGGCTATACTATCATATCCTTGTACAAATATCCTGTAATAACCTGTATTGTTCTATTACCTTAATTTTTTCCGGATTTGTTGCAATTTTGTTATGTTTTATTATATGCCCTAAGTATTCGACTTCAGTTTGAAAGAACTTTGATTTTTCGTCAGAAACTCTCAGTGTGGCTTGGTTCCATATGTTCCTCAAGTGAGGAAGAAAATATGGGTACATCATCTATGTAAACATATGCAAATTTTCGTATATACTCCCTAAGTATATTGTCTACATATCTCTGAAAAATTGAAGGTGCGTTTTTCAATCCAAAAGACATGCGGACAAATTCGAATTTTCCGCCATTTACGCAGAAAGCTGTTTTTTCCTATCTCGTTTAGATATTTTTATCTGGTGGAAGCCAGATTCTAAATCCAAAGTAGTAATATATTTAGCCTGACCTAAATTTTGTATGGTCATATTCACATCCGGGATAATATACCTATCATTAATTGTATTAGCATTTAGTTTCTGGAAATCTATGACCATTCGTCTTTTTGGTCATCCCTTCTCATCTATACTGTCCATATTGGAGAGTTGTATGGGCTATTACTCCTCTGTATAATTCCTTCGTCCAATAGTTTCTTAATTTCCCTATTGACAAAATCGTTATCCTCTGTGGGATATGGGTACTGTTTTGTCCATATTGGTTCTTAATTTTTTGCTCTAATTGCGGTCCCAAAAATTGTTGTTGTGAGAGGTAATGGTTCTATGGCATTATTTTCCTTCATCATTCTGTCCTATTTGTATTTCTCTTCTCCTACAATGTAATTTAGCTTGGGCTGATTGTCACTACTTATAGTGGTTAAGGTCATATCCCTAAGATTCACTTATGCATTTAATATTCTTAATCCTTCTAAACCTAAAATCATGTCACAAGATTCAATATTTTCTAACTCAAAAAGTGTTATTTCTCTATTCATTAATTTAATTATTCTCTTTGTATTTATTATTGAATGACCGTGTATAGTCTTCATTGCAACAGGTTTACTTCTTATTCTATCCGAGGAATCACACTTAATATCTATATAATTATGGGTTGCACCAGTATCAATTAATATCTATATTATATTTCTTATTGGCTAAATCGCTAGTTAACACGAGATAGGGCAACCCGTTTATTAGTTTAAATAATATAATCTAATATTATTTACCGTTTGTTCCGGCTCTGCATACATGCTGGAATTGTCTTCGAATTCTTGTGTTGAGTGGTTGATTCTTTGTTGTTTCTTCGCATGATAGTTACTAGAGCTGTGCTTTTCAGCTCAGTGAGCTGAGCACTCATTTTAGCTCAGTTTACTGAGCTAGTTCATTAGCTCAGTGGCTCAGCAGCTCAGTGGCTCAGAAACTGAGTGGCTCAGTTATACAGCAAGGGTTATTAAAGACGTTCTAACCACAGCGATGCCAGTTTTTTTTTTAGATTCATCGCCAAATGGCTTGTAGAATGACGCCAAAATCGCTAAAATATCGCCAAAATATTAAAGAATGTAATTCAAGTAATAATATATATTTTTATTTTTATATTACAAAAAATTGTAGCAGTTTTTTTAGTTTAACATTCGAATGCCTTACCAAATATCGCAAAAATCGGGCAAATATCGCCAAAATATTATATAACGAAATATTTTGCTAATTTTTTGTTTAAAATTTATTAATACAAATATTGTTATATGTACATTTAAAAATTCAGTTATTGTATTATTAAAATAGTCCTTACAAAAATTAAAAAAAAAAAACATTTCATATTGTTACGTTTTTAGACCTTTTCGTAAAAACGCTTTTTACTTATCCTTCAAGGATTCGTTTAATTGCATCAAATTAAAAACACAGACAATTAACTTTAGAAATATAATGCGGCAACACTTTATTTACTACTTTATTAACACGAGTATTTGTACTACTAAACACTTAGCGATGTAAACACGTCTAGATTTAAAATCACACTGATCCCGCTGATTACTGGCAGCGACTTTATATAGCAAAATGACATCGTCTGGTAACTTCGTGAAGCATCTGGTCATGGTTGTTGTTGGTTGTGCTTTACTTAACATGTAGCTATATACGTGTGTTTGTTGATATGACAATGCTGTCTTGTGTGTTTTGTTTATTGTAACTATGTGCGGTTGTATGTATGAGAGTTCTGTGTGTTGCGTAGTTTTGTTTCTTCTTGTGCTATGTCGGTATGTTTATGTGTATATTTGTGTGTATGTTGCTGTGTATATTTGTGTACATGTTTAGCTTTTATTAACAACGAATACTTGCGTACAAGATCATTAAGAATAAATCATCATCTCTTAGCATTGATGTTGCTTGGTTTTTCGTTGTTGTTATTTACACTTATTATCGCACAGCCTCGAATGATCTTGTATATTCTCAACGATGTAGAGGTCATCCCGTAGGAGGTCCTCTGCTTAAGGGCATCACAAAGGGACCAATTTTACGGACCCAAGTGGATTGTCCCGCCAGGGACAACGGCCCTCTAACCTAACCTAACCTACGATGAAGTCGTCATGGTCTGGATTTCCCGTAATAAATTTTAATGCTGATCCTAGAAAGTTTAAGGATCTCGTATGTCGTTTATGTTCATTTAGTTGGTTTGCCATTATTTCAATTTTCTTAATCTAGATTGTTTAAATTGTTCCGTAACAGTTTGTCGATATGGTGTAAGTATCCTTGTTAAATTTGTGACATGAAAGAGGTATGAATGTTTATCATATAGAAAAACGTCATCAGTCTTGGTTAGGGCGAATTTCTGGTTGTCTAGGTTTTTAATTTCCACGTCTGCTTTGGTTTTTGACATGACCACTGCGAGAAATATCAGGTAGATGATCATCATGATTAAAAGTATAGTTTTTAATGTTATCCTTATGTACAATCTGCCCCCTTGTGGTTAAGACAGTGTCCTCACGGTCTTCCTTTACAATATATTTAATATATCTGGCGTCTTTTTTTGTTCTTGCTCCCTTGATTTTAACTAGGATTTGCTCATTTGGTGAAAAAATTCGATGTTTTGTGCCCTGGTTCAATCCTTCGAGTGTTTTAACTGATGCTCTTTTCCTGTGACTGTGTGTATAGTGTTATTTATTTCTCTTATTGTTTTATACATTTCCTCAGCTTTTGTTGTTTAGTTTTGTATTTTAAACATACTTGCTAGCATGGAAATTGTACTGTGGCCGATTGATGTCGATCTATAGACTGGTGTTCCTACCTTTTTTATACTGTATTTTATACACATCATGTTTACTGCTGGTGTATTTAGCCATTTTTCGTTATCAGTGAGGCAATTTACACTGGATAAATTTTTAGTCCGCTTAATTTTTGTTCTTTTCAAAACACACTAGATTAATTCATCTGGCATAAAATTTTATACTTATACACAGCTTTGTGTGTATTAGTATTGTTTTGTTTATTTGAAATTTGTCTTTCGTTCGCTGAACACATACATTTTGAAACAAACTTAGCGCAAATATGGCTGGAATAAGTGATGAAAAATTGGCAATAATCTTAGGAGGAGTTTCTAGAGCCTGTAACTGAAGCTGCAGCATTACTTCTAGAAGATGAGAAAGCAAAGAAAAGAAGCGATACACATTTGAGAAAATGTATCGCGGTTGAAGAAAAATTGGCTGCAACTTTAAGATTTTTAGCTACTGGAGAAACCTTTAAGGAAATTGCCGAAAAGAGTAAATTATCTGCACCCTATTTAAGCTCTGCTATGATTACGATAACTATATTTTTCAATGCAAAAAGAAGGACATTTATATAGAAATGTAATAAAAATTGTATTCACTAATTATAAACAATTGCATATACTTTAGACATGGCCCTCTAACTAACATATATTAATGTTTTTTAAACAATAAAATATGTCCAAATATATTACAGTAATTTAATAAAAAAAATTTATTTCTGCACACTCCATTTGATGATGATAATATTGTATTGGTGATTATAACTTATATTGTATTGAGAAAATAATACTTTTTAACATAGGAGTTTGAAGAAAACAAATTAATAGTCAAAAAAAAAAACACATCAATTAAAAAAAGGACACCTTCATTTTTTTAATCTAAACGTGAAAAGTGAATTTTCAAAGGTACATTCATATACGTTTATTTCGTCACCAGTAAAAGTTTTTTAAGTAATTTCAGTAAAATTTTGGTGAAATTTTCAGTAACCAAAAATGTTTACGGTTTACTGACATAACTTTTAGTAGTTACTAAAATTACTGCAAATACTTTTATAAGTTTCTAAAATTTCGAAAAAAAAACCCTTCCTGACTCATTTATCAATTTTAATGTTTGTTGGCGCGATCAACACCTTTCTGTTTTGAAATTCATTTTTAATCAAAGATGGACAACTAAAGACTAAAACACGCTCTGTAAAAAACAATACGCAAAACCTGTAAGTGTGTACATATGTATTACTTTTGTTCTGCTAGTGCGGGGTTGAAGCTGATTGAAAAATTATGCCAACCAAAAACTACTCTCTTCACCGAAAATGCCAACAAGCTGCCATGTTATGCCAGCATAATTAACCTAGTGTAAATTGCCTCAGTCATCAATCGTGTGCAGTTTGGATAGTTATTTGTGAGAATTTCTTCTATTTTTTCAGCCATGCGTTCTCTTGAGTCAATTTCTCTCAAAGTGGTATATTTCGAAAATTTATCAACTAGAAACGCGTTGTTATCATTGATATATTTATATGTCCATATGTATATATTGGCCTGGTTCTGTTGGAATGTCGGAATCTCTAAAGGTTCTCTTGTTGGGTTCCTGTCATATTTACCATATAGGCAAGGTGTACACTTTTTGTTAAATGATTTGCATTGTTGTTTTATTTCTGGCCAATAGTAATTTTCGAGTATCTCCTGTATGTTGTTTTTGTAGCCTCTGTGTGCTCTATTATATATTTTTTTACTATTTCAGTTTGTTTTTCTTCTTCTCGAACATCGATAAGTTTTGTTGGTGTATATACAAAGTTTACACCATTGAAAGTGTTTGTTATAATGGGGCCTAGCGCATAGATTTTTTCTCTTGTGGTAAATAATGCAGTTGTTTTATTATGTTGTACTATTTTTGTTAATTCAAGTATAAAGCGGCATGGCCACACATCAAACTGACGCTTCAAATTCTGCTTTTCTTTGATAGTGTTAAGCGGCATGGTCACACATCAAACTGATGCTTCAAACTTGTGTATGTGTTGGTAAAATTCAGTTTGAGAATGAAAATCTAAATTGTTTTGATATTCTTCAAACTCACATCAAACCATACGTGTGAGTTTTTTTCACTAAAGCAGCATGGCCACACATCAAACTGACGCTTCAAACTCTGCTTTTCTTTGATAGTGTTAGTGAAAAAAACTCACATGTATGGTTTGATGTGAGTTTGAAGAATATCAAAACAATTTAGATTTTCACTGTCAAACTGAATTTTACCAACCCATACACAAGTTTGAAGCATCAGTTAGATGTGTGGCCATGCCTTCTCGTTTGTGGAATAATTTTCCTCTGTTTTACTAAGTGTTCTACTAAGGAAATATATTGGTCTTTTTGTTCGACTAAGGACTGCTCCAATGGCTATGTTAGAGGCGTCTGTAGTTAGTTCATAATTTATTAAATGCTCGTATTGCACCATCATCTACATCTATCTTCGTTTTAGCGCTTTTATTATTTCCAGTTTGTTCATTATCTCCTCTTAAGTGAACTGTAAGGGGCTTGGCTATACTATCATATCCTTGTACAAATATCCTGTAATAACCTGTATTGTTCTATTACCTTAATTTTTTCCGGATTTGTTGCAATTTTGTTATGTTTTATTATATGCCCTAAGTATTCGACTTCAGTTTGAAAGAACTTTGATTTTTCGTCAGAAACTCTCAGTGTGGCTTGGTTCCATATGTTCCTCAAGTGAGGAAGAAAATATGGGTACATCATCTATGTAAACATATGCAAATTTTCGTATATACTCCCTAAGTATATTGTCTACATATCTCTGAAAAATTGAAGGTGCGTTTTTCAATCCAAAAGACATGCGGACAAATTCGAATTTTCCGCCATTTACGCAGAAAGCTGTTTTTTCCTATCTCGTTTAGATATTTTTATCTGGTGGAAGCCAGATTCTAAATCCAAAGTAGTAATATATTTAGCCTGACCTAAATTTTGTATGGTCATATTCACATCCGGGATAATATACCTATCATTAATTGTATTAGCATTTAGTTTCTGGAAATCTATGACCATTCGTCTTTTTGGTCATCCCTTCTCATCTATACTGTCCATATTGGAGAGTTGTATGGGCTATTACTCCTCTGTATAATTCCTTCGTCCAATAGTTTCTTAATTTCCCTATTGACAAAATCGTTATCCTCTGTGGGATATGGGTACTGTTTTGTCCATATTGGTTCTTAATTTTTTGCTCTAATTGCGGTCCCAAAAATTGTTGTTGTGAGAGGTAATGGTTCTATGGCATTATTTTCCTTCATCATTCTGTCCTATTTGTATTTCTCTTCTCCTACAATGTAATTTAGCTTGGGCTGATTGTCACTACTTATAGTGGTTAAGGTCATATCCCTAAGATTCACTTATGCATTTAATATTCTTAATCCTTCTAAACCTAAAATCATGTCACAAGATTCAATATTTTCTAACTCAAAAAGTGTTATTTCTCTATTCATTAATTTAATTATTCTCTTTGTATTTATTATTGAATGACCGTGTATAGTCTTCATTGCAACAGGTTTACTTCTTATTCTATCCGAGGAATCACACTTAATATCTATATAATTATGGGTTGCACCAGTATCAATTAATATCTATATTATATTTCTTATTGGCTAAATCGCTAGTTAACACGAGATAGGGCAACCCGTTTATTAGTTTAAATAATATAATCTAATATTATTTACCGTTTGTTCCGGCTCTGCATACATGCTGGAATTGTCTTCGAATTCTTGTGTTGAGTGGTTGATTCTTTGTTGTTTCTTCGCATGATAGTTACTAGAGCTGTGCTTTTCAGCTCAGTGAGCTGAGCACTCATTTTAGCTCAGTTTACTGAGCTAGTTCATTAGCTCAGTGGCTCAGCAGCTCAGTGGCTCAGAAACTGAGTGGCTCAGTTATACAGCAAGGGTTATTAAAGACGTTCTAACCACAGCGATGCCAGTTTTTTTTTTAGATTCATCGCCAAATGGCTTGTAGAATGACGCCAAAATCGCTAAAATATCGCCAAAATATTAAAGAATGTAATTCAAGTAATAATATATATTTTTATTTTTATATTACAAAAAATTGTAGCAGTTTTTTTAGTTTAACATTCGAATGCCTTACCAAATATCGCAAAAATCGGGCAAATATCGCCAAAATATTATATAACGAAATATTTTGCTAATTTTTTGTTTAAAATTTATTAATACAAATATTGTTATATGTACATTTAAAAATTCAGTTATTGTATTATTAAAATAGTCCTTACAAAAATTAAAAAAAAAAAACATTTCATATTGTTACGTTTTTAGACCTTTTCGTAAAAACGCTTTTTACTTATCCTTCAAGGATTCGTTTAATTGCATCAAATTAAAAACACAGACAATTAACTTTAGAAATATAATGCGGCAACACTTTATTTACTACTTTATTAACACGAGTATTTGTACTACTAAACACTTAGCGATGTAAACACGTCTAGATTTAAAATCACACTGATCCCGCTGATTACTGGCAGCGACTTTATATAGCAAAATGACATCGTCTGGTAACTTCGTGAAGCATCTGGTCATGGTTGTTGTTGGTTGTGCTTTACTTAACATGTAGCTATATACGTGTGTTTGTTGATATGACAATGCTGTCTTGTGTGTTTTGTTTATTGTAACTATGTGCGGTTGTATGTATGAGAGTTCTGTGTGTTGCGTAGTTTTGTTTCTTCTTGTGCTATGTCGGTATGTTTATGTGTATATTTGTGTGTATGTTGCTGTGTATATTTGTGTACATGTTTAGCTTTTATTAACAACGAATACTTGCGTACAAGATCATTAAGAATAAATCATCATCTCTTAGCATTGATGTTGCTTGGTTTTTCGTTGTTGTTATTTACACTTATTATCGCACAGCCTCGAATGATCTTGTATATTCTCAACGATGTATCCGGAATATTCCATTTCCGTTAATTCAAATATTATCTACATTGTGTTGACCAGGGTTGTTACATTTTCACAACTAGAGATGATTTGGCAGTGCTGCCAAGTACATATATCCACATTGTCGTTATATTTGAATCTATTTTTAAACTTTGTAACACTGCCGCCCACTTAAGCCTGTTCGACCCGAATAGGCATACAATCACCTCTTCCATAGCGCGCCAATCGTTCGAGATGTAGTATCTTCATTTTCGACCTTGGGCTATTGTGCTTCTGTATCCGGTACACAACGTCATTCACTCTCGTAATCACTTTATACGGGCCATCCCAGTGAGTCTGTAATTTTGGGGACAATCCTTTTTTCCGTTGCGGGTTATAAAGTAGAACCAATTGACCTTCCATAAATCCCTCCGAATTTCCTGCGCGGTCATATCTAGCCTTCAGCTTGTCACTGACCATCTTGATTCTATTACGCACGAAATCATGCAGTTCGTTTAAGTTCTCCTGCTCTTGGGACGAAGTGGCTTCTTCTTCTACAGCTGGCTTAACACCAAATTCCAAGTCACCAGGCAGTTTTAATTCCGTCCCGAAGATAATTTTGGCTGGCGTTCTCGATGTGGAGTCGTGTACAGCTGACCTATATGCCATCAAAAATTTGGGAATGTGCTCGTCCCAATACCTCTGATGGTTGCTTACCACTTTTCGCAGGTACTCTTCTAAGGTGCGATTGAACCTCTCTACCATGCCATCAGACTGTGGATGCAACGGCGTTGTTCTGGTTTTCTTTATCCCATATAATTCGCACATTTCCCTGAATATGGCAGACTCGAAATTCCTTCCTTGGTCGGAATGTAATTCTATTGGGACACCATAGCGACATACCCAGTTGTTGACGAATGCATTTACAACTGTCTTTGCTTCTTGGTTAGGTATAGCATATACCTCTGGCCATTTACTGAAATAGTCCATTACCACAAGAACATAACGATTTCCGGCTTCAGTGACGGGAAAAGGACCTGCTACATCCATTGCGATCCGCTCGAATGGTGCTCCTGAGTTGTATTGCTGTAGCTGGCCCCGGCTTCTTCTTACTGGGCCTTTGGCTGCTATGCACTGTGGGCAGCTTGCTATCCAGTCGGCTACGGCTTGTTGACATCCAACCCAATAAAAACGCTGCTTCAGTTTCTCAAGTGTTTTTGTTACTCCAAGATGACCGCCACTAGGTCCATTGTGAAATTCTTGCAGAACTTTACTTATCTTGGAACATGGCACAACTATCAAATTTGAAGTTGTTTTGCCATCTACACTTTCCCATACGCGGTATAGGCACCCTTTTATTACCTTGAGGCTGTTCCACTGAGCCCAATAAGATTTGGCGAGTGGACTCTCAGCCGAAATTTCATTCCGCGACGGTCTTCTGTCCTCCTCTTTGGCTGCTATAATGTTCCCCAGTATATTGTCGTCCCTCTGTGCCGCTGACCAGTCTTCATCAGAGTCGATGTGCATTAGCCGAACATCAACAACGCCTTCCTTTTGTTCGGTTCTAACGCAATGTTTACACTCTAAACAGCAGGATCTTCTTGAAAGAGCATCTGCATTGCTATGTTTTGTGCCCCTTCTATGCTCAATACTGAAGTCGTAGCTCTGCAGGCGCTCAATCCACCTTGCCAGTTGCCCTTCAGGATTTTTAAACTGCAATAACCATCTCAGTGCAGAATGGTCAGTCCTTAATGTAAAGTGTTGACCATACAGGTACTTATGGTAATGTTTAATAGGCATACAATCACCTCTTCCATAGCGCGCCAATCGTTCGAGATGTACTATCTTCATTTTCGACCTTGGGCTATTGTGCTTCTGTATCCGGTACACAACGTCATTCACTCTCGTAATCACTTTATACGGGCCATCCCAGTGAGTCTGTAACTTTGGGGACAATCCTTTTTTCCGTTGCGGGTTATAAAGTAGAACCAATTGACCTTCCATAAATCCTTCCGAATTTCCTGCGCGGTCATATCTAGCCTTCATCTTGTCACTGACCATCTTGATTCTATTACGCACGAAATCATGCAGTTCGTTTAAGTTCTCCTGCTCTTGGGACGAAGTGGCTTCTTCTTCTACAGCTGGCTTAACACCAAATTCCAAGTCACCAGGCAGTTTTAATTCCGTCCCGAAGATAATTTTAGCTGGCGTTCTCGATGTGGAGTCGTGTACAGCTGACCTATATGCCATCAAAAATTTGGGAATGTGCTCGTCCCAATACCTCTGATGGTTGCTTACCACTTTTCGCAGGTACTCTTCTAAGGTGCGATTGAACCTCTCTACCATGCCATCAGACTGTGGATGCAACGGCGTTGTTCTGGTTTTCTTTATCCCATATAATTCGCACATTTCCCTGAATATGGCAGACTCGAAATTCCTTCCTTGGTCGGAATGTAATTCTATTGGGACACCATAGCGACATACCCAGTTGTTGACGAATGCATTTACAACTGTCTTTGCTTCTTGGTTAGGTATAGCATATACCTCTGGCCATTTACTGAAATAGTCCATTACCACAAGAACATAACGATTTCCGGCTTCAGTGACGGGAAAAGGACCTGCTACATCCATTGCGATCCGCTCGAATGGTGCTCCTGAGTTGTATTGCTGTAGCTGTCCCCGGCTTCTTCTTACTGGGCCTTTGGCTGCTATGCACTGTGGGCAGCTTGCTATCCAGTCGGCTACGGCTTGTTGACATCCAACCCAATAAAAACGCTGCTTCAGTTTCTCAAGTGTTTTTGTTACTCCAAGATGACCGCCACTAGGTCCATTGTGAAATTCTTGCAGAACTTTACTTATCTTGGAACATGGCACAACTATCAAATTTGAAGTTGTTTTGCCATCTACACTTTCCCATACGCGGTATAGGCACCCTTTTATTACCTTGAGGCTGTTCCACTGAGCCCAATAAGATTTGGCGAGTGGACTCTCAGCCGAAATTTTATTCCGCGACGGTCTTCTGTCCTCCTCTTTGGCTGCTATAATGTTCCCCAGTATATTGTCGTCCCTCTGTGCCGCTGACCAGTCTTCATCAGAGTCGATGTGCATTAGCCGAACATCAACAACGCCTTCCTTTTGTTCGGTTCTAACGCAATGTTTACACTCTAAACAGCAGGGTCTTCTTGAAAGAGCATCTGCATTGCTATGTTTTGTGCCCCTTCTATGCTCAATACTGAAGTCGTAGCTCTGCAGACGCTCAATCCACCTTGCCAGTTGCCCTTCAGGATTTTTAAACTGCAATAACCATCTCAGTGCAGAATGGTCAGTCCTTAATGTAAAGTGTTGACCATACAGGTACTTATGGTAATGTTTAATGCATTCCAATACTGCCAGAAGCTCACGTCGTGTCACACAGTAGTTCCTTTCAGGTTTTGAGAGTACGCGGCTATAGTATCCTATGACTTTCTCAGTGCCATTAACTACTTGGGATAGCACGCCCCCTATGCCATAGCCGCTCGCATCAGTATCCAGCACAAATTTTTCTCCAGGTATGGGATACGCTAGTACTGGTGACGTACACAATAATCCTTTAAGTTTCTGGAATGCCTTTTCCTGTGGCTCACCCCAATGGTATGGTCTCGCCTTCTTTGTCAGCTCATGCAGGCTTGCAGCTACACTGGCAAAATTTGGCACAAAGCGTCTGTAGTATGTACAAAGGCCCAAAAAGCTGCGCAATTCATGAAGATTTTTAGGTTGATGCCAGTCCCTTACTGCTTGTATTTTATCTTCATCTGTTGAGATTCCGTCTGCTGTAACACGATGCCCCAAATACTTCACTTCTTTCTGGAACAATGCACATTTCTTCAGGCTGAGTTTCAATCCAGCTGATGATATCCGTTGAAGAACTTCTGCCATGTTTTTGAGGTGTTCATCAAAAGTTTTCCCCATCACGATTATGTCATCCAGATATACCAAGCATGTCTTCCAGTGGAGTCCTTTCAGTACCTTCTCCATTAGGCGTTCAAATGTGGCCGGAGCATTGCAGAGACCAAATGGCATAACTTTGAACTGCCATAATCCGTTACCGACACTGAAGGCAGTTTTCTCCTTGTCTTTCTCTGCAATCTCCACTTGCCAATATCCGCTTCGCAAGTCTAGCGTAGAGAACCATCTCGTACCAGCTAGCGTGTCCAAAGTGTCATCGATTCTGGGGAGCGGATAGCTGTCCTTCTTGGTTATGTCATTGAGCTTCCTGTAGTCTACGCAGAATCTAGTACTGCCATCTTTCTTTTTAACTAAGACTACTGGCGAACTCCAAGGACCAGAAGATGGCTCAATTACGCCTTCACGCTCCATTTCTCTTACAAGCTCTTTGACTTCATCTCGCTTTGCTAGGGGTACACTTCTGGGTGGCTGTTTAATCGGCCTAGCTTCGCCTGTGTTAATTTCATGTTTAACCAATGCAGTTCTACCCTGGCTTTGGTTTCCCATGGCGAAGGTACTGACATGCCTTTTTAGCAACTGTTTGGCTTTATTTCTGTCTGTCGCTGACAGTCCTGCTACCCATTTTCCTACGTATTCCTCAAATTGTTCACGTTCTTTGGCGGACAAATTGGTAGGCTCTATCTTCCTCTCGCAGTTTATTATTGCCTCTGCTGGAGTACACTGGCCAATATCGCAATTTTCTTTGATGACTTTTTCATGGTCTGTCAAGTTAAGTACTCTTATAGGGACTATTCCTCCTTTACTAGTTTTTACTAGAGCTTTTGCTGTTATAAGCTCTCTCTTTAAATCTGCTGGCTCTACAACCCACAACCGATTGTCCTCACAATCTCCCTTCATACGCGCCCATATAACTGTTTGAGACTGCGGCGGTAACGTCTGACTCTCAATAGCAAATACTTTTCTTACTTGCGGCTTGCTGTCATACCCAACATCAAGGGGTATTTCCACATTACGCCAAATCATCAGCTGTTGCCCCATGTGTAGATTAATGCCATGGTTAATCATAAAATCGGATCCAATAATTACCTCATCGACAATATCGGCAACAATAAACACATACCTCACGTTGATGTTGGCTATAGTCACCTTCAATTCAATCTTACCATAGACAGTGGCAGGCTCTGCAGTAGCTGTACGTAGCCGTATATTGCTTAAACGATCGCATTTCCCCTTTACTATATCGGGCCTTATTATTGACTGCGACGCCCCTGTGTCTATGGTAAGTACGTGCTTTTCCCCGTTGATGTGTCCAGACGCAGTAAGGTTGCTATTTTTCTGCTGCATCACTGATATGGAGATTGTGGGGCTCTCGTTTGTGGGAGCTAGCTCTTGCCCCTTAGCGCTAGCTCGTTTTAGTTTAACGGGGACTCTTGTGATGTTGTTTGGTTCACCCGTTTGCTGTTTCTTGGTGGCGAAACAGATCTACCTCTTTTTCTTGGTGCTTTGCAGCTGCGCTGAAAATGACCAATTTTTCCGCAGTTAAAGCACTTAGGCTTTTCTTTGGTAGCACCTTCCGCCAACAGTTGTCGCATTGCCTCCTTAAAACTAGCAACTAGGCTGTTATCTTCCTCGGGCAAAACCTCCACATTCCGCACCTTACATATCTGTGGCTTGAAAACCATCCTTGCAGTCTCTTGAGCCAGCGCAAATGAAACAGTCTCAGCGAAAGTGGATTTCTGCGTAGCGCACACAGCCAGTTTAACATCAGAGTCGCGAATGCCATTAACGAACGCCTCAGTTTTAAAGTGGTCCAGGAACGGGTGACTCTTGCCTGGATATGTGAGCTGCACTAAACGCTCGATTTCCATTGCGAAATCTTGTAGAGACTCGTTAGGCTTTTGAACTCTACATCGCAATTCCATTCTGTATAAATCGCGCTTGTGCTCACCACCATACTTGCGCTGCAATGCTGCCATTATTTCATTATAGTTGTTTCTGCTGCTCACTGGCACGGTCTCAAGAACCTCTGCGGCTGTACCCTTTAAGGACAAAATCAACTCCATGGCCTTTTCTTCAGCATCCCATCCATTTCTGCTAGCAACCGTCTCGAACTGGAATCTAAAGATACTCAATGGTACGCTGCCGTCAAAGCATGGCGCTTTTGTTCGCGCAGAAACCTCCGCAACTGCTCGTACTGGCCCGCCACTACACTCAAGGTTATGCGCTTTGTCCTCTAGAGCATGCAATTTTTCTTCGACCTCTTTTGCATGCTGTTCCAGGCCACCGCTTTCTAGATGTTGGACTCTATCTGCCAGCTCTGAGAATTCATTCTCAATAGAATCCACCCTCCTATTAATGACCTCAGAAACCTCTACCAGAGTCTCGTTCGTGGCTCTATTTGACTCCAACAGTTTTGTTTCCACTCCCAGTATTTCGGCTACAAGCTTCTCAGTGCTGATTTCTGAGTTCTGTTTAATTGCAGTTATTTCGGCTACAAGTTTGTCACTGCTGATCCTTGATGCCTCTTGCATCTGCTGAGAGTTCTGTTTTATTTCAGTTATTTCGGCTACAAGCTTTTCAGTGCTGATCCTTGATGCCTCTTGCATCTGCTGAGAGTTCTGTTTTATTTCAGTTATTTCGGCTACAAGCTTTTCACTGCTGATCCTTGATGCTTCCTGCATCTGCTGAGAGTTCTGTTTTATCTGGATCATCATAGCAGCGAACATTGAATTTATGTCCATGCTGCTGGTCGTAGCAGGAACACATACCTCTACATCGTCTTTGTCCTCAAACTCGTATGTCCCGATGTCCATGCCGCGATTCTTAAACTCATCTATCAGCCTCTTCTGCAGTTCAGCCTTGTTACCTGCTGTTGGCAATTCCCGCTTACTAAGCTCCTTTTTTAGCTGTTCAACTTTTAGCTCATCAAATTTCATAATAATTTTTTTTTTTTTTAATGTCCTTTTTTTTCCTTAAATTGCAATGTCCTATTTAATTATTTTTGCAATTCCACTTCTGACACCAATTGTTACGTTTTTAGACCTTTTCGTAAAAACGCTTTTTACTTATCCTTCAAGGATTCGTTTAATTGCATCAAATTAAAAACACAGACAATTAACTTTAGAAATATAATGCGGCAACACTTTATTTACTACTTTATTAACACGAGTATTTGTACTACTAAACACTTAGCGATGTAAACACGTCTAGATTTAAAATCACACTGATCCCGCTGATTACTGGCAGCGACTTTATATAGCAAAATGACATCGTCTGGTAACTTCGTGAAGCATCTGGTCATGGTTGTTGTTGGTTGTGCTTTACTTAACATGTAGCTATATACGTGTGTTTGTTGATATGACAATGCTGTCTTGTGTGTTTTGTTTATTGTAACTATGTGCGGTTGTATGTATGAGTGTTCTGTGTGTTGCGTAGTTTTGTTTCTTCTTGTGCTATGTCGGTATGTTTATGTGTATATTTGTGTGTATGTTGCTGTGTATATTTGTGTACATGTTTAGCTTTTATTAACAACGAATACTTGCGTACAAGATCATTAAGAATAAATCATCATCTCTTAGCATTGATGTTGCTTGGTTTTTCGTTGTTGTTATTTACACTTATTATCGCACAGCCTCGAATGATCTTGTATAAGTTAACTCAAACAAAGTTAACGAACTCTTTCGCAATAAGTTAATCATAAGTACATATTTTACAATTGACTTAATCAGCGTCTTTCGTCAATTAGGTCAAACAACAATATTTTAAAGTATTTCCCAAAAACTGCAATAGTGCAATTATTGTTAAGCAATAATATTTTAAAGTATTTCCCAAAAACTGCAATAGTGCAATTATTGTAAAATCACGCCACCTCTAGATTTAGGTCATTTAGTTTAATATAAATTAAGAAATTTTGTAAAATTAGTTAAGTTCTGATTTAAATAAAGTGCGGTCGTGTTGACCGGAAAAACAAAAAATAATTTTTTTTAGAAATCCCATTAAGGAATTTCTTAACTGGCGCCCGAGCAAATAAAGAACGGGTATCCTTTTGTAACAAAAGTCCTGAAGTAGTACAGTTACAAAGGAGAAAAAAAAATAACTAAGTCTACCGCGCATTCCTTTTTAAGTTCGCCGTGTAGTTAACGTTAATCCCGAATAAAGTGTAGTGTACAAAGAAGCGGAAAAAACGTGCAAAAGGTATCGAAAGAACTGTATTACCCTGTTATGGAAGAACATAATTTTTGAAAGAACTTTGCCGTGAAATAAAGCTCCAATTAAATAAAACTACTAAATGCAAAAGGTGTAAAACACGAACTATTAACTGTGGAATTAAATTAAGAAATAAAAATTAATAAAAAATTAAATTAAACTGTAAACTGTGGAATTAAATTAAAAAATGAAAATTAATTAAATTAAACTATAAGCTGTGGAATTAAAGTAATAAATAAAATATTAAATTTGAAGCTGTGGAATTCTATTGAGAAATAAAAACTAATAAGAAAGACGAAATTAAAGCTAGAAACTGTGATGTTACATTGAAATAAAAAAGATAAGAAGTAGAGTCAGTGAAGAAGTAACCACGAAGCGGAAATTAATTGTGAATGAGAAGCGTCCTAGTAAAAGTGAGAAACAGCCGAGTTTGAAGTCAGAAGCAGACAAATTAAAGGAAACAACCTGATAGACAACGGTCCCTTAGTAGCAGCAGCAAACGGGAAGCATTACGTGCTAGCCGACTATCAACTATAACAAATTTCCAGAAGAGTTAAGGTAGAAAATAAATAGATTAAAATTAGAGAAAAATAGTATATATTTCTTTACTTATATGAATCTTTGGAAAAAATATATTTAGATTAAATTAAAGCTTAACTTGAATAAATTTAAATAAGTGCTACAATACATTTGAACAACATTTTTTGTCAAACTAAAGCCTAAAGCGAATTTGAATCATTGTCACAATACATTTATTAATCTATAAGAACAAATATAACACGACACAAATTTTAGAATTCAAACATGTCGAATCCCGAAAATTTGATACGACCTGCTGTCCTTCCTCAAGGCAGTAACCGTGCGCCTAATGCACAAATTAGTTTAGAAGAGCTGAACGCATTAATTTCTAACATAGCGACAGAAGTATTTACACGACAGGGTCCACAAATAATACAAGCAACCCTTAACCCTAACTCAGGACAGAACATAGTCAATGACCAGGCAATAGACGAACAGTATAGGAATAATTTGGGAGATCTTGACAAGATTCCCGACATAGTGAAGTGCTTACGCGAATTTTCCGGAGGCCAGGGTGAATTCAACTCTTGGAGGAAAAGTGTAGAGCGTGTTCTGCAAATATATGAGAACACAAAAGGTACACCCAGATACTACGGTATACTGAATACCATTAGAAATAAAATAGTGGGGGAGGCTGATATAGCACTGGAGTCATACAATACTCCGCTTGACTGGACAGCCATTGTAAGGTGCTTATCATTGCACTATGCTGACAAGAGAGACTTAGCGACTCTCGAATATCAGATGACCTCGTTAATACAGGGTAGATCTTCGGTGCAAGATTTTTACCAAAGAGTTTACAAGCATTTGTCATTAATATTAAACAAATTAGGAAGCCTAAATGCATCAAACGAATCTGTATGCTTACTAACTCAGACTTACAGGGATAAAGCCCTTGATACTTTTATACGGGGATTAAATGGCGATCTTCCGAAGCTCCTTGGTATGAGAGAGCCGGTAGATCTCCCTCAAGCTCTGCACCTTTGTTTGAAGCTTGAGAATCAAACATATCGAGCAAATTACGCTCACGGTAGTAATCCTGGTAGAAGCGGATATAGCTCGCAAATGCAATCAACACGTAATCACCAGAATTTTCATCAAGTTGCCCGTAACCCACAACTTCCTCCTCGTTCACGCCCAATGACATTCTTTCCTCAGCTTGCTCATAATCCACAAACTCCTCGCGAAAATTTCCAATTTAACAATCCCCAAAGGTTTATACCGGATAGGCGCTATGGTTTCCACCCACAACCGCCTCCTAGGCCCCAAGGTCCTAGGCCACAACCTGCTCCAGAGCCGATGGAGGTAGACGAAAGTCTACGCACTAGGAGAATAGACTATATGAATAGGCCAAGGCCAAGTTACAACCGAGAAAGACCTCCATCATCGGTTAATCAACCACAAAGGAAGATTGCACGGAATTTTCATATAGATTCCGAGTATCAACAATACGAAGCAGATATCGAAAATTTGGACGACCAGGAAGACCAAACTTTAAAGGATTACATAGACTCGACAAAAGAGCCACCACAGCTCGACAACGAATATCTCGAATTTAATGATATTCATTTTTTAGAATGATGAGCTCTTCGTTGCCATACATAGAGTTCACGACGAGGAGCGGCAAGACCTTAAAAATTTTAGTCGACACAGGATCAACCAAAAACTATATCCAACCACAATTTGTAAAGATGCCCCTAGTAAATAAACATATTTTCTATGCAAAATCCGTAGCAGGTGATGTGGAGATTAAAGAACATACTTTCGCTAATTTATTCAACCTTAAGGAGAAAATTAAATTTTATATAATGCCATCATTAAAATCATTCCATGGTATTTTAGGGAACGAAACGCTAAAGCAGCTCAATGCTGTTATCCATGCAGGCGAGAACTTTATACAAATAGGAAAGGACATCAAAGTAAAAATGAAACAGCGAGCATCTCATTCCCCCCTAAACTCAATAGAAATAAGAGATGAACACTTGACCCCGTCACAAAAAGAAAAATTAAATACATATGTTGGTAATAAAACACATAAAACCCGACGAAAGGCTTACCTTTACAACAAAAGTAGTGGGCGAAATACGAACACTGACACACCTATTTATACCAAATTTTATCCTTACCCTATCGCCTTAAAAACGGAAATTGAAAAACAAATAGAGAAACTATTACGAGATGGTATCATTAGATCTTCGCGGTCCCCATACAATTCCCCGGTATGGATTGTAAGCAAGAAGCCCGATTCAGAAGGCAATAAGCAGTATAGAATGGTCGTAGACTATAGGAAACTAAACTCTGCAACCATTTCGGACCGGTATCCCATACCAGAAATAAACGTTGTCACCTCGCAGCTTCGCGAAAACAAAATTTTCACAGTACTTGATCTTAAGAGTGGGTTTCACCAGATACCACTGAAACCAGCTGATTACGAGAAAACCGCCTTTTCTATTTGCAACGGTAAATACGAGTTCACCAGGCTGCCTTTTGGACTCAAAAATGTCCCGTCAATTTTTCAGCGAGCCCTCGACGACATCCTCCGAGAACATATTGGAAAGAGATGTTATGTCTATATTGACGATATAATTATCTTCAGTAAGACAGAGGACGAGCACATGCGTAATATTGAAGAAGTCTTTAAAACTTTGAAAGACGCTAACTTAAAGGTACAACTTGACAAGTGCAAATTCTTTCACAGACAAGTTGAGTTCTTAGGATATATAATTTCTGCGGAAGGAATAAGAACAAACCCGGTCAAAGTAGAAGCAATAGCGAATTTTCCAGAACCTAAGACACTAAAGGAACTTCGATCATTTCTAGGCCTGTCGGGATACTACCGACGATTTATAAGAGATTATGCGAAATTAGCCAAGCCCCTGACATCACTCTTAAGAGGGGAAGAAGGAAGAATATCAAAAAGGAAATCTTCCCTTGTTTCAATGAATTAAAATCCAGTAGCTAAAGAAGCATTTAATAGAATAAAGAATACCTTGATATCCGAAGACATAATACTAGCATATCCCGATCTTAGCAAAGAAATGGAACTCACAACTGATGCTTCCAACTTTGCGTTAGGCGCAGTTCTATCGCAGAACAATAAGCCTATTTCTTTCATTTCAAGAACACTAAATAAGGCAGAAGAACACTATGCTGCTAACGAAAAAGAATTTCTAGCCATAATATGGGCACTAAATTCATTCCGAAATTTCTTGTACGGATCAGCAAAGGTGAAGATATACACTGATCACCAGCCCCTCATTTATGCTTTGAGTAACAAGAACAATAACAGCAAAATGAAACGCTGGAAGGCTATCCTCGAAGAGTACAACTACGAACTCCTGTACAAACCAGGTAAGGCTAACCTTGTCGCTGATGCTCTCTCGAGAATACCACAAGAAACTGATATCCACACACTTTCTATAGCAACAAATAGCGCAGAAAGTTCTTCTCACAACTTAATATATCATGTCGACGTCCCCATAAATGTGTTCAAAAACCAAATTCTTCTCAATATCGGTCCTACATCTGATTACAAATTTGAAATTGTTTTCCCCACCTATCACAGGCATACAATAACCCAAACTGAATTTAATACGAATAATTTAGTACAAAATTTAAAAAAATATCTGTACCCATCAATCATAAATTGTATTAAAGCATCCGAATCAACTATAGGAATGATACAAGAAATATTTCTAGACCATTTCCGAAACTATAAGATTAGATTTTCCAACATACAAGTAAGAGATGTTAAAAGCGAACAAGAGCAAGAAGAAATTATCCTAAAAATACATAAGCGCGCTCACAGAAGCGCAAGGGAAAATAAAACACAAATTCTTGAAAATAGCTATTTTCCCGCAATGACAAAAAAAATCAAAAGCATTATTAAAAAATGCGTTGTATGCAAAGAAAATAAATATGATCGGCATCCAACGAAACCACAAATTCAAGCCACACCTATTCCGCAGTTCCCAGGACAGATAGTCCACCTGGATATATTTTTAGTCGGAAAAGACATGGTTCTTACAGCAATTGATAAGTTCTCGAAGTATGCTATAGCAAAACCTATACAATCCAAAGCTGCCGAAGACATAAGGCAACCATTAAGGGATATTCTTTATGCATTCATGCCCGAGACCCTCGTGATGGATAATGAGAAGTCCTTCAGCTCACAATCCATAAAATTTATGATCGAAAATGAATTTGGAATTAGAATTTTTCGAACAGCCCCCTATACTAGCTGTTCTAATGGTCAAATAGAACGATTTCATTCAACCTTACAAGAAATTATGTGTTGTTTGAAAACCGAAAAGATACACCGGTCATTTCAAGAACTTTTGGAAAGATCCGTAAACGAGTATAACCAATCGGTTCACACGGTCACAAGAAAAAAACCTATAGAAGCATTCTTTGGCAGACGGGTTAGCACCAATCCAGAACTGCTGGCGAAAGATAGAGAAGAAACCATTAAAAAACTAGTAGAAAAACAGGAAAATTATCTTTCATACTACAATACAAATAGAACACCACCAAAAAAATATGCAGAGGGAGACGTAATTTTCGTAAAAATAAACAAAAGACTAGGAAACAAATTATCGGCTAAATACAAAAAAGAAATAGTGGCACAAGATTTCAATACAACAGTAGTAACTAAGTCAAAAAGAGTGGTTCATAAAAACAACATCAAGCAATCTTAAAAATCTAAAAGGTACATACATTTTTTTTAGGACAATATGGAACTGCTAATTACAATCTTTATGTGGATACTATTGACGAAAGCACAACAATTGGACGTGCAAGACCTGACCAACAATAATGGCTATATAGCTATCAAAACAGGTGAACGGAAGACGATCAGCTACTATGATAAGATTTTTCACTTCATAAACTTGACTGCATATGAGGACACGATGTCATTGATCTCCGAAAACATAAGGACGTTAAATGCCACCACTTTTGAAGATAAACAACTTATTAGTACAATAAATAAAAACTTTTTATTACTCAGCACACGAATAAATAACCTCCATATAAATTCTAAATCCAAAAGAGGACTCTTTAACATTGTAGGAAAAGGTTTAAAGATCATAGCGGGATCCATGGACAGTGATGACGAACAGGAAATACGAGAAACCATAGCAAAAATACATGATAGTGAGCAGACTACTGACAGAACAATTAATAACTTAACTCTTGTAAACAATATCATGAGCGAACAAATTAATAATATTACGGAACATATAAACAAACAACAAGTTCTCATTAGTAGGTATATTAATCATTTTAGATCCCAAACGCAAAACAGAATTAAAACACTTGAAGATGAAGTTCAATTCATCCAACACGTATACAGAGTTAACAATGACATACTACTTCTGAACAACCATGTCGAGGACATTGGACGAATAGTATTTTCCTGCAAGTTGGGCGTTATTCCCACCGACATTTTGACACAAAAGGAATTAGACTTAATCACAGACTTCGATAGTTATAGTAGGATAAAAATTGTAGTACTTTTTCAAAATAATAAGATCATATTAACATTACTGATACCCCAATTTTCTTCTAATATTTTGTCAAAAATAAAATTTGAGCCCCTACCAAACATTCAGAATAAATCAATAATATTAAACCAAACAGAAATATTAGCCGATAACAATAACAATATTTATACAGTAAACATTAAAGACAACCTGGAAAAAAATTTAATTATATTAGACAATAAATGCTTATCAAATATTCTAGATTTTAGAGAGGCTCAATGTGAGCTCGAAAAGTCAGAAAAAACCACAGTTACAGAAGTTATTCAAGGATTGATTATATTTAAACATTTTGAAGGGAAAATAACTCATGACTGCAGTAAGTTAAAAATAAAACAAAAAGGAACGTTTCTTATCAGATTTGAAAATTGTAAAATTAATGTACTAAATAAAACATATATTAATTCTAATCTAAAGATATATGATACACTTATTTTACCTAATTTAATTACAAAAATAAAAGAAAATAATAATACAAAGCTTAATTTAAAACTTGAAAATTTATACATTAAACAATTGCAGCATGAGGATAACATTAAAATACTAACAAGTAATAATAGAAATACACATGTAATTAGTCTAAGCACAGATGTGGCAATTTTAATTCTTTTTTTTATAACATTTGTAATAATTTTAAAGATTAAGCGGAAATGGTATATATTGTCGAAACCACAAATAAACACGGGTCACATCCCAAATATAAAAAGTGGACCATTTCTGCAAATTTCAAAATCCCAAATTAATAAATAATCGATTGTGGACAATCGACTTAAGAGGGGAAGAGTTAACTCAAACAAAGTTAACGAACTCTTTCGCAATAAGTTAATCATAAGTACATATTTTACAATTGACTTAATCAGCGTCTTTCGTCAATTAGGTCAAACAACAATATTTTAAAGTATTTCCCGGAAACTGCAATAGTGCAATTATTGTTAAGCAATAATATTTTAAAGTATTTCCCAAAATCTGCAATAGTGCAATTATTGTTAAGCAATAATATTTTAAAGTATTTCCCAAAAACTGCAATAGTGCAATTATTGTAAAATCACGCCACCTCTAGATTTAGGTCATTTAGTTTAATATAAATTAAGAAATTTTGTTAAATTAGTTAAGTTCTGATTTAAATAAAGTGCGGTCGTGTTGACCGGAAAAACAAAAAATAATTTTTTTTAGAAATCCCATTAAGGAATTTCTTAACTTATATTCTCAACGATGTATCCGGAATATTCCATTTCCGTTAATTCAAATATTATCTACATTGTGTTGACCAGGGTTATTACATTTTCACAACTAGAGATGATTTGGCAGTGCTGCCAAGTACATATATCCACATTGTCGTTATATTTGAATCTATTTTTAAACTTTGTAACAATATTAAAAAACATTGAAGGGTACATAGGTCAAATATTGCAAAAAAATTTCACAAAAAACATAAAAAAGTAATCAGTGTTTCAGTTCTGAGATCAAAAAGTTCTATATTCGGCTGTGCCGAATCTTAAACACCCTTCACAGATGTAATTCTTCTTTATTTCTTTCCTGCCAAAACAGAAAGTAGGGTTAATTAAAAAATCAAATTGATGATATCGGTTACTTTTATATTTAAGAAAACGTTTTAATTTTTCGGCTAGGAAGCTAAATATTTGGCTTTTCTTATTTCTAATACCTCTGAATATATTAAATACGTTTAATTGCTAATTTTTTTTTCACGCGCCTTGTTCATTGTAAATTGACAACTAAATTCAATTACTTGAACATAAATAACAAAGAAGCTTTAGCTATCAGCAGCCGATGGGTCTCGAAAAGAGAAAGAGATACATGGAATATAGGGAATATTAATCGTCAGGGTTGGGGAATTTCGTACTAACCAAATAGGTAATAACTTAAAAATATGAATGTGGGAATTTCTCATATTCAATTTTCGTTAATAACATTGGTTAAATAGTTTATATTCCTACTAACTAGCACCACTTGCAAAAGTGGAAAAATTGAACAAAGAACGTTGATGAGATGGTTTGATGATTATTGAAAATATTCTTAATATTTCAATCTTAATATAAAAAAAAAAATAATAATAAATAGAATTTGAACAAATTCATTTATTAATAAAATAATAAAGTCATTTGCAGTCTTGCAGATTCGAACTTAAGCCCGTTGAAAAAAAATAACAATTTACATAAGAAAGTTCGACTAATAAAAATTCATACATAATTTAAAATATGTTTAATTTAAAAACAAAAAGTAAAAAACCGCTTCGTGTACCCCAAAAAGTTCTAATTGTTTAACCGTAGAACAGTTCTTTAAATTTTTTTGGTTTTTAATACCAATTTATTTCTTCCTGATATATAAGGTATACCTAGCAAATTATATGGTTACTTTTATGACTAAATATAAATTTCGATATACCAACCCTGAAATTGGATTTTTAATTTTTTTGGTTTTTAATATCAATTTAACTCTTCCCGAAGAATAAAAGAGATTTCATTTACAAAAAACCAAAATTAGGAACTTATATGGCTACTTTTATGTACTAAAAAATTTCGATTTTCCAACCCTGGAACCGAATTTTTAATTTTTAAAAATTTTAACACCAATTTAATTCTTAAAACAGGCTTAATTCGAAAAATTTAGATTTTCCAATCATGGAACACAATTTAGAATTTTAAAATTTTTTACACCAATTTAATTCTTCCTGAAGTATAAAATAGGTTTAATTCACTAAAAAAACAAAATTTGGAATTTTTAGTGAGGTGTAACATAGTTTTACTTGACAAAAAAACTAAAATCTATAAACTTTTTTCGTCACTTTCATGTACAATAAAATATTTCATTTGTCCAACCCTAGAGTCGAAATTTTGATTTTTTATGATTTTAATACCAATTTTGTTCTTCCTGAATTATAAAATAGTTTTAATTAGCAAAAACAACAACGTTAATTGCCTTTTGGGTTACTTTTATGCATAAAAAATATTTCAATTTCCCAGCCCTGGAAACGAAATTTTAATTTTTGTTTTGTTTTTTTTTTTTTTTTCTTACCAATGCAACTCTTAATGAGGCATGAAATAGTTTTATTTAAGAAAAACTTAATATTTGTAACCATTTTGGTCACTTTCATGTACTACAATATATTGCAGTTATCCAACTCTGGAATCTAAATTTTGATTTTTTTAAATTTTTGATACCAATTTTGTTTTTCCTGAACAAAAAAATTGTTTTAATTAGTAAAAAACTGACGATAGTTGCTTTTTTGGTTACTTTTATGTATGAACAAATTTCAATTTCCCAGCCCTGGAAGCCAAAATTTATTTATTTTTTGTTTATTTTAATCAGTGCAACGCTTCACACCCCATGAAAGTAGTTTTATTTAAGAAAAATTTTAAATTTTTATCCACTTTGGTCACTTTCATGTACTGTAAAATATTACACTTGTCCAGCCCTGGATTCGAAATTTTAATTTTTTTTTTAATTTTTTATACCAATTTTGTTCTTCCTAAATTATAAGACAGTTTATGTTAGCAAAAAAAAAAACAACATCAGTTGTCTGTTTGATTACTTTCACGTATGTATAGAAAAAATTCAATTTCTTACCCCTGAAAGCAAAATTTTAGTTAAAATTTTTTTTTTTTGCCAATGCAAATCTTAATTGACGCATAAAGAGATTTTGTAAAAGAAAAACTTAAAATTTTTAACAATTTTAGTTACTACATGTACTACAAAATGCCGAAAAAATTTTTAATTTCCCATCCCTGGAAAAAAAATTTAATTTTTTTAGTTTTTAATAGACCACTGAGGCTTCCCAAAGCACGAAATAGGTTTAATTTACAAACATTAAAATAAATATTTGATTTTTGGTATAAATTTTGCGTCGAGAAATAGGTGTAAGCTTCCCAGCTCTGGAACCGTACTTCGGATCTTTCTGAATTTCAATACCAGTCTATTTAATCCAACGGTCCAAGAACGAAGTCTCTAGCTCTTCTGGGGGCGGGGGAAAAACCCCCTTCACGTACAGACGGACATCGCTCAATCGTTATCGCTATTCATAAGGATCCAGAATATACATATATACTTTATGGGGTCCTATATTGATATCGAAGAAATTACACACGGAATGACAAACCTACTATATATACCCTTTCACTTTTTTGTGAATGGTATAATAAAAATTACAAACATTGACATAACTAAGCTAAAACAATGGCAGTTTACTGCCATCTTGCATGTACTTGATATAGACCAAACATAGGCACAAACACATCAACATTTTGAGTTTATGTGTGTGAGAGAAATTTTGTAAACAAACGAGCATCCTCCCACCCTTAAATAATTTTTTTCAACAAACGCTCAAACAACCGTCTTGGTTGGAAGCTTGTGATAGACTGAATTGTAAATCACAATTTTTGTGATTTGTGAGTAACAACATTTACGTGTGACTCTCAAGAGCGAATTTATATACATGTGAAGCGCGCTCACCCACAATGCCAACGTCTGATATAGACACACATAAATTCGCCTTTGCATACATACTCCTACCATACCATGGCGTAATAAAACCAGGTGGCAGTGTAAGGGCTACAAGTACAACAATACAACAACATATGTGTTTTTGTTTGTGTAATAAAGTTGAGATTGTCAAAACAATGAGTTAAGATATAAACGTCAAAAGCGTAAGAAAAAGAAGCATTTCAAATTTAAGAAATAATATGTCTTGCATCATGTCAACATACAAAAGTGAAGAAAAAGTAAAAAAAAATATATAATCAAAACACAATATTTTCTTGTGACCTGAAATCGGAAATGGGTCTATATATGATATGATCTGATTCTTCAAATAGTAATCACTGCTTATAAGCGAACGCTTTGTGATTTGCTTTTGGCACAAGCTACTCCACTTTTCCATTGTTATAAAGCACTTAGGCACACGAAAAAATGAATCGCCATTACCAGGAACATATTTTTTTTGCAAAACTTACAAAAAGGCATATTTTTATAAAATTCGATAATTAATTTTGACCAATTAAAGAAAAAATATATAATTCCACTATGAAATGCAATATAATTGCAATATTAAACGAATTTGTTCCAAATATATTGAAAACACTTTTAAAAATATATTTGCAAATAACAGAAAAAACGACTGTAGCAAACATAAAACACCTTTTATAATTTTTAACTAGTTTTTTATCTAGAACGTTATTATTATTATTAGTATTTTCTTTTAGTTCACTTTTTTCACAACAATAATTTAAAATATTCGTTTTTCAATAAACAGTTTTTATTCTGAACATAATATAATTACGCCGTACTTTGACAGTTTAAACTCACAACAAACAAAAATTCAATAGGAGCAAAAAATTGTTTACATTCCTAACGATACCACCTGGTTTAGTACTACCTGTATCATACTAACTAAACTCAATCACTTAAATAAAAGTTGCCAGACACCTTTTTTTAGACTCTAAGTAAATAAAGCGAAAAAAATCGGAAATTTATGGACAAATAAAAACATAGCCAAAAATGTCGCCATGGACTTCAAATATCACCAAGTATATCGCCAATCGCAATATCAAAATTTTCATAGCCACAAACAATTTTTCATCGCCACGTTTGGCGAGAAATCGCCATATCTGACAACGCTGTCTAACCATATATATTAAAGATGGCAAAAACTATAAGAATAATATCGTGGAGTTTCAGAGACACATATAATCAATATCGCCTTTAACATATTAAAAATCAATCATTAATGCGACTTTTTGAAGAGGTGGAGTATAAACTATATATATATATATATATATATATATATATATATATATATACATATATGTTTATATATACAGTGAAAACTCCCAATAGCGTACATTCTCTTAAGCGGGCACCTCCCATATGCGGACGATTTTCGAATAACGTTGCACCAAATTGATTTTTCAGAGCAAATTTCCCTCCCAAGAACGGAACCTCCCTTGAACGGACGCGGACAGCAAAACTGTGCATTATTTGGTCAAAAAAACTCTGAAAAGAGGACAAAAATAATTCAACACAAAACAAAATTTTAACAATTGCACTTTTTTACAATAGAACACGAGACGCTATATAAAGCCTACGTGTAAATATGTACATACCGACTTTTCTCACTTAAAAATATGCATGTGGCAACTACATACATAATTATTCAGCTTATTATGTTGTGAAGCAAGTCAAAAAAAAAATTTTTGTTTTGATTAATTTTGTTGCAATGCCATCATAAAAATGTTTGACGGTTACAGAAAAGATTGAAATTATAGAAACCCCACAAAAAGATAAATTACCAATTCGAGCAATAGCATCAAAGTAAGTGCTCAATAATTACATATAATAAAATGAAATTGCAATTTCATTACATTTTTGTTTTAGGTTTGACATCGGGGATGAAAGCAGAATTTTTTTTCGAGCTCTACTGAACAAAACGTTTTCTTTTAAAAATCAGAAATGTACCGGTGGTAAGTTTTCTAAAGAAAGTTTGACTGTGTTTTGTTGTGCAAATATGGTAGGAGAAAAGGAAGTCCCATTGGTTATAGGAAAAGCCGCTCGACCAAGAGTGTTCAAAACTATGCCCGTATCTTATTTACCAGTCATTTGGAAATCAAATAAAAAGGCATGGATGAATAGAGATTAGGACTGAATGGCTACTTCAATTGGACCATAAAATGGGGAAAGAAAAACGAAAAATAGCTCTTTTGTGGATAATGCATCTTCTCATCCCCGAGATGTTGAACTCGGAAACATTAAAGTTATCTGGTTATCTCCAAACACAACATCAATTTGCCAGCCCCTGGACCAAGGTATCATTCGCAGTTTCAAATTCTATTACCAAAGTTTTATAGTAAAGGATATGATAACAGCTTTTGATAAAAATACAGATGTAGCAAAAAAAATAAGTATCCTTGAATTTATATTTTTCATCATCTGCGTGGAATAAGATGACCACCGAAACAATTCAAAACTGCTTCCGTAAGGCCGGATTCGATGAAAATGCATACAGTTCACGGGATTTTAATGACGAAGATGATATCTCACTAATAGAGTTGCAATCATTGATACAAGGCTGTGGATTAGGCAATGCTGAAGAGTACGTTACCACTGACGAAAATATTGTGACAGAAGATGATAACATTGTCATTGAATTAGCGAATAGTGAAAGTGAAGTGGAGCCAGAGGAACCTTTAGATGAAGAAAATTGGATTGGTTCCAAATAAAGTTATGAATTGTACCGATGCCTTGAAATATCTTCCCAACATCAAGGAATTTGTAAAAACTTATTATGCAGCTTTTACGTTTGTAAAAAGTTTAGAAAATCATCTTCAAGCATACATATATGAAACAAAAAATTATAAAAGACTTTTTTATTTCAAAATAAGTACAAATGCGTATAAGTTATGTTTCTTTTAGTGCCTTTAAAGCAACTCTAACCATGCATTTTTTAATACGACATTATTATTTTAATTTATAAAATTTTTTTTCGTTAAACTTTTTTTGTTAATTAGATATGAATTGAATTTTGTGTTAATGCACTAAATAAACAATAAAAATTATTTTTTTGTCCCTTTTTTATCAAACTCCCATAGGCGGACACCTCCCAAAAACGGAGAAGTTTTAGTCGACGGTAGCTGTCCGCTTATGAGAGTTTTCACTATATATATATATGTATATATATATATATATATATATATATATATATATATAAACATACTGTTACGTTTTTAGACCTTTTCGTAAAAACGGTTTTTACTTATTCTTCAAGGATTCGTTTAATTGCATCAAATTAAAAACACAGACAATTACTTTTAGAATTATAATGCGGCAACACTTTATTTACTACTTTATTAACACGAGTATTTGTACTACTAAACACTTAGCGATGTTAACACGTCTAGATTAAAAATCTCACTGATCCCGCTGTTCACTGGCAGCGTCTTTATATAGCAAAATGACGACGTCTGGTAACTTCGCGAAGCATCTGGTCATGGTTGTTGTTGGTTGTCCTTTACTTAACATGTAGCTATATACGTGTGTTTGTATATATGACAATGCTGTCTTGTGTTTTGTTTATTGTAACTATGTGTGGTTGTATGTATGAGTGTTTTGTGTGTTGTGTAGTTTTGTTTCTTCTTGTGCTATGTGGGCATGTTGCTGTGTATATTTGTGTGTATGTTGCTGTGTATATTGATGTACATGTTTAGTTTTTATTAGCAGCGAATACTTGCGTACAAGATCATTAAGAATAACATCATCATCTCTTAGCATTGATGTTGCTAGGTTTTTCGTTATTGTTATTTACACTTATTATTGCACAGCCTCGAATGATCTTGTATATTCTCAACGATGTATCCGGAATATTCCATTTCCGTTAATTCAAATATTATCTGAATGGTGTTGACCAGGGTTGTAACATTTTGACAACTAGAGATGGTTTGACAGTGCTGCCAAGTACATATAGCCATATTGTCGTTATATTTAAATCTACTTTTGAACTTTGTAACAATACATATATATGTATATATATATATATATATATATATATATATATATATATATATATATAAAGAGGTGATTGTATGCCTATTCGGGTCGAACAGGCTTAAGTGGGCGGCAGTGTTACAAACTTTAAAAATAGATTCATATATAACGACAATGTGGCTATATGTACTTGGCAGCACTGCCAACTCATCTCAAGTTGTCAAAATGTTACAACCCTAGTCAACACAATGCAGATAATATTTGAATTAACGGAAATGGAATATTCCGGATACATCGTCGAGAATATAAAAGATCATTCGAGGCTGTGCAATAATAAGTGTAAATAACAACAACGAAAAACCTAGCAACATCAATGCTCTTAATGATCTTGTACGCAAGTATTCGCTGAAGATAGTACATCTCGAACGACTGGCGCACTATGGAAGAGGTGATTGTATGCCTATTCGGGTCGAACAGGCTTAAGTGGGCGGCAGTGTTAGAAAGTTTAAAAATAGATTCAAATATATCGGCAATGTGGCTATATGTACTTGGCAGCACTGCCAACGCATCTCAAGTTGTCAAAATGTTACAACCCTGGTCAACACAATGCAGATAATATTTGAAGTAACGGAAATGGAATATTCCGGATACATCGTCGAGATGTAAGTGTAAATAACAACAACGAAAAACCTAGCAACATCAATGCTAAGAGATGATGATTTATTCTTAATGATCTTGTACGCAAGTATTCGCTGCTAATAAAAACTAAACATGTACACAAATATACACAGCGACATACACACATAGCACAAGAAGAAACAAACTACACAACACCCAGAACACTCATAGATACAACCACACATAGTTACCATAAACAAAACGCAGAAGACAGCATTGTCATATATACAAACACACGTATATAGCTACATGTTAAGTAAAGAACAACCAAGACCAGATGCTTCGCGAAGTTACCAGACGACGTCATTTTGCTATATAAAGTCGCTGCCAGAGATCAGCGGGATTAGTGTGATTTTCAATCTAGACGTGTTAACATCGCTAAGTGTTTAGTAGTACAAATACTCGTATTAATAAAGTAGTACAGTACAATACGCATATAAGAAACTCGCTTATAAGAAAAACTCGGTTATAAGAAAGACATCTTCAGACACCATGCAAATTTGTATATATCTGCGTGCTAAATAATCCTCATATAAGAAACTCGCTTATAAGAAAAACTCTTCTATAAGAAACAAATCCTGAAGATAAATTATACTCATTCCATAGAAAATGGTACGTGTATAAGAAAGTAGTATATATCCTCACAATTGAATTTTTTTAACCTCGGTTAAAATAGATTTTTTTTGTGTATAATTTACAATTGTCAAATGTGATTTTAAGTGAAGTGAAATCAGCTGTTTTGTTTTTGTTATTTTTCTATCTTTAGTTGTGTACTTACATATTTATTATTGTACGACAAATAAACGAAATTTAATTTACTACACATCAGTATGTATTATTAAAAAGTTTTATTTCAATTATATATTTCTATTGGAAATTTTTTAAATTCTCTTACTGATGTATATAAGAAAATATCTTTCTTATATGCGTGTCACAGATATAAGAAAGTATTTTTCTTATATGCCTGTCACAGATATAAGAAAGTATTTTTCTTATATGCGTGTTTTCTTTATAAGAAAGCTCGCATATAAGAAAGAAAATCGCTGCATTTTTAAACCTTCTTATATGCGTATTGTACTGTAAATAAAGTGTTGCTGCATTATATTTCTAAAATTAATTGTCTGTGTTGATGAACTTTCTATAATTTTATTTTGTTAATAAGTCATTGAATGACCTTGAATTAAAATACTCTTATTTTTCAAGTTTATTTACTTATTATTTTTCTTGAATTGTTTGTTTATTATTCTTTTATGATATTTCTTCCAATATCTTATATATATATTTTACTTTGAAATTGAGAAGAGTTAGTTTTTGTTTATTTATTGTTGTACATAATCTGTTAATACATAATTGTCATAGCTTTAGTTGATTGACAACTTCTTTAATAAAGGCAGTCTGTTTAAGAACATCAAAAGGACAAGTTCTTTACTTTCTCGTGTACTTTTTTTGGTGACCCCGACGTGATTGCGGGGAAAGGAGTTCTCGTTAATCACAAATAATTAACTGTAAAAGCAATTTGAAAGGTTTGTTCATATGCCTGATGCTGCATAAGGTGAAAAGAATGAGTAACGTCGAATATTTAAAAAACAAAAGGGCATATTTAAAGGGTATTGCCACGAGATTGGATAACTTCCTAAGCCAAGTTAATGGTGAAACCTCGCTTTTCGAAGTCCGTTCACGGTTGGAAAGTTTGGAGAAAATATATGACCAGTTCCAATCACTGGACATTGAAATGTCTGCACATCCAGAAAACTTTCCCGAACGTGAAGCTGAAATGGAGGAGTTTGAAACCAGATATTTTCGAATAAAATCCCAATTCAAGGAATTTATAGACGCCAGGACACACTATGCACCACTTGATCAGCTTAATTCAACAACAATGCAACAAGATGCTGTGGAAAAGCTATTGCAAACTCAGACAGCCTTTTTGGAGAAATTATCTGCGCTTCAACTGCCAACACAGTCAACGTCCCCAGCTACGCTGTCCCAAACGATCAACACCACAACACAATCCACTGATGTGCGATTGCCGAAACTAAATGTTCCTAATTTTGATGGTAAATATTCAGAGTTTAAATCGTTTTTTCATTTATTCAACAGCTCTATA
Source organism: Linnaemya tessellans (assembly GCA_951800035.1). Lineage (NCBI taxonomy): Eukaryota > Metazoa > Arthropoda > Insecta > Diptera > Tachinidae > Linnaemya > Linnaemya tessellans. Next base: position 85,232,203 of record OX637535.1, read on the forward strand.
AATAACAACAATGCTCTGTCTGCTGCCCAAAAGTTTCAATATTGAAAGGGGTTGTTAAAGGATGAACCAGCCAATCTAATACGCCATCTTGCAGTTTCGGATCAGAACTACGAAAAGCCCTAATGAAAATACAAGAAAGATATGATAAACCCTCGCTGGTGGTGGATTCTCTAATTGAGAAATTTTTATGCATTCCAAAATCTGATAATTCACAAGGTTTACGTAATGTCTCCAATGTAACCGATGAAGTTATCCGAGGACTTCGTGCCCAAGGTAGTGATGCAGAGAAAAGAGATCCCTGGCTGATACACTTGCTTTGTAAAAAAGTTGATCGATTCACTCTACAGGCATGGGCTGAACATTGCGGTAAGGTCTCTTTCCCTTCTCTTAATAATATTATTACCTCTATAAATGAACGATGTGATGCTTTGGAACGTATACCATTACCTGTTACTGAAGGAATTAACAAATCTTCTGCAAAACACCCTCAAAAGTCGGCTCGTGCCTATGCTGGTGCAATGAAAAGGGCCTGCGCTGCTTGATCACAAAATCATCATCTGACTTATTGCCCTATATTCAACAAATTGGACATTCCAAAGCGCATAGCTTTTATAAAGGAGAAGCGTTTATGCTTTAATTGTTTGAAATTAAATCATAGAGTACAAGACTGCCCTTCAAAGCATGTGTGTGAAACTTGTAGTGCCCATCATCATTCTCTAATACATGTTGACCGAAAGCCGTCAACAAATTCATCTACCACAGTCAATGCTACTAAACCTCAAGATAAGCCTGCTGATGATACAAAAGGTAATTTAAATGAAACTTTCACTGTTAACAGTGATACGTCTGTAAATTTAGCAGCATCTGCTGAGATGAGAAATGATTGATTGATGATTGATTGATGTATTTATTTAGTAGTATTTAAAATACTTTTATAATTTCTTGACAATATAAAATATAAAATAATTTTCAAAATTTTCATAAAAAGGTACAATGTTTAAAGTTTAATTTTACAACGTTATTAATACAAATGTTGTGACATATTGATTTTTAGAAATTGTATACATTTACGATTAAAATTTTTAATATTCTCTTCATTTTTGGCATCTTGTGGTAGCAAGTTGTATAAATTTAGGCCCTTGTAAAATAGTGATCGCTGCATAACATTAGTTGGCACACGCTGTATCCTAAAGTCTTGTGCGTTTCTCAGGTTATATGGTTGTATTTGTTCAACATATTCTAATTGCTCACATAGGTATATAGGCGCGTTTCCCATCTTCATTTTTTGTATAAAATTTAGCGTGTTAAGTTCTAGTCGTTGTTTTATATTTAGCCAATGCAGTGTATTTAACATAAGTTGGATTGATGTGTATCTATTGCATTTCAAAATTGATCGCATCGCCCTATTTTGTAATTTCTGAAGTCTTGATATTTGTGTTTCAGTACAGCATGTATATAATATTGTGGATCCATATTCAAAATGCGGTTTAATTATGACATTGTAAATATTAATTGCGGTTAACGTAGAGACTTTACCTCGGAGTCTCTTAAAAAACCCGATCTTTTTTCCTACTTTCTTACACATATAGTCAATATGCTCTTTAAATTTTAAGTTCGTGTCTATTATAAAACCGAGATATTTATACTTTTTACTTTTTCTATTTCTATATTATTAATTCTTATTACCAAGTCACTGTTCATGTTTATTTCCATTAATTTAGTTTTGCTTTCATTTAGTTTCAACTTATTCATTTTTAGCCAATCATTCACTTTTGTTAAATCGTGGTTTAGTCTAAACTGACATTGCTCCTCATTTTCAGCTTCCGTAAATATCAGAGTATCGTCCGCATAAAGGACCATTTCACATTTCTCTAATATATTTGGCATGTCGTTTATATAAATTATGAACAATAACGCGCCCAAAATCGAACCTTGTGGAACACCGAAATCGTTAGTTATTGTATTGGATTTTACATTATTTACTTTTGTTATTTGTTTTCTGTCCGTTAAGTACGTTTTAAATTATTTTAGTTCCGTTCCTCTTACACCATATCTATACAACTTTCGGAGTAGTATTTGTCTATTTATAGTCTCAAAAGCTCTTTTAAAGTCTAAAAATATTGCAATTATTTTATTATTTTTAACTGTATTTTTCCATCTATGTATTACATAATTAACCGCGGTTTCACATGAGTACTTTTTTCGGAACCCCGACTGATATTTAGAAAACAGTTCATTTTGCCCCATATATTTTTTCTAATTTTGCCTTAACAATTTTTTCAATTATTTTTTCGCATGTTTTTAATGTATTTATTGGTCGATATTCTTCACATTTTATTGTTTTATAAACTTTTTCAATTGGAGTCACCATTGTCTCTTTTCATGTCTCTGGGAATACTCCGGTTTCAAACGACTTATTAATTATATAAAGCAGTGCGGGTCCCGTTACATTCCAATTGTCTAATATTATTTTGATTGTCACTTTATTGAAATCTGGTTTATTCTTTAGAGTTTTACATGTGTCTTTAAGCTCTTGCATATTTATTGTACTAAATTTAAATCTAGAATTTATCACCGGAATTTCATTTATGTAATCCATATCATCTATACTATCGCTAATGGACTTAGTACTGTTGATAAAGAAATTATTAAATTGATCAGCAATTTGATAACAAACATGATAATAAACATGTTGCTACCAACTGCCAGGATATTAGTTAAAGATAATATGGGATATTATCAAAGTTGTAATGTCCTTTTAGATTCGGGCTGCCAAAACACTTTAATATCAGAAAGGTGTGTTCAAAAGCTAGGACTGCAACGAAAACCTTCCAAAATATATGTGAGTGGATTGGGCAATAACAAGGCTGGTGTAACTAAGGGTACTGTAGAACTACAGATAAAGCCTGTACATAATAATGATAGTGTGAGTATGCTTGCTCATATATTTAATAATTTAACATCAAAATTGCCATGTGCCCAAGTAACAATTAATTGTTGGAATGATATAAAAAACCTTCCTCTAGCGGATAACAAGTTTGATACACCAAAGGATATTGACATTTTGGTTGGGTTTGATTATTTCTTTTCCCTGATAAGAGAAGGTAAAATTATGAAAGACGGAAACTTACTGGCACAAAACACAGCGTTTGGTTGGGTGATCTGTAGTGGGTGCACGATGGATGAATCAATTACAGTCTGTCACGTAAGCCAAAGTACAATTGAAGAGGATCTTAATAAGACTTTACGTTTATTTTGGGAATATGAGAGTTTGATGCCGCCTGAGTCATATTTAACTATTGAAGACCAAACCGCTGAAGAACTATTTAAATCAACAACAACCAGATCTGAAAAATATTCCGTTAGATTGCCTTTCAAACAGAAACCTAATTTAGGAGAGTCCTATACTGGCGCCCTTAGACGACTGCAAGCAATGGAACGTAAGTTTAATACTAACGACTAGCTACGAGAGGAATATTCTGAATTTATGCGAGAGTATCATTTTATGGGACACATGGAACTAGTACCTGAAAACGATATAAGACGCCCTGCTACTGAAGTATTTTACTTACCTCACCATGCCGTGATGAAAGATAACAGCATCACTACGAAACTGCGCTTAGTATTTGATGGTTCGTGCAAATCAACTAATGGCAAATCTCTTAATGACAACCTTCTAAAAGGTCCAGTTTTGCACCAAGATCTGATGGCAGTTATACTTCGATATAGATGCAAAAAATACTGTTCTGCAGCAGATATAAAGCAGATGTTTCGCATGATTGGTGTTCAAGAATGCGATAGAGATTTTCGGCGAATTTTATGGAGAAATAATTCGAATGAGGAAATAAAACACTACAGGCTCACTACAGTGACATATGGTACTACACCTGCTCCATTTTTATCTATACGCACCCTGTTGCAGTTGAGTGAAGATGAGAAGGGAAGCTTTCCATTAGCCAGTGAGGCATTAAAAACTAGCTTTTATGTAGATGACTGTATGGCTGGCTCAAACACCATAGAGAACGCCCAAAAACTAGCAGAACAACTAAACGAGTTGCTAATGGCTGGCGGCTTTCGATTGAGAAAATGGGCAACTAATGAGAACAGTGTTTTAACTAACATCCCTGAGAGCGACAAAATTGAGAGCATTGTGAACATGCCTACAGACATATCTGTATGTCTCCTTGGTGTGGTATGGAATCCAGTGGCGGATTATTTTTCTTATAATGTAAAGAATCAGACTTACTGTATTGATACCAAGAGAAGGCTTTTATCTGAAATTTCTAAAATCTTCGACCCTCTTGGCTGGATTTCGCCTGTTATTATAGCAGTAAAAATCATAATTCAGAAACTCTGGATGATTCGTTTGGATTGGAATGAGCCACTTCCTAATGAAATAAAAGATGCTGCTGAACAATTATTTTCTGATTTTTTACAATTAAATAATATCAACATTCCTACAATTATCTTTTCCACAGAAACCAACATTACCTATCACGGATTTTGTGATGCCTCTAGCGCAGCTTATGCAGCTGTAGTATACTGTCGCAAGATTTCAGCAGAAGGTGACATTTCTACAAATATTGTCATGGCCACAACGAAAGTGGCTCCTATAACTATGGTGTCGATTCCAAGGCTGGAACTATGTGCTGCATATCTTTTGGCGCAAATTTTTGAGTACTTGATTACTGTGTTGCATATAGACAAAAGAGACATTGTGTGCTGGTCAGATAGCAAGACTGTGTTGGCATGGCTTTCATCACACTCCTCCAAATGGAAGACATTCATAGGCCATAGAACTGGTTTTATTCACGAGACACTTCCTGACGTTAAGTGGAGGTATAAGTATACATACTAAACTAAATCCGGCTGATTGTGCCAGTAGAGGGGTTAGATCCAGCTATCTAGTCAATAACCAGATGTGGTTTTACGGTCCACCCTTTTTATAAAAGAACACAACTGAGTGGCCTGAAACCTTAAGGGACGTAAAAACTAGTGAAGAGTTACGTATTGGGCAACAAGTTAGTCTTCCAGCAAATGTTCCTGAAGACATTATCGCCATATTAAATGAGAGAAGTTCTAAATTTCTACGTATGGTTCGATCACTTGCTTACTATTATCGAGCTTTTAACAACTTTCGTTATAAGTTACGTAATAATTCACCACTTCAAGTAGCCGAAATTAGAGATGCTGAAAATGAGTTTTTTAAATACTATCAAGAATATGAGTTTCCTGATGTCATATCTAATATAAAAAATAAGGTTCCAATCACCACTAAAAAGTTAAAACGATTATCTCCATTCTTAGATAAATTCGGCATTTTACGAGTAGGAGGTCGACTTAACAAAGCAGATCTACCATATGACAGTCAACACCAAATTATTTTGCATAAAAACAGCCCTATCGCTTTTAAAATTGTCCATGAATTGCACTTGAAGAATCTACATGCAGGAATTACTCATCTTATCGCTACACTGCGGCAAAGATTTTGGATTGTGGGAGCTCGCGAATTGGTTAAAAGAGTTTGTGATAAATGTCCTGTTTGTCAACGCTACAGCTCTAAGTCTAATGATCAATTGATGGGTGACCTGCCTAAATTTAGGGTAAATGCCTCGTACCCATTTTACCAAGTAGGCTGTGATTATGCTGGTCCTATATCGTACAAATTACATAACGGCCGTAGAGCCCCCATGGTCAAAGCATATGTAGCAGTGTTTATTTGCATGGTCACAAAGCCGGTTCATCTAGAACTAGTCACTGATTTGACTTCAGACGCCTTTCTAGCAGCCCTCGATAGATTTGTGGCACGAAGAGGCTTGTGCGGTCACATTTACAGCGATAATGGCACAAATTTCCAGGGAGCTGCTAAAAAACTAGATGAAATCAACAAATCGGTAAAAACCTTTGAATTCAATTATAATATTTCAAATTCTTTATCTACTAAAGGTGTACAATGGCACTTCATCCCGCCTGCTGCCCCTCATTTTGGAGGTGCTTGGGAGTCAACGGTAAAGAGCATGAAGTATCATCTCCTCAGGACAATTGGTCTCGCTACATTAAAATTTGAACAACTAACTACATTGTTAACTAGAATAGAAGCTATCCTTAACTCAAGGCCATTAGTCCAAGCTGACTCGGATGACCTGCCATATATAACACCGGGCCATTTCTTAATTGGCAGACCACTTAACGCGTTGCCTGAAGTCGATGTCACTCATTTGAAAACTTCCTATCTTTCTAAATGGAGCCATATTCAGCAACTTACACAGTATTTTTGGTCACGTTGGTCAACCGACTATCTCTACAACCTAAGGCAAAGTGACTTAAAGAAATCCCAAACTTGCAAATAGATGACGTCGTTTAACTACGACATAAAAATCTACCTCCGGCCTGTTGGAAACTCGGAAGAGTTCTAAAGACTCATGCTGGGTCTGATGGCCTAGTAAGAGTGGCAACCGTCAAGACTGCAAATTCAACTTTACAGAGGCCAATAACAAAACTATATCCCCTCCCAAAGGATGATTGAACATCATTACTGGTGTTCAAGGCTGGCGGAAATGTTGATGAACTTTCTATAATTTTATTTTGTTAATAAGTCATTGAATGACCTTGAATTAAAATACTCTTATTTTTCAAGTTTATTTACTTATTATTTTTCTTGAATTGTTTGTTTAAATTAACGGTATTCTCTTATGATATTTCTTCCAATATCTTATATACATATTTTACTTTGAAATTGAGAAGAGTTATTTTTTGTTAATTTATTGTTGTACATAATCTGTTAATACATAATTGTTATAGCTTTAGTTGATTGACAACTTCTTTAATAAAGGCAGTCTGTTTAAGAACATCAAAAGGACAAGTTCTTTACTTTCTCGTGTACAGTCTGTATTTTTAATTTGATGCAATTAAACGAATCCTTGAAGGATAAGTAAAAAGCGTTTTTACGAAAAGATCTAAAAACGTAACAATATATATATATATATATATATATATATATATATATATATATATATATATATATACTAGCTGACCCGGTCCGCGTTGCTGGCCCTGAACAAACATTAGTGTTGTATTACCACACGATTTAAATTAAGCTTTTAACGAAATTTACGGGCTTTAAATAGAAATTCATGAAATACCTTTCATAAAGTTTTTTTACAGAATAACTTACATATGGTGCAGATATGGGCTCAGTCAAAAACAAACGCATGTATTTAAGAGAAAGTGGAAATTATATTTATTTATTACTTCATCTTAAGGCTAGAGGATAGACAATGTTTTTCGTTTTTTGATTTGGTGTAAAAACGTATAAATTTTTTGGCGTGCCAACTCGGGAGCAAGCCACATACAATTGGCCGTGCGAAAAACATGAAGTTTCCAAAATTAAGCCAGCAATAGTCAATGATTGGCCTTGTGCTTTGTTGATGGTAATAGCAAAGGCAAGACGCAAAGGGAATTGGAGCCGCTTGAATTTGAATGGTAAATCGTTGGAAATCATCGGAATTCGTGGAATAAGTACGTCTTCGCCTTTGAATCTGCCACCGATGATTGTTGCCTCGATTAAATTTGGTGAACAGTTTTTTATGGTCAATCTGGTTCCGTTGCACAACTTTGGTGCGTTTAAGTTGCGAATAAGAATTATCGGTGATCCAACCTTTAATGTTAGCACATGCGGTGGCATTCCGGGTGGTTGCAATGAATTTAAAAATTCAGTGGGATAATTGACGGCTTGTTCTTCATCCATTACTGTGTCAATCGATTTGTATTTGATTAATTTGCCTGACAGTTTTAATTGAATTTGCTCATTGAGCTTGTTGACATCATCATTTTTTGGTGCCAAAATTGCACGTTCGCACAGCCAATCCGGATTTTTGTAGGAGGTTGTTAGATTTGGAAATACCTTGTCGACAACGGCTTGATTATTCATTTGCATTTGACAGAAGTTAGGTGGGAATGAAATCTCGTTCGTTGCGCGATTGATTCGAATTTTTCCATTTCCGATGTCCAAAAGTTGTTTTGAGAATGTTTGGGCAGACGGGTCTTGCAACAAATGTACACGCATGTTCGTCGATAGCGTAATTTTCTCGACTCGATTCCAAAGATACGAAGCTTTCAAGCATGCGTTCAGCTCATCTGCGGGCATTGATCTTGGAATAACGGGCAAAGTTTGACGGAAATCACCGGCAAGAAGAATAAGAGCGCCTCCCATTAGTTGGTTGTTTCCTCGGAAGTCACGTAGAGTCCGGTCAAGCGCCTCGAGCAATTTCTTATGGGCTATTGTGCATTCGTCCCAAATGATAATTTTGCACCTTTTAAGGATTGTGGCCATGCCGGAGTTTTTGCTGATGTTGCAAGTTGGTGTCTCTACCTGGTTCAAATCCAATGGAAGTTTCAGTGCTGAGTGTGCAGTGCGTCCGCCGTCCAATAGCGTTGATGCAATTCCAGATGATGCCACTGCGAGTGCAATGCAATTTTGCATTCGAACCGACGCCAATATTAAATTAATGAGGAATGTTTTGCCTGTTCCTCCTGGTGCATCGAGGAAAATAAGTCCCCCATTTCCGTTGGTTACCCTTTCCATGATTTTTGCATATGCAGTTTTTTGATCATCAACCAACCGTCTTGTTTGAGTCTCCACATATTGTTGTTGCTGGTTGACATCGAAGTGCTGTTCTCGCTCCAGGTCTCTGTTTTGAACACTGTTTCTGTCGCGTATCGGAGCCGGCATTCCAAGTTCAATATGGAGTTTGTTGTTGATGGATATGCACATGTCCTCAATCAGCAATAGAGTTTGGTTGAAAATCCTGTCCGAATACTCCTGGTTGGGATAAGTTGCGCGTAATTGCCTGAGAATATCTTCACCTAAGGTTTCGCGATGCGTTTCCCACAGTTCTCGTGGATTAGATGGTGAACATGTTGTTAAAATTATTGCAAACAAAGTGCGTATTTGTTTTGGGTGACACGTGAGTGACGCCTCTGTCAGCGTTGTGTTCCAATGCTGATCACTTTCAAGCAGGCCCAAACTAAAACATTCTTCTCTATAAGTCTGACATTCATTTCCATGAATTGTTTTCAAGGCGGCGAATGATGTTGGACCTTTGATCGTATGCAATAGCAATCGCAAATAATAGCATTCAGCATTATTCGGATGAACGGTGTAGACACGTCCTAAAGCATCAGAAGAATACACACCAGCATATTCTGCGACAATCGCACCACGCTTTCTTCTCATGAACTTCTTCGACGACGTGTTCCAAGTGTAATATTTAGGAATTTCAGGATATATTAAAGTTTTGGCGAAATTGTCGGTTGCACACAATTCAAAGAAAGCGGTGAGAGTGGTGCATGGTGGCTGTTCGGCTCGATTTGCAGCATTTCGTTCGGTGAAATAAACACGCTGACCATTTTCCAAATGAACAGCTAGATGTTGAACTGTTGGATATCGCTCGTGGATATTGAATGAAAGTATACGCCAAACGGCTTCATTCAGTTTGATTGGCAAGCCCGAATACTGCCATGTCGCTGCCTTTATTAACGTATTTGCAAATATATTTGATCGACTTGACCGAATTACAATACTCAACATTGATGTGGGCATCAAACATTTTTGAAAGCAGCGGTGAGTAGGGCATGATCCATCTCTTATCGAAGTCAACATCTACATTGCGCATTTTAATTGTTGTTGTATATCCACCGTCGTTCGCACTTCTTCGCCTATACAGAGGATATTCATCGCCTCCTGTTTGAGTTTCTTGGAGGAGCTCGCGTGGATAACGCTTTGTACACTTGCCTTCTTTCATGCATGGTGAATTTCTGTTCAGTTGACCGCAAGGACCGTGGACCATGTGTTTTCGGATTGATTCAAATAGAACCGGATCCGCTGTGGGATTCGGGAGTTCTGCGGAAATCACGTCATCGATTTGCGTTGGCATGATTTTTTGTTTTAGCCAGAGTAAAATATGGGCGTGTGGCAGTCCTCGCTTCTGCCATTCAACCGAGTACATCCAGCATAGAGTTTCGCCAAATATGTAATTTTTGGTGATGACATCCATCAGCCTTGTCAACTTTTGTTTGAATACTCGGGCGAGAATATCGTGTCTATGTGTTGAATTCTGGCCGGTAAACAGAATGTCGGTGATGTCTTTCCATGCTGGGTTGCATGTGAAAGTGATGAAGAGGTCTGGCCGTCCATATTTGCGCACGTATGTCATGGCATCTTGAGCGTACTGGTGCATGTGTCGCGGACTGCCTGTGTATGTTGCTGGCAAGATCACAATTTGGCCGATATTCGCAGCGTTTCCATCATTGGCGATCGCATCACGCAAGTGGACATATTCTTCGACGCGTAGCTTTTGCTGATTCAACCGAATGAATAGCAGACGTTCACTTTCAATTTTCGCGTACATGTCGGCAATGAATTGATGGAAGACTTCACGACATTTCAACAAATGATTACATTCATTTGGCCTGATCATAAGGCGATAGGCATAAAAGTGCATACAGGAAACTTTTTTTGTGGACTCTCCATTTGAGTTGGGGTTAATCTGCATTACGTTGAAATGATACCCATCCTCACCCCGCGGAAAAAGTAGTGGATATTGTAGTGCATCGTACGATCGATGAGTTTCCGCAATGCGTTGAACACTTGCATTCCGGCGATGGATGATAATATCGCGACGCTCGAAGTCTGTGCCGACCATAACAACTGCAACGTTACCTATCACAGGTGCATTGAAGCGCCGCTCATGCTCACCAGCCGGTGTCTTGTCAGCTCTTATCACAACCGTATAATCATCTGGCGGCATCTGGTCTAGGGCTGTTTTGAATAGACAGATGAGGCTGTTGTGTTCGTGTAACATAGCTTGAAGTCTCGAAACGATTTCCCGTCTGACTTCAGTACTGATTGTGCAACGCTGTTCAACCTCTGTAGCTTCATCGGCAGTGAAGTAAATTTGGAGGAACTTGGCATCATCATTGGGAAGTGGGATCAACGATCCAATTCTGTGGTAGATTTGGCCTTGCACTTTGAAAGTGGGCATGTAACCGGCGTTGTTGGTGATATTAGTTGCTCCGAAGGACGTCATTTGAAAGCATGAGTTGTAGTTTCGTATGTTTTGAAGGAAGTGCTTTGAAGTCGGATTGGCGCCAGAAATGTAACTTTGTAGGGGTTCAGGCGGCTCAATTATTGGTGGTAAAACAACTTTACCGTTCAAACAACACATTCCCGGGGATTCCTTAGCGAACTTCAGAGCACGACAATTTAAGCAAACTTTGTCCATTGCGCCAATCACTACGTCGTTGTGATTGCGGTAGTCATCTTCCTTATTGTAGTGAAATGCCGCCAACTTTAAATCGGTTCTTTCTCTTGATCGAACCATTCGGGAGCGATTGGCAGTAAGGCTTTCGACGTGCTGTTGGTGTGTCTCAGCAGCTCTAAATGAAGATGTACTGTCACGCATTTGCTGAAGCCGTGATTCGCGTTGTCTCTCCGTTTCTGCGGCTCTAGACGTAGATGCCCTTTCGTGATTTTTCTGAAGACGTGATTCGTGTTCCTCAGCTGATTCAGCGGCTCTTCTTGTCCTCTGCTGCCGCGTTGCGACGGTTTTTTTAGCAAGAGCTGTTTTTTAGGTGGCATTTTAGTAAACTGGAATAGTGCAAAAGGAACAATGATGTGTTTTGTTTTTTTACTTTTATAACATTTTATTGGTTGTTGGAACCACAGTAATCATATTACCTATTTGATGAATTGGCATTAAAAATAATTTGTGAAGTTATTTCACTATTGTAAATTTAAAAACACTTGTTATTTACTAAATTGATTTCACTTATAGGTTTCTCACTTATGAACACAAAACAGCAAAATTTGTTGGATTGTACCGTTATTTTTTACCAGCGTTTAAAAAAAGAAATGCAGTCAGTGAGCAATTGAAAAAAAATCTAAATGTGCATAAAATGTAGGTATCTTAAATGCAAGAAAAGTTGTTTATCATCGATTGATATCATATAAATATTATTTTAAACTTATTGTACAATGTTGCACCTTAGTAAGCGGGGAATATGTTGTATTATATAGTAATGTAAATATTTTGTAAATAAACCGAAAACTCGGATTTTTGAATGCAACATTTCGGAAGTTTTAAAATTTTGATTTTTTATTAAATATTAGTGAGTTTTTTTTTGTAAATATCTTCGGAACTACATAACCGATTTAAGAGATTGATATCTCGTTTTGAAAAGCATAACAATGGCTTTAAAAAATAAAATAAAAAAGAAAAAAAAAATAATAAATATGTATATGTATATGTCATTGGTGGGTTTTGCCACGCCCCTTCGCCCACAGACCGAAAATAAAAAATCGGACTTCACAGTGTCACCCGCCTGAATATTCTGAAGATTCTCTGAAAATTTCATCAAAATCGGCCCAGCCGTTTTCGAGTCCATTTCTTACATACATACACACATCCTCTTTTATATATATATATATATATATATATATATATATATATATATATATATGTATATATATATATATATATATATATATATATATATATATATATATAGCAGCAAGGTGGAAAATATTTAAACAACATTGGTGGATATTACATTTATAATAAAACCATTCTCATGTACTGGTACATGGTGTCATCGCACCAGTTTTATTTGTAATAAAACTGATCTGCTCTGAAGCAAAAGCGTTCTGAAACAAAAGAGCTCTGAAACAAAAGCGCTCTAAAACAAAAACGCTCAGTACTGAGCTAAAATCATCTATTGTAGTGAGCGCTCATTTCGCTCAGCTCACTGAAACGTTCAATTGAACTAGCTCATAGCTCAGTGACACAACTATAAAGGCTCATTTAGCCGAACGTTGAAATCGTAAATATTAGGTAAATGTGTCAGCTGATCCAAACTGTAATATGACAAGTTGTATAAACGCTTACTTGACTTTAATAAAATGTTACCGTAACGTTGAAACCTGCAGAAAATAGAATTTTATGCCAAGATTATCGTTTACAACACGAAAATGTTGTGTTGTACTGGCTACAACACAACATCAATTTATTTTTTGATTACAGTTTACAACATCTAGTTGTTGTGTATGTCACAGAGTTGCATTTTATTTGAAGTACATACATCCGTAAAAATACATACCTGCGTGCCAAAAATTGTCGTTTTATTAAAGATTGAAGAAACGAATATTTTATTAGAAATAAATTAAACAATAAAAATCATGGATATTAACGTCGACCTATATTTTGATGATGATGATGATAATGAGAGCAACAAAAAAACACACATGGTACGTATCTGGAAAATAATTCGCGACAGTTCAAATCCATTGGAACTACCAAATATTGAGTAAGTATAATTTTTCTTAAACCAATAAATAGTTGTTACAATATACTAACTACAATATACATACTTCATAGTTTTATAAAATTTTTTCGTAACAAGGATGAATTCTTGTTTTTGCTACAAAAACTGAGCACTTTTCTAAAACCTTCAACCCGGTGTTCTGCCATTCCACCGATTTTAAAATTGTGTTGTGCATTGAGATTTTTCGCAGATGGTAGTTATCAAAGAAGTAGTGGTAATGATTTTAATATTGGAGTATCGCAACCAACAGTTTGCTGCATATTAAATGAAATAATTAACTTCTTTGAACGAAAAATTTGCAAGAAGTGGATAAACGCTCGGATGACGGAAGAAGAAAAATATAACAACAAAACGTCGTTTTTCTCAAAAACCCGATTTCGTGGAGTAATTGGATGTATAGATGGTACGCACATACGAATTGTAGCGCCTCCAAAGGAATTGCAACATTTATATTTGAACAGGAAGGGATATTACAGTCTGAATGTCATGATTGTGATGATGACAATTTTCAATTGAATTTTTTAATAATTAAATCTTTATTTCAATAGTTATGCGACTTCGAAATGAACATACGCTAAGTAGATGCTCGATACCCCGGGTCAAATCATGACTCCTTTGTGTGGAATATGGATGAGAATACTTGGATCTTAGGTAGGAAATTCTTGTTTTTTTTTTAATTTAAATTTGCAAATTTTTAGGTGACGCCGGGTATCCATTGGAACCTTTTTTAATAACTCCATTTCGAAGTGCTGTAGAAGGATCACGAGAAAGACGTTTTAATACTATTCATGCAAAAGCAAGAAACGTTATTGAAAGAACAATTGGCGTTCTTAAAAGCCGGTTTCGATGTTTGCTTTCTGCAAGAGGATTGCACTACACTCCAGAAAAAGCGACTCAAATCACGAATGTTTGTTGTGCACTGCACAATATAAGCAAACACTTTAATACTGAATATAATGAAGAAATATCTTTTCCATTAGACACAGAAGTAGAAGCTGGAGAAGCTGCAGAAACAAACATTCAAGAGTCTGCACAACAAATTAGAACTAATTTAATGCTGGCAATTTTAAATGAATGAAAATTGTTGGTTAAACATAAGAGTATTTGTTGTTTTAATTCATTTCAAACATTAACATTTAAAAATAATATTAAAAAAACTTGAAAAAATATCACCAAAAAATTCATGTATGGTCACAGATTCTTAAAACTAAAACAAAAGGTATTTAAAATACATAAACATATATGAAAATCACATCTCCTCAATTCTTTTATTCGTTAATGCAAGTTTGGATTTTATCAATTTCATTTGCAAATCAGCCTTCTTCTTTTTTAATTCGTACATTTTTTTATTGATATGGTAATTCTTGTATGAATTACTTTCCAACCGTTTCAATGTCTGTAAGATCTCCTCCTGATTTTTTGCTTGAGATTTTAATACTTTCAAACGTTCGTCCTCCAGTTTATTCTTTGATTGTCTGCGGTTTTTTGGCAATTGTGGTTCTGTAGATTCAAGAGTCAGAGAAGGCACTTCAGGTCTAAATGTTATTTCCGCCCCTTCGGAATCTTCTTGGTTTTCCAAACCCATTGCAGAACCATTTGGGTTCACTTGTGTTTGCATTGACACAAGTTCCACAGTGCTCTGTTCTAATGGGCTCAAGCTAATTTCTGTGGACGCACCACCACCAGTAGCCTGAAATAAGTCCATACCTATGATAAAATAAAAAATTAAATTATGTATGAATTTTTATTAGTCGAACTTTGTAATGTAAATTGTTACTTTTTTTTGGGCTTAAGTTCGAATCTGCATGACTGCAAATGATTTTTTTATTATTTTTATTAATAAACGAATTTTGTTCAAATTCTATTTATTATTTTTTTTATATTAAGATTGGAATATTAAGAATATTTTCAATAATCATCAAACCAGCAGAACGGATCAGTACTGATTTCGAGGCCGCTACGCCATCTCATCAGCGTTCTTTGTTCAATTTTTCCACTTTTGCAAGTGGTGCTAGTTAGTAGGAATATCAACTATTTAACCAATATTTTAACGAGAATTGAATATGAGAAGTTATCACATTCATATTTTTAAGTTATTACCTTTTTGGTTAGTACGAAATTCCCCAACCCTGACGATTAATATTCCCAATATTCCATGTATCTCTTTCGCTTTTTCCAGAGCCATCGACTGCTGATTGCTAAAGCTTCTTTGTTATTTATGTTCAAGTAATTGAATTTAGTTGTCAATTTACAATTAACAAGTGCGCGTGCCCCCGCAATGATTTAAATTATGTATGAATTTTTATTAGTCGAACTTTGTAATGTAAATTGTTAATTTTTTTTTGGGCTTAAGTTCGAATCTGCATGACTGCAAATGATTTTTTTATTATTTTTATTAATAAATGAATTTTGTTCAAATTCTATTTATTTTTTTTTATATTAAGATTGGAATATTAAGAATATTTTCAATAATCATCAAACCAGCAGAACGGATCAGTACTGATTTCGAGGCCGCTACGCCATCTCATCAGCGTTCTTTGTTCAATTTTTCCACTTTTGCAAGTGGTGCTAGTTAGTAGGAATATCAACTATTTAACCAATATTTTAACGAAAATTGAATATGAGAAGTTATCACATTCATATTTTTCAGTTATTACCTTTTTGGTTAGTACGAAATTCCCCAACCCTGACGATTAATATTCCCAATATTCCATGTATCTCTTTCGCTTTTTCCAGAGCCATCGCACACTGTAAGATTTTGCTTATCTAGCTGGACAAAACTAATATCTCGGTAGGTAATTGAGCTATCGTTTTGAATTTTCGTACAATGTATACCTAGACTAACACGCAACTTTTCTAAAAATTTGGGAGAATTTGGGCAACTGCCACGCCCACTATCACGAGTATTATAGAATTGTTCATTGAATATGAATAATGTTGTATTACAGTTTATTTATTTTGTGAATTATTCAGCTCAAAATCAACTATTTTAATATGCATTTATATGTACGATCCCATGAACAATCGCTAATTTGCTGCAATAACGTCACAACTCAAAAAACTTAATTTTAAATAAAAAAAACTTTGAAGTAGCCACAACATTTTGCATTTTTTTTAAATATCTTTTTATCAAATTTACATGCATTGAAAGAGAACTTCAGTTAGAAAAGTTTTTCATATCTAATAATCATAATCAGAAGCTAACTATGTGTTATGAGTACTGCATTTGAAAAATTGAGACAAAACTATATTCATAAGATTAATAGTTGCAGGGATGCGAATTTTTTGTGGTACTTAGTTCAGAAGTGTCCAATTTGGTAATATGGCCTTTTTGCAGCAAAAGAGCGATATCTTCATTACAGAAAAGATTTACCAATATCTTATTTTATTTTGTAACTTTTTTATTTTTTTAAATAAAATTTTTTTAGTACTTATTTACATAACACTCTAATCACTTTTTCTAAAAGTTACGTACTATAGTTATTAACTATTAATTTTAAAATAAGAATATATTTCATATATGTATGTATACATATCAATTTAAGTATGAATAAAATGTTAGAATTCATAGTTCTCTTCTGATATTTCTGGGAATTCCAATAAATGTATCACTTCAGGGGTCAATGCTGGTTTTTTAAATATAGCAGATCTTCGCAAAGTGTTTATATATGGATCAGATGTTATTAAAAGTCTATTTATCAAATCTCTATTAGTGTAAGTCCTAGAAGTTTTACGAGTGAAATATTCCCGATAGTTTCGTTGGTGTTTATTTCTTGCTTCTAAGGCCTCCTCCGACAATTGTCCAATGGGAAGGATGCAAGTATCGATAATTTGTTTTGAATGTTATAAAACTTTATGGACTGTCACCGGCATACAGTACCACATATATTCTTTTAAAAATAGTTTTCTGGTTTTATCTGCATACTCCTGAAAAGCCGTAAAATTAATAGAATATCCAGAAGCAATACACTCCAATAAAACGTGAAAATGCTTTATAAGTTCTAAACTGAGTCCAGTTATCCGTGCCGTAATTTTAGAGTCTCTAAAAAACCGTCTAGCGGTGTTACCATCATTCGTAGTACCACCTTTTGGACTTGGCATATCAATTAAGAGTCCTGTTTCGGACTTAAATTTATTTTGAATTAGTCGTTTTCTTCGTTCAACTTTAATTTTATCATCCTTTTCTGTGACGCGCCACTTCCTTGCCTCCAGCTTATAGGATATATTTAACAGGCACTCCATAAACCTTACCCACGAAGGTTAGGTTAGGTTAGAGGGCCGTTGTCCCTGGCGGGACAATCCACTTGGGTCCGTCAATTCGGTCCCTTTGTGATGCCCTTAAGCAGAGGACCTCCTAAGGGATGTCCTCCGCCGTTTCAAACCATCCTGTACCCCTGAGGAAGGATGATATCCCTGAAAGCTCCATGTTTGCCAGGCTGTCTAAGTCTGACAGGAATCAGGAGCCCAGCGCCGCTGCCCTTACATTAGCAAGGGCAGGACACTGACACAGAAGATGGAGGACAGTTTCTTCCTCCTCCTCATCATTGCAGCTTCTGCAATAGTCGTTGTATATTAGACCCATCCTCCTAGCATGAGTCCCAAATCTACAGTGTCCTGTCAGAACAGTCACCAGTTAACGCATGCGCGCCTTGTCAAACTTGAGAAGGTCGCGTGTTTTGCGCAAATCGTAATGGGGCCACGTGGCTCTTGCCACGAGACAGTTAGCCACGCTTTCCCACCTAAGTTGAGCTAGTTTGTATGATTCGCTTTGAATCAGAAACTTGCATCGCGCTAATGGAATGCCAGTGAAGTGGAGAGATTCCAAATGAGAGCGCTTTTTCATTAACAATTTTTTGTGATAAAGCTTTTTCATTATTCATTTCGCTTGGTTTTGCTTTACATATATAACAAGATTGTGTAGAACTATTTTCAGAAAGTGCGTTACAAACTTTTCCATCAATCATAGACAAAATGAGAGTGGACTTTATACTTAAATTTAATTTATCCGTTTTTATAATAGTTGGGGTTAGAAGTAAAATCTGGTCATCGATATTTTTTACCTCTTTTTTTATAGTTTCTGTTGTTTCTTTGGTAAATATTAGTTTAACTGGGCGACAATATTTTGGTGATGAAGGAGCAGGATTTTGCCAAATAATTCGCTTACAGTTGTTTTTTGTAGAAAACAATTGAAGTGGTACCAAAGATATACTGAATAATGACATATCGCTGAGGTTTTCTTGAAAAAATTTTTGTTTATATTGGGTCTGAGTGGAACCATCACAGTCCCACTTTACTAAAAATTGTAATTCTTGACTAAAACTTGACGTGGAAAGCAAAACGCCTTCTATAGTTAAGCATAATCTGAATAGAGTATGATCAAGTAATGATTGCAAGTTTACTTCGGCAGAAATTTCGTCAACATTTTTCTGGGTAGCATAATAATTTCGCCTTTTGAACTAAATCATAACATGGATATAATTTAGGGTATAAATGTTGCACATGATTTCTCAGTGAACGATATTCGTTTGTCGATAAATTTGTATCGATCATCATCGCAAGCGCTTCTTGTGGAGACAAACTTTTCACAATTTCATTAGAAATTCTGGCTTTTTTTATATTTGTACCTCTCTGAGGTGATGTATTAAAAAGCTCACTAGCTATATTTGCAGAATCTCGTTTAACTGTTGACCGCATCTGTTTTTCGGCCGCCAAATATAACTCTTCAATACTTACTGACTTCAAGACTTCGTTTGCTCTTCTTGTCTTTGTTTTTAGCGAGCTTTCATTGAACGACTTTAATGGTCTTCCAATTTCCAACTTTTCTTTTGGTTTCTTATAAATAAATTGAGAAATTTCAATGTTTGTGCCCAGCCAGGCACCATAGCGACTTACAAAATCACGTTTCGATCGGCTTACCACTTTCCACCTTACCTTAAATCTAAGATTCAAATTTTTAACAAATTTTTTTAATTGCCCATAATCAATGTTCAATGTAAGAACTGGAACAACTGCTTATTTTCCCACAAATATAATTTACGGAACGGTCAATGCTTTCATTTTCGGGTGTTTTGAGCCATATGTCAAAAAGTTCGCGATATGTGGTATTATTATTCATTATTTGTTTTTTTTTTTATCCTGCAAACCCCGGCAGATAATTTTACACGTGCCTTGAAGTAGGTACTCCAAGCGTTCATTTAGCACCAATTTGGTGTTGAAACTTTATGAAGAAAAAAATTTATCGATTATAGAATTTTGTTTTTTTTTAACTTAACGAAAAGAGTCGTTGTTTAAATGAAATAGAACTAAAATAATTTTCCAGCTTTTCTAGATTTCTTCTTGTGACGTTAATAGCGAATAAGCTGAGCTTCCAAACAAAAAAACAATTGTTAAAAAATTCCATTCCAATAAAATGTTACAAGCTTTTAAAAATGATCAATTTCATGTAAATGTTTTTGCTGTTTTTCATTCACTAAAAAATATTCAAGTTTGAAGTACCGTTATAATGTTATTGTTGACAAATTATTTAAAGTTTTTGCATTTTCTTATTTCTTAACAAGTGCTTTTTTACGTATAATAAAAATATTCACTCAAATTGAAACTTAAAAAAACGACTTTTGTCCAACTAGATAAGCAAAATCTTACAGTGTGCATCGGCTGCTGATTGCTAAAGCTTCTTTGTTATTTATGTTCAAGTAATTGAATTTAGTTGTCAATTTACAATAAACAAGTGCGCGTGCCCCCGCAATGTTTTAAATTATGTATGAATTTTTATTAGTCGAACTTTGTAATGTAAATTGTTAATCATTGTTGTTGACACTGTATGTCTCTAGCTACTACGGCCTAACTTTTTCTTTATGTCAATAAAAATCTTTTTATTACATATTTTACCCGACGTTTCGTCAATTTTTTGTTGACTTTTTCAAGGGTTTGTCTATTTGAAATTAAAATTAAAAACTTAAATAATTACAATATATACACACCAACGTCATTTTATATATGTAGATACTTACAATTTTAAAAATTATATTAAAAACATAAATAAGATTACAAATTAAAAATGACTTAGATCATGTTTGGAAATTGCACTGTTTTTGACATTTATTTATTGCTTAAAGCTACTCTGTAACTTATGCTGATGTTATCTGTGTCCTCTTTCAAGTTCATGGTGTTGTTGATATTTTGTTGTATACGAAGACTCTCTATGGTGTTCAAGTTCAAGTAATTGAATTTAGTTGTCAATTTACAATGAACAAGTGCGCGTGCCCCCGCAATGTTTTAAATTATGTATGAATTTTTATTAGTCGAACATAAATAACAAAGAAGCTTTAGCAATCAGCAGCCGATGGCTCTGGAAAAAGCGAAAGAGATACATGGAATATTGGGAATATTAATCGTCAGGGTTGGGGAATTTCGTACTAACCAAAAAGGTAATAACTTAAAAATATGAATGTGATAACTTCTCATATTCAATTTTCGTTAAAATATTGGTTAAATAGTTGATATTCCTACTAACTAGCACCACTTGCAAAAGTGGAAAAATTGAACAAAGAACGCTGATGAGATGGCGTAGCGGCCTCGAAATCAGTATTGATCCGTTCTGCTGGTTTGATGATTATTGAAAATATTCTTAATATTCCAATCTTAATATAAAAAAAATAATAAATAGAATTTGAACAATTTTCAATTATTAATAAAAATAATAAAAAAATCATTTGCAGTCATGCAGATTCGAACTTAAGCCCAAAAAAAATTAACAATTTAAAATAAAAAATGTTTAACTAATATAATGTGCAGTAGATGGTATATCTGCTACTAACTATTTGCCATTCTTTAGTGTTTTTAATCGGCGGTCCCAAGCCATTTAATTGCTCCATAAATTGATCCCATTTTTCCTTGAGCTGAATTTTGTTACACCCAAATGGTAGCTAACCTCGGCCAATATCTGGATTAATTTTCATCAGCTCAAAAAAGAATTTGGAGGGTATATTCACTTTGTCATTCCGTTTGTAACGCATCGAAATATCCATCTCAGACTCCATAAAGTATATATATTCTTGATCAGTGATGAAATCTAAGACGAACTGAGCATGTCCTTCCGTCCGTCCGTCCGTCTGTGGAAATCACGGTTCAGTCCAAACAAAAAGAGCTAGACTCTTGAAATTTGGCATGAATATATTTTGAAGCTTAGAGCAGGTTAAGTTCGAAGATGGGCTAAATCGGCCAAGAGGGAAAAAAGTTCCCCTAAGAACAACTAAACCACCCCAGAAAAAAGAACATAATTTTTAAAGTTTTTTGGTTATTTTGTTTAGCAAATGATATATTTTTATGTCAAATACGGTCCAACGCCTTAAAATTTGAGCCATTAAATAAAATAAAAATATTTTTTGACCCCGCCCACTTTAGTGGGCTTTATTATAGGCAAAAATAGCATAAAAATTTAACAAATTGTTTTACTTAAGCCTACATTCCTTAAAAATAACATTTTTAAGCTTTAATGACGAAACTGAGACGAAACCTGGTACTACTCTGCCCTACCCCCTCCTTCCCCTTTGCCCCCTAAATGACCCTACAAAAGAATATTTTTTTTTAAATTTTGTATATAATCATCTCAAGCATTTGTCTTTAGAGTTTTATGACTGCCGATTTCTGCCCTATCCCCCCCCCCTTCTCTTCCTTTGCCCCCTAAATGACCCTACCAAAAAAAAATTTTTTTTTTAATTTTGTATATAATCATCCCAAGCATTTATCTTTAGAGTTTTATGTCTACCTGTTTCTGCCCTACCCCCTCTCCCCCTTTGCCCTTTAAATGACCATATAAAAAAAAAGAAATTTTAATTATGTACATAATTGTCCCAAGCATTTATTTTTAGAGTTTTATGACAAAGGTGAAATGTTTCCCAGCCCTTGCCAGAGCGACCCCGCCAAAATACAGTTTTTATACCCTCCAAAGAGAATTGTACCCCATAAAGTAAATATATTATTGATCAGTGATGAAGTCTAAGACGGTCTAGCAATGCCCATACGTTCGTCTGTGGAAAACATGATATTGTATATTTTTGAACCCCGCCCCCTTTAGTGGCCGTTGACGTACGATATTATATAAAGGAACTCTGTCCCACCAAGTTAAATATTTTAAATTCACTTACTAAATATTTGGATGGTATTTAAGATTCGACCCGGTCGAATATAACGTTTTTACTTGTTTATTTGTAATTTTGCTAAAATATATATATAATAAATTACTTTTCACGGTTATATATGTTTTGCAAAACAACTTTTATATGCTTACTTACAAATTTTTTTCCATTTTCGTTTTTCAACTTGTAACGTTAATAACACAACATTTAATGAGCTGTTGTAAGCTTTTGACAGTGCTGACAACACATATACTATACACATGTTGTAAACGGTAATCGATGTTAATGAACACAGACAACTCAATATACAACAGTGCCGACAACAGTTGTAAATCATGATCACATTTTCAGAAATACAACATTAAAATAACAACTGTTGTAAACGATAATCGGGGCATTATTCTAAGGTTACGTGACAGTTGTAGACAGTGATGGGATGTATGTATGTTGAATGAGAATGGGGCACAAAAGACAATTTTGTTACTTATATCTCTTTTGATATGTTTCGCTGATATATATATATATATATATATATATATATATATATATATATATATATAATTATATGATATATGCATTTTATATGTTTAACTTTCTAAATAAATGTTTTATTCACAATGAAATATCGCATGGCTGTATATGTGGTTGTTCGTTTCAAATGTATTAAACACTCGTTTGTACGTGAATATATACATATGTGTAATATAACAAAACATTTAATATATATTGTAATATGGAAAAAAATGTCCCCATTTTATTAAACTTATGCTAAGTAATGACTCATTATCCCATTAGTTGTGTATGTTGGTGTTTCTGATGCCTCTTTGTACCATTTAATTAATTTGAGTACTTTTTCAACACGAACGCCAATAACATAAACATATTAAAGTGCCATCAATGTTTTAAACAGTTGTATAGAGTTTTATTGTATTAATTTTTGAAAGTGATACGCATCAGATTTTTTGTGATAAACATATTTTCCACATCCATTATGTTATATTATTTTCTTTATTAAATACACTCAATCGATATAGCTTACAAGAAACACAATGTTTTGGGAATTTTTGGTGATCTTGTTTATATAATAGTTATAGTTATGTTGTTTGTTTTTGTCAAAAACATATGACACGATTTTAAGCATTCTATAAGTGTAGCAGCATTTACATTTACCTAAAATTTACATGTAGCTCACATTTACGATTTCAACGTTCGGTTAAATGAGCCTTAATAGTTACCACTGTTCTGTTTGGCGTTTCCATGATTGTTGATTATGGTGTTGTGAGTTAAGGTGTGTGGGTTGTCGTTGGATTGTGTTGCAGGAACTTACATCCATGGGCTCGGGATGTGGTTGAAAATTGTTGAAATCTTGTTTCTGTTTAAATACCTGTTGATGTTGGTATCTTGGGGTTGATTGTAAATGTTGTCTCTGGAATCGATTGTCATAAAAATGTTGTTTTGGTTTGAATTCTTGTTGAAGTTGGTGTCTTGGAGTTGATTGGAACTGTTGTTTCTGGAATCGATTTTCGTTTGTTTGAAATTTTTGTGGACTTCTATTTTCGCATGATAGTTTTAAATTTTGGTGCCTGCTATCATGTTCTATTGTGCGGGCAATGGTGTATGCATGTTCTAGATCCACTGGAGCGTTTGCATATAATGTAGACTGTACAAATGTGTTATTCACTCCTGCTATGAATAGTCCAATTGATTCTTCTTTTGTTTGCTCCGTCATGGCATTTATAGCTTCTCTTCCATATCCAGACATTGATATTTTCGAAATAATTAAGCTTAGGCATCAGTTGATTTCGTCATGGAATTCTTCTAATGTCTTCCTTCCTTGGAAACATCGCTTCATTTCCTCTTGTAGGACATACAACAGGCGTGTATCCGCATAGGTTTAATCTAACCTGGCTCTGATGGCATCAAAATTAAATATAGTGACATGATTAGCTATAACCTGAGCGGCTGCTTTTGAATTTTTGTCTTCACTGTGCAATGCTTAGGAGTAGATACTGGTTTTTCCTAGTGGTTCGATACTATTCATCATCCGTAAAGTATCTTCTCTCCACACTCGATATTTTGTTTGATTTGAATACATCAAATTTAACGTCATTGACATTTGTTATAGTTAATGAAATTTCCTCCAGGGGTGCAGGTGGTGGATGGTTCAATAGAGGATTTACTCTGATTTGTTCTAATTGAGCTTTTAATTCATTTACCTCAGCTGCGTGATTTATTGTGAGTTGTTGTATCGTGGCTTGTAATGTTGCAATTTGTTGGGTCTGAAGACTAATTTCAACGTTGTTGGCCATGTTTGTGGTATTTTCTTTCTCAAAGGGACGTGCTTGATCAAATCTGTGGGTTTTCTTATTATTTTCCATTAATTTATTAAATCTGGTTTAATATCCCTCTATGAAGGTTGTTTTTTTCTTTTTATATAAAGAATTTTTCTTTTTTGACTCCTTGCTCCGACAAGGATTACAATGGCTCGCCTACAGAGCAATACAATTTATAATGCTCCTGGCAGGATCCCCAATTAATTTTTACCTTGCTAAGTGCACATAAAAGTAACCATACATGTATGTGTCTTATTTATTAATTATATTCACTTTGAATTAAAAATACAACAACGTATACACGTCTCTACTACTTATTTTTAACTAACTTGGTTTACCAAAATTTCTGTCTTAAATACTAATGCAATAACATATTTCTCTTATCATAACTTCTTTGTTCTAGAGACGTATTTCTTTCAAGGTTACTTACAATATTAAGTTGTTTATGATTTGTATCTTTAGGATATTTTATGATCTTTACAATGTTTGTATATTTATGATATTTGTTTAACCCTTTTTATCTTATTCCTTTGTTCAGTAGCCTAGATCATTTAATATATTTAGTTAGGATTATTTATTATATTAAATTGTATTAAGATTCTATAGGCTAATAGTTCGAAATTTTAATTTAAATCTCAGAAAGACATGATAAATATTCCAAGGTACAAAGGCAAGTCAGCATCACTTTTTTTTATTCAACTTACACAGCAGAGCAGAACAGCTGTTTTCGAAAGACGCAACCCTTTCATCATCAG
The DNA here is from genome assembly GCA_951800035.1 of Linnaemya tessellans. Lineage (NCBI taxonomy): Eukaryota > Metazoa > Arthropoda > Insecta > Diptera > Tachinidae > Linnaemya > Linnaemya tessellans. The sequence continues at coordinate 85,257,808 of OX637535.1, forward strand.
TGCTCATGTGTATTATGTTTGTCACCACATATTAGGTGGCTTTGTTGAACTTGATAACAGTTCCTATTTACACAAATTTTATTGTGAAAAAGAATCCGAGAACTGTATCAACCTGATGTTAACATGTTATTGTTATAATACCCGTGTTATCTGGAGGACTTCCTAGTTCAAACTGAATTGTTACACGATTTAATAAGAACCGAAGATAGGGAACTTTACATAATATATATATTATTATTATTTCGTTTATTAGTCAATGGATACACATAATCCTTACAGACTAAGACAATAATGCTTATATGAACTGAATAAATAAGAAATTAATTATTAAGAAAAATAATAATACTACGCTTCATTACATTTATATTTAAAGAAAAATCAACAAATTGAGACAAATTATTATACTGGCGACATAACCTTGTGAAGGGATCAGCAGCAGCATAATTTGCTCTACAAAATTTAATGACAAGAGGATTGTAATAACGCATCGTACGACAAGGAATACTAAAATTAACAGATCTTAACAGAAATTCACAACAAATATTACCATTAATAAGGTTAATCATAAAAGATACGTTTAACATAGAACGGCGACTCTTAAGAGAAGGTAGTTTTATCAGCGACAATCTACTGGAGTAGGAAGGCAAACCTGTTGAATGATTCCAGTGGAGACCACGTAAACAAAACAACAAGAATTGTTTTTGGACTGACTCAATACGGTCAATGTGAATGTTGTAATACGGGTCCCATATGATTGATCCATATTCTAAAATGGGTCTAACTAGAGACATGTACAGCAGCTTAGTAATATATGGGTCAGAGAATTCTTTAGCCCATCGTTTAATAAAGGCAAGAGTGCCCTTAGCTTTGTTCATAGCCCACGTTATATGAGACACAAAGTTTAATTTAAAGTCCAGTAAAATTCCCAGATCCACAATTGAGTCAACTAGCTCTAACTGATAATTTCCCAGAGAATAATTAACAGAAAGAATATTATTTCTGGAAAAACGCATGCATTTGCACTTTTTTAGATTCAGCTCCATCATATTATGTTTACACCATAACAAGAAGTTGTTGAGATCTCTTTGCAGGTAAACGTGATCGGTGACATCATTAAAGGAATAAAAAATTTTTAGGTCGTCAGCGTACATCAATACATTGGAAAAGTTAATGATGTTGGGAAGGTCATTGATAAACAGCGAAAATAAAAGTGGCCCAAGATGACTGCCTTGTGGAACACCAGATGAGACACGTATGCACATAGATATACTGCTGTTAAATCGAACTGTCTGCTTTCTCCCAACTAGATAAGATGTTAACCAATTCAAACCAGATCCAGATACTCCCATTAAATCAAGTTTGTTTAAAAGAAGTTGATGATTGACTTTATCAAACGCTTTACTAAAGTCTGTATAAATAGCGTCTGTTTGTTTCTTTTGAGTAAATGCTTGATTAACTAAGGTTGTTAAATGAAGAACGTTTGTTGAAGTAGAACAGCCCCTTCTAAAGCCGTGTTGACATGGTGTTAATAGTGATCCCGTGTGATGACAAAGATAATCAGCAATTATTTTTTCAAACAATTTGGGTATAGTGCTTAATTTAGCAATACCCCTGTAGTTAGATATGTCAGATCTATTTCCAGATTTATACAAGGGTATAACATATGAATCTCTCCAAAAACCAGGAAAATAGCCACCTTGAATTGAGGCATTGAACAATAAAGTTAGTGGTGTAACAAATGATTCAGCACATCGAACTAATACACAACTTGGAACCCCATCTGGACCATGATTAAAGGATATCTTAAGGTTTTTTAAATTGACTAAAATTTCACTGCAATTAAGTGTAGGAAATGTAATGTTTTGGGTCGATGCAACCGCATAAGGGTAAACAGTTTTATCATCAAAATCAGCATCAGAATACGTGCTAGCAAAAAAATCAGCAAACATATCACATATAATATCAACAATACTAGATTCATGATCATGATATTTCATAACGGATGGGTAACCATTAGATTTTCTTTTGGAGTTGACAAAAGAATAAAAAGATTTAGGATTACGTACAAAACCAGCTTTCACCTTAATTAAATAGTTTTTATACAAAGCATGGCTAAGCAGGTTATATTCAGAATGACAAACAGAATACCTTCCATAATCAGCACTAGAACCAGACCGTTTGAATTTTTTATAATTTTTGTTTTTGAGGTTTTTCAGGCGTGACAGTAGTTTCGAGTTCCATGGTGGACCGTTTTGAGTATTCATAAATTGTTTAGGAACGCAAGACTCAAAGAATGTGTAGATTTTGTTGTAAAAGATGGAAACCATGAAATCAATATCCTCTTTATTATTGCCAGCCATAGACAGGACATCACTCCAGTTAGTATTTCTCATCAAGTCCATTAATAAGTTATAATCTGTTCGTTTGAAGCAAAAAACTTTATTAACTACTGACGGCAGCAATTTATCCTTTGATGAAATATAAAATCGAATTTCAATAGTGGGATGATAGCGATCCTATGGCAATGTAACGGGATCCGATCGTATAATAGCACAATCGTCAGCATCATTAACAAATACCAAATCAAGTATGTTGCCAAAATCATTACAAACAAATTTATTTGATAAAGAGATAACCCAAAAATGTCATTCAAAAAATCATCATGGCAGTTTTTATTTTTTACAGGTATTAAACACATTGTATCTGATGCTTTTTTCCAGGAAATTGATGGTAGGTTGAAATCCCCAACAGCAAATAAAGAGTCATTAGCATCTAGTAGCTGAGAAACAGATGCAATAGCTTGAGCATGTTGAGAGTAAATATAACAATCCGAATCAGGTGGAACATATGAACAAGTGAAGAAGACATTTTTATTTTTCAATTTAACAACAACAGCTACAAATTCAATATCAGAAAAATTCGTTACAATAACTTCAGATGGATACAGACAGGAGATAGCAATTAGAGCTCCTCCACCTCTTCGTGTATTACGATTATATCTAAATATTTCGTATTTATTGCAAAGAATTTCAGCATTAAAAACATTATCTTGAAGCCATGTTTCAGTAAAGATCATTACATCATAGGTAAAGCATAACTATTAACTAGGAGGGTTGACAATTTAGTATTTAAACCACGAACATTCTGGTACAAAATAGTTAAATGATCTTTACAAGTGGTTAGTTTTTTGGATTATGTAAATTTCCAGAAGGTAGACGAGCAATGTTTTTAGATCTTCTATTGTCTTTAACTAAAAATTCACGAACATAAATGTTTGCAGGCCAAAAAACCGGATCAACAATGCAGTCGTATAAATGCGCTGGTACTGTAATTTTAAATGATGTTATACTCCTAGGTTGTGAATACGAAAACTTTGTTATCAAAATATCTTCAGAAATATCCAGTTTTGAGTTACTATAATGTTGAATGTTGAACGTCTTCAATAGTTGTATCATAAGCCAGGCGAGAAACAAAAATGCGTCTCTTCGGAGGCACAACAGTTAATTGCCTGGGAGCACTTACAGTAGGAACATTCCCACGTATGGAATTTGAAGGACCAGGAGCATCTTCAACGTATAATTCTTCCCTACCAGTTACAACATAGTTAGCAGATTCTAGTGTTGGGGTAAGAGCAGCATTATTAAGGTTTTTATTTTGCTCAATAGAAAAAATGGATGCGACATCAAGTGTTGGAGTTACTGCAGCATTATTATTGGTTTGGTTCTGCTCCATAGAAGAAACTGATGCAATTTTAAGCTGATTAGCTGAGTTTTGAGAAATAGGCACATTATTGACTTTATTTTTATTCCTTGCGGATTTACGTCGCTTAGGAGATGACTCAGGTGATTGTAAAGTCTTTAGTTGCTTAAAATCATCAAATAAATTTCCATAAGCGGCTATTTCATCGGACAAAACAGACATTTTCTTTTGTAAATTAATAAAAGTATTTTTTGTACTTTGATAAAAACGATAAAACTCCGCATCGATTTTATGACAGTCCACAACAAGTGTTTTCAGTCCACTACACTTGAAATGACAGAGCCCTTGACATAGCCAACAATATATCATTCTGTCACTATCACCAGACACAGAACAGCTTTTATTTAAACAGTTAAAATTTGAGTCCGACATAGTGATGTTTTACAATATCATGAGATCTTTTCACAGCAAAAAAAAAAAAAAGGATTAAGGAATCTACAATTCTCTCTTATACAAAATTTAATCAAAAAATTATAGTTCATAAAGTGATGAAATAATTGTTATGTTTAAAATACACGAAAAAAGAGGATCAGGTGTAGGATGTATAACAGTTTTAGATCAGATAAAAATGTAAGAGTTATTGTGGTTTATTATTCTCATGAATTGTTTAAAGTGAGCAGCAATTGTTATTATATTGTTGTTGTTATTTATGATTACAGTTTTAAACATGCATTGGATGTTGTTATTTTATTTTATTTTATTTGAGAAGTCAAAATACAAGAGCAATTCAGAGGTTTAATATTGATATTGTTATTGTTTGTTTGTTAACTCTTGATATGCAAGTATATATGTATGTATATAAATAATAAAGTATGCATGTAAACTTTAACAATTTAGTTTCTAGTTCAAAACCATTGTTTCTTTCTTTCTTTTTTTTTTTTTTTTAAGTACAAATCAAAACAAGATGCACAAAACACACTGGAATAATACAATTAATAGAAGCCACTTTATATTTTAGTTATTTTTGTTATATAAAAACAGTTTAAATCAGAATTAAAAGATTTTATCAGAGCTCAATGGGAAAACGTCTTACTCTCACCACGACTGAATATAGCTCCAGACTACGGCTTCAACGCGCAAGCCTTGGCGGCCATATATATATATATATGCTTTTTACTTATCCTTCAAGGATTCGTTTAATTGCATCAAATTAAAAACACTGACAATTAATTTTAGAAATATAATGCGGCAACACTTTATTTACTACTTTATTAACACGAGTATTTGTACTACTAAACACTTAGCGATGTTAACACGTCTAGATTTAAAATCACACTGATCCCGCTGATCACTGGCAGCAACTTTATATAGCAAAATAACGTCGTCTGGTAACTTCGCGAAGCATCTGGTCATGGTTGTTGTTGGTTGTGCTTTACTTAACATGTAGCTATATACGTGTGTTTGTATATATAACAATGCTGGCTTGTGTGTTTTGTTTATGGTAACTATGTGCGGTTGTATGTATGAGTGGTCTGTGAGTTGCGTAGTTTTGTTTCTGCTTGTGCTATGTGTGTATGTTGCTGTGTATATTGCTGTGTATATTTGTGTACATGTTTAGCTTTTATTAACAACGAATACTTGCGTACAAGATCATTAAGAATAAATCATCATCTCTTAGCATTGATGTTGCTTGGTTTTTCGTTGTTTTTATTTACACTTATTATTGCACAGCCTCAAATGATCTTGTATATTCTCGAAGATGTATCCGGAATATTCCACTTCCGTTAATTCAAATATTATCTGCATTGTGTTCACCAGGGTTGTAACATTTTGACAACTTGAGATGAGTTGGCAGTGCTGCCAAGTACATATAAACACATTGTCGTTATATTTGAATCTATTTTTAAACTTTGTAGCACTGCCGCCCACTTAAGCCTGTTCGACCCGAATAGGCATACAATCACCTCTTCCATAGCGCGCCAATCGTTCGAGATGTACTATCTTCATTTTCGACCTTGGGCTATTGTACTTCTGTATCCGGTACACAACGTCATTCACTCTCTTAATCACTTTATACGGGCCATCCCAGTGAGTCTGTAATTTTGGGGACAATCCTTTTTTCCGTTGTGGGTTATAAAGTAGAACCAATTGACCTTCCATATATCCCTCCGAATTTGCTGCGCGGTCATATCTAGCCTTCATCTTGTCCCTGACCATCTTGATTCTATTACGCACGAAATCATGCAGTTCGTTTAAGTTCTCCTGCTCTTGGTACGAAGTGGCTCCTTCTTCTACAGCTGGCTTAACACCAAATTCCAAGTCACCAGGCAGTTTTAATTCCGTCCCGAAGATAATTTTAGCTGGCGTTCTCGATGTGGAGTCGTGTACAGCTGACCTATATGCCATCAAAAATTTGGGAATGTGCTCGTCCCAATCCCTCTGATGGTTGCTTACCACTTTTCGCAGGTACTCTTCTAAGGTGCGATTGAACCTCTCTACCATGCCATCAGACTGTGGATGCAACGGCGTTGTTCTGGTTTTCTTTATCCCATATAATTCGCACATTTCCCTGAATATGGCAGACTCGAAATTCCTTCCTTGGTCGGAATGTAGTTCTATTGGGACACCATAGCGACATACCCAGTTGTTGACGAATGCATTTACAACTGTCTTTGCTTCTTGGTTAGGTATAGCAGATACCTCTGGCCATTTACTGAAATAGTCCATTACCACAAGAACATAACGATTTCCGGCTTCAGTGACGGGAAAAGGACCTGCTACATCCATTGCGATCCGCTCGAATGGTGCTCCTGAGTTGTATTGCTGTAGCTGTCCCCGGCTTCTTCTTACTGGGCCTTTGGCTGCTATGCACTGTGGGCAGTGGGCAGTTTGCTATCCAGTCGGCTACGGCTTGTTGACATCCAACCCAATAAAAATGCTGCTTCAGTTTCTCAAGTGTTTTCGTTACTCCAAGATGACCGCCACTAAGTCCATTGTGAAATTCTTGCAAAACTTTACTTATCTTGGAGCATGGCACAACTATCAAATTTGAAGTTGTTTTGCCATCTACACTTTCCCATACGCGGTATAGGCACCCTTTTATTACCTTGAGGCTGTTCCACTGAGCCCAATAAGATTTGGCGAGTGGGCTCTCAGCCGAAATTTCATTCCGGGACGGTCTTCTGTCCTCCTCTTTGGCTGCTATAATTTTTCCCAGTATACTGTCGTCCCTCTGTGCCGCTGACCAGTCTTCATCAGAGTCGATGTGCATTAGCCGAACATCAACAACGCCTTCCTTTGGTTCGGCTCTAACGCAATGTTTACACTCAAAACAGCAGGGTCTTCTTGAAAGAGCATCCGCATTGTTATGTTTTGTGCCCCTTCTATGCTCAATACTGAAGTCGTAGCTCTGCAGGCGCTCAATCCACCTTGCCAGTAGCCCTTCAGGATTTTTAAACTGCAATAACCATCTCAGTGCAGAATGGTCAGTCCTTAATGTAAAGTGTTGACCATACAGGTACTTATGGTAATGTTTAATGCATTCCAATACTGTCAGAAGCTCACGTCGTGTCACACAGTAGTTCCTCTCAGGTTTTGAGAGTACACGGCTATAGTATCCTATGACTTTCTCAGTGCCATTAACTACTTGGGATAGCACGCCCCCTATGCCATAGCCGCTCGCAGTATCCAGCACAAATTTTTCTCCAGGTATGGGATACGCTAGTACTGGTGACGTACACAATAATCCTTTAAGTTTCTGGAATGCCTTTTCCTGTGGCTCACCCCAATGGTATGGTCTCGACTTCTTTGTCAGCTCATGCAGGCTTGCAGCTACACTGGCAAAATTTGGCACAAAGCGTCTGTAGTATGTACAAAGGCCCAAAAAGCTGCGCAATTCATGAAGATTTTTAGGTTGATGCCAGTCCCTTACTGCTTGTATTTTATCTTCATCTGTTGAGATTCCGTCTGCTGTAACACGATGCCCCAAATACTTTACTTCTTTCTGGAACAATGCACATTTCTTCAGGCTGAGTTTCCATCCAGCTGATGATATCCGTTGAAGAACTTCTGCCATGTTTTTGAGGTGTTCATCAAAAGTTTTCCCCATCACGATTATGTCATCCAGATATACCAAGCATGACTTCCAGTGGAGTCCTTTCAGTACCTTCTCCATTTGGCGTTCAAATGTGGCCGGAGCATTGCAGAGACTGAATGGCATAACTTTGAACTGCCATAATCCGTTGCCGACGCTGAAGGCAGTTTTTTCCTTATCTTTCTCTGCAATCTCCACTTGCCAATCTAGCGTAGAGAACTATCTCGTACCAGCTAGCGTGTCCAAAGTGTCATCGATTCTGGAGAGCGGTTAGCTGTCCTTCTTGGTTATGTCATTGAGCTTCCTGTAGTCTACGCAGAATCTAGTACTGCCATCTTTCTTTTTAACTAAGACTACTGGCGAACTCCAAGGACCAGAAGATGGCTCAATTACACCTTCACGCTCCATTTCTCTTACAAGCTCTTTGACTTCATCTCGCTTTGCTAGTGGTACACTTCTGGGTGCCTGTTTAATCGGCCTTGCTTCACCTGTGTTAATTTCATGTTTAACCAATGCAGTTCTACCCTGGCTTTGGTTTCCCATAGCGAAGATACTGGCATGCCTTTTTAGCAACTGTTTGGCTTTATTTCTGTCTGTCGCTGACAGTCCTGCTACCCATTTTCCTACGTATTCCTCAAATTGTTCACGTTCTTTGGCGGACAAATTGGTAGGCTCCTTTTTTTTTCGCAGTTTATTATTGCCTCTGCTGGAGTACACTGGCCAATATCGCAATTTTCTTTGATGACTTTTTCATGGTCTGCCAAGTTAAGTATTCTTATAGGGACTATTCCTCCTTTACTAGTTTTTACTAGAGCTTTTGCTGTTATAAGCTCTCTCCTTAGATCTGCTGGTTCTACAACCCACAACCGATTGTCCACACAATCTCCCTTCATACGCGCCCATATAACTGTTTCAGACTGCGGCGGTAACGTCTGACTCTCAATAGCAAATACTTTTCTTACTTGCGGCTTGCTGTCATACCCAACATCAAGGGGCATTTCCACATTACGCCAAATCATCAGCTGTTGCCCCATGTGTAGATTAATGCCATGGTTAATCATAAAATCGGCTCCAATAATTACCTCATCGACAATATCGGCAACAATAAACACATGCCTCACGTTGATGTTGGCTATAGTCACCTTCAATTCAATCTTACCATAGACAGTGGCAGGCTCTCCAGTAGCTGTACGTAGCCGTATATTGCTTAAACGATCGCATTTCCCCTTTACCATATCGGGCCTTATTATTGACTGCGACGCCCCTGTGTCTATGGTAAGTACGTGCTTTTCCCCTTTGATGTGTCCAGACGCAGTAAGGTTGCTATTTTTCTGCTGCATCACTGATATGGAGATTGTGGGGCCCTCGTTTGTGGGAGGTAGCTCTTGCCCCTTAGCGCTAGCTCGTTTTAGTTTAACGAGTTTGTGATGTTGTTTGGTTCACCCGTTTCCTGTTTCTTGGTGGCGAAACAGATCTACCTCTTTTTCTTGGTGCTTTGCAGCTGCGCTGAAAATGACCAATTTTCCCGCAGTTAAAGCACTTAGTCTTTTCTTTGGTAGCACTTTCCGCCAAGAATTGTCACATTACTTCCTTAAAACTAGCAACTAGGCTGTTATCCTCCTCAGACAAAACCTCCACATTCCGAACCTTGCATATCTGCGGTTTCAAAACCATCATTGCAGTCTCTTGAGCCAGCGCAAATGAAAATGTCTCATCGAAAGTGGATTTCTGCGTAGCGCACTCAGCCAGTTTAACATCAGAGTCGCGAATGCCATTAACGAACGCCTCAGTTTTAAAGTGGTCCAGAAACGGGTGACTCTCGCCTGGATATGTGAGCTGCACTAAACGCTCGATTTCCATTGCGAAATCTTGTAGAGACTCGTAAGGGTTTTGAACTCTACATCGCAATTCCATTCTGTATAAATCATGCTTGTGCTCACCACCATACTTGCGCTGCAATGCTGACATTATTTCATTATAGTTGTTTCTGCTGCTTACTGGCACGGTCTCAAGTACCTCTGCAGCTGTACCCTTTAAGGACAAAATCAACTCTATGGCCTTTTCTTCAGCATCCCATCCATTTCTACTAGCAACCGTCTCGAACTGGAATCTAAAGATACTCAATGGTACGCTGCCGTCAAAGCATGGCGCTTTTGTTCGCGCAGAAACCTCCGCAACTGCTCGTACTGGCCCGCCACTACACTCAAGGCTATGCGCTTTGTCCTCTAGAGCATGCAATTTTTCTTCGAACTCTTTTGCATGCTGTTCCAGGCGACCGCTTTCTAGATGTTGGACTCTATCTGCCAGCTCTGAGAATTTATTCTCAATAGAATCCACCCTCCTATTAATGGCCTCAGAAACCTCTACCAGAGTCTCGTTCGTGGCTCTATTTGACTCCAACAGTTTTGTTTCCACTCCCTGTATTTCGGCTACCAGCTTTTCAGTGCTGATCTTTGATGCATCTGATGAGAGTTATGTTTTTTTTCAGTTATTTCGGCTACAAGCTTTTCACTGCTGATTTCTGAGTTATGTTTTATTTCAGTTATTTCGGCTACAAACTTATCACTGCTGATTTCTGGGTTATGTTTTATTTCTGTTATTTCGGCTACAAGCTTTTCAGTGCTGATCCTTGATGCTTCCTGCATCTGCTGAGAGTTCTGTTTTATCTGGATCACCATAGCAGCGAACATTGAATTTATGTCCATGCTGCTGGTCGTAGCAGGAACACATACCTCTACATCGTCTTTGTCTTCAAACTCGTATGTCCCGATGTCCATGCCGCGATTCTTAAACTCATCCATCAGCCTCTGCTGCAGTTCAGCCTTGTTACCTGCTGTTGGCAATTCCCTCTTACTAAGCTCCTTTTTTAGCTGTTCAACTTTTAGCTCATCAAATTTCATGATGATTTGTTATAATTATTTTTTTTTTAATGTCCTTTTTTTCTTAAATAGCAATGTCCTTTTAATTATTTTTGCAATCCCACTTCTGACACCAATTGTTACGTTGTTAGACCTGCTCGTAAAAACGCTTTTTACTTATCCTTCGAAGATTCGTTTAATTGCATCAAATTAAAAACACAGACAATTAATTTTAGAAATATAATGCGGCAACACTTTATTTACTACTTTATTAACACGAGTATTTGTACTACTAAACACTTAGCGATGTTAACACGTCTAGATTTAAAATCACACTGATCCCGCTGATCACTGGCAGCGACTTTATATAGCAAAATGACGTCGTCTGGTAACTTCGCGAAGCATCTGGTCATGGTTGTTGTTGGTTGTGCTTTACTTAACATGTAGTCATATACGTGTGTTTGTATATATGAAAATGCTGGCTTGTGTGTTTTGTTTATGGCAGTGATGTCAGCGTCGTACACAATTGTGGAAGCAAAATTCACATGTACGCTTACGCTCTTTTATTTTGAGAGCGTAAAATATAATTGTTTACTGAAGAACACTCTCATTCAGCGGGAAGTATCGCAAGTCCTGTTATATAAATATATATATATATATATATATATATATATATATATATATATATAATACATATAAGAGGTTTGAAATAAGTTGGAGCCACTGTATGTAGGTACATCTTTTCGAAAATTTCTTAAAGTAGCTTTTAAATTAATTCATAAAGCGGCTTTCACACTATAAGATTGAGTATTAAGATTTGTCAAAAATTCGAAATAATATGAAAAGTCTCATAGTGTGAAAGCGATCTTAAGTAAAATCTCATCGAATGAGAAGTAAAATGACACACCGATGGCTCTTTTCATTTTTTGAAAATTTTCTAAAAGCTGAGACTTTTCATATTATCAGGGTTGTTTTGTTTGCAACAGCAAACGATGATAGTTAAACAAACAACCACTTTTCATAGACCGAAACCGATTGATTCATAATCATGCTTTTTCTTATTTCATGAATTTTATTAAGTGTGATAGTGTGAAAGCGTTTTGTAATGATACGTTAGATTTTTCAGAATCTCAGGCATTCTCAGAAGAGAAATTCGAATGAAAATCATACGACTCAGTCTTATAGTGTGTAAGCGGCTTAAGTAAGACTTTTTGTAAAAATTGTTTCTCTTTCATATAAACTAACCAAATTTTCAGCTTAAAAATGGAGAAATATTTTAAAATTAAATATCTGAGCAATTGGCAATTTTCGAAACCCTTTTTTACAACTTATAAAATTAGAAGATATAATTGGTAAATAAAAGGATACTCTTAGAAAAGGCCACTAGTTAGGCCTCGCAACCGCACATTTATCCCGCTGGGAATGTAAGAGATAAGAGTGATCTCACCAACACAATCATATTTGACATCACTGGTTTATGGTAACTATGTGCGGTTGTATGTATGAGTGGTCTGTGAGTTGCGTAGTTTTGCTTCTGCTTGTGCTATGTGTGTATGGTGCTGTGTATATTGCTGTGTATATATGTGTACATGTTTAGCTTTTATTAACAACGAATACTTGCGTACAAGATCATTAAGAATAAATCATCATCTCTTAGCATTGATGTTGCTTGGTTTTTCGTTGTTGTTATTTACACTTATTATTGCACAGCCTCAAATGATCTTGTATATTCTCGAAGATGTATCCGGAATATTCCACTTCCGTTAATTCAAATATTATCTGCATTGTGTTGACCAGGGTTGTAACATTTTGACAACTTGAGATGAGTTGGCAGTGCTGCCAAGTACATATAGCCACATTGTCGTTATATTTGAATCTATTTTTAAACTTTGTAACAATATATATACATAATATTAAGCTAATATCACATGTTCGCAGTGTGTTAGGGCGTGCAAATAAACCAACATCCTTTGCAGATTTAAGAAAACTATTGATTGAAGCATACCCAAATCAGAAGACATTGCAACAGGTACTAACAGAATTAGGAATAGTAAAGCAAGGAGATCAAAATGAGCGATAGTATGGCTTTAAATGTTTTCTCAAAAGGTATCAATGAAGAACATAGAGATGTTTTGTTAGCAAGTAGCCCAAAAACCTTGATTGAGGCGGTACAGAAGTGCGTAACTTTAGAAAAAAAACATACAGAACAATAATACCAACATTTTTAGGATTGACCTTCGAATCAATCAGAACAATTCAAATAGGAATGATAACAACTTTAGTAGATGTTATATACACCACAACAACAGCCAATTCTACAACCGACACAGAAATAGTAATAGCATTAACCAACACTCTAATAGAAAATTTAGTAGTTACAACAGCCAGGATAACAGAGATCGCACTGATAATTCATATCATGGACAAAGAGCATATGAAAGAAATAGTCGATGCAATAACCACAACTTCAGAAATAGTCATGGCAGGGACAATAACAAAATAGTAACAAAAGAAACTTTACTGACAGGGAAACTAAGTATGCAATATAGCACACACTGTTATCCAAAGCCACAAATTTTCACATTTTCAACAAATATAAACAATCCAATTACAACGAGCTGCAGAAGTAAGAAGGGAAACTACATTTTTTGATCGACACAGGAGCCGAAGTATCAATATGTAAAAAACAGGAAACTGAAAATATAGACACTAGAAATATTTCAACACTAAGTGGTATCACTTCAGACACAATCAAAATTATCGGTAGAGCAAATTTAATCTTACATGTTAATGATGATAAAATATCACATGAATTTCATATTGTACCAGCTGATTTTCCTATACCCACTGATGGTATCATCGGAAGAGATATACTAGAAAAATATATATGCAAAATAGAATTTGAAACCTATACAATAACCTTTAATTTAACAGAAAAAGAATTTATACTACCGATCACACCCAAATGTGTATATAACACTGATATTAGTATACCAGCTCGTTCAGAATCAATTGTCCCAATAAATATACAAATGTAAAAAAAAGGAAAGCATAGTTTTAAATAAAGAGATAGCACCAGGAGTTTTTGTTGCTAACAGTATAATACCTGCGGTAGGCAGACAACATATAAAAGTTTTAAACACCACCAACAACGACATCAAAATAAAAAATTTAGATTTAGATAAAAGAGATTTAGATAACTACGAAGTGTATAGCTACAAAAAAATTTTAAATACGCACACCGAAAATCGTGTTACAAAATTATTAAAAAATCTTAATATTGAGTCAGTTGACCCAATAGCAAAACAGTCGTTAATGGACATTGTAGCCAAATATAGTGACATTTTTCACATTGAAAGTGAACAACTGACAGTAAACAATTTTTATACGCAACACCTACAAACAGTAGATAATACCCCACTATATATCAAACCCTACAGATTGCAAGAGATGCAAATGGAAGAAATTAATGAACAAGTAGACAAGCTATTGGAAAATGGAATCATTGAACACTCAGTGAGCCCCTATAACTCACCACTGTTAGTAGTGCCCAAAAAGTCAGTAGATGACAAACGGAAGTGGCGTCTAGTCGTAGATTTCAGAAAATTGAACAAAAAATCGTATATGACAAGTTTCCGTTGACAAGATTGGAAGACGTGCTAGACAAATTAGGTAGAGCGAAATATTTTTCAACTCTAGATATGAGTAGTTCGTTCCATCAAATTAGTTTAGACAAAGAAGCAAGACCTTAACTTCGTTTTCAACAAGAAATGGTCACTTCCAGTTTACGAGGTTGCCATTTGGTCTCAAGATATCGTCCAACAGTTTCCAACGCATGCTGACGATAGCATTAAGCGGCTTAAGCGCAGAAGCATTTCTGTACGTAGACGATATAATCGTGTTTGGATGCAGCATAAAGCATCACCACAGCAATTTAATAAAAGTTTTTGAACGTTTAAAACAATATAATTTAAAACTAAATACAAGTAAGTGTTGTTTTTTAAAAACTGAGGTAGTCTATTTAGGTCACCTTGTAACCAATAAAGGTATACACACTGACCCAAACAAAAATAGGGTGATAAAAGTCAGAAGATTCATCGCATTTTACAATTATTATTGGCGCTTCGTTAAGGACTTCGCCGATATAGCAAGAGATTTAAACCAGTTACTAAAAAAGGACAAACCATTCGTGTGGACTGAGAATTGTCAAAAATCTTTCGAGACCCTAAAATCAAAATTACTAAATCCCCCTATTCTACAATACCCTGATTTCCAAAAACCATTTATTGTAACCACAGATGCGTCCAATTTTGCTCTGGGTACAATCTTCTCACAAGGAAAAATTGGATCGGACTTACCTATATCCTACGCAAGTAAGACGTTGTCAAAGCATGACGTAAATAAATCCGTAATAGAAAAAGAATTGCTAGCCATACACAACTTGCAATCAACTTTTTCCGTCCATACCTATACGGTAGAAAATTTTACGTCGTTACAGACCACAGACCATTCCATCGTCCAAGATGACTAGGATAAGACGCGACTTAAGCGAATACGATTTTGAAATATCGTACAAAAAGGGGAAAATGAATTCAAATGCTGAATATATTGGCCATAACACGCAATATGAAGAAAATATTTAAAAACCAACATGACATAAACAATGGAAACCGCATTGCTAATGAAAAGCGTCATGAACTTTTCATTTGGGAATGTACGTCGACATCAGATGTCAAGAATATAAAAAAATTTAGATTTGAGGTAAATAATAGGTATAAAAAACCTCGCATAATAGTTTCTAATTTAGAGGAGTAATAAGGTGCGGCGATAATCCACGAGACACACAGTTGTCCTTGGAGAAACTGTTACCAAGCATGCTATCACAAAACATACAGGAACTTGCATTAGAAGCCAATGATATGATCTTAAAAACGATAGATATAAGGCAATTTAAAAACATTTTCTATAATATTAAAAGAAAAAAGAATGAAATTTTGAAAATCCTAATATACAGTTCGCCAACGACCGTAACAGACAAAATAAAACAAAATGATTTAATTACTATGTATCACGATTCGACTATAGGTGGTCACTTAGGTATAAGAAAAACAATCCTTAAATTAAAACAGAGATATATATGGAAGAAACTGAGTAAAATGGTAAAAGCACACGTCAATAATTGCGAAACATTTAAAATAAACAAACAAACAAGAAATACAAAAGAAAAATTAACAATTACGGACACACCAGGAAGTAGCTTTGAAACTATTTCAGTAGACACAGTAGGTCCCCTCAGGTACTCAAACCAATTCAGGTACATACTAACAATGAAGGATGAACTAACCAAATATATCGTAGCGTGTCCTATCGAATCTAAAGACGCGAGGACAGTCGCAAAGGCAATAGTAAATAATATATGGACACATCAAAGTATTAAAATCGGACAGAGGTACCGAATTTCTTAACACATTAATGTCTGAAATATGCAACCTGCTAAGGATAAAACAGGTTTTTAGCACACCCTATTAGCACGAGACACTTGGCTCTGTAGAGAAGAATCACAGAGTGCTCAACGAGTTTTTATTAAATTGGATCCCATGCTTTTGCTTTGCGTATAATACAACGCCACACGTAAATACGACCTATACGCCATATGAACCGGTATATGGAAAATTGCCAAATCTGTCAAATGATAATATTATGGATTCAAAACCTGTTTACAAAATAGAAAATTATGCACACGAACTAAAAATGCGCTTAAAATATTGTTTAGTTAAAGCAAAAGAATATCTTGAAAACTCCGAAAAGAAAACAGTGGAACAATGTATGTACAATAATCCTCTAAATTTGAAAAAAGGCGACTGTGTTCTTGTTCGAAATTTTAATCGAAAGAAAAACCAACCGCCATATAACGGTCCCTATAGAGTTGTAGAAACAAAAGTAGTAAAGACTGTTCTAGATATAGAAAATAACTTGAAAGAATATCACAATAACAATATAAAGAAATATTGAAATTAAACTTTAAGCATTAAATACTGTAAAAAAAATATATATAAAAAAATTTTTGAATTTCAAAAAAATATTGTAAAATTTTTCTTGAGGAGTAGAATGTAATGTATTTCACATAGATACACTTATCATAATTATATGTAGAACCCTAATGTTTACATTACTTTACTTTTACTTAATTTTTATGATGTTAATATTAAATGCAACAACAACTTAAATTCAATATTAACAGATACAATAACTACCTGCTAAATATTGGAAGGGTTATTGGAAATAAGTCAAAATTGTTAGTTTTAAGAATACAGTTAAGTTGGTATAAATAAGACAACATTTTCTGAAATAAAACATTAATTTCACTAAACAGCCTTAAATCGGCAGTTATCATTTCTTGAAAGCATTTATCTGCTTTGGTTGAAAAAAAGACATTAAACTGCATCAACCACCATATTAAGCCAGTGGCGTTTTTAAGCGCCGGCAATTACAAATCATTAAATTTGTGTTAAACAAACTGCTGCATCCTTGCACACATTACAATATGATTAATTTACAAACAAAAAGAAAAAATCTTATATGGGTACTTTTATGTACTAAAATATTTCGATTTTCCAACCCTGGAATCGAATTTTTAATTTTTTAATACTAATTCATTTTTTCCTGAAAGGTTTAATTCACTAAAAACAACAAATTTAGAATTTATGTGGGTATAGTGCCAACCCTGCATTAAATGTAATTATACTACTATTTAGTACTATCTTCTACAACTAAGTTTATAATTATAATATGAAAAGTAAGAACTAGAAGTAAGGAGACAAGGATGAAGAATAAAGAGTCTATAGTTGATCACCGACAAGAAAACATGTGGTTTAAATTAAAAAAAGAATATAAAAACTAAAGTACATCTTACATGGCGACCGTGACAAAAAAAAAAAAATTTAAATATTAAAGTTTTTTAAAAATAATGAAACAAATATAAAAAAAAGAAACTAAAAACTACTATAGACAAAGATAAAAAGAAAAGTTGAGAATGCCGAAATATAAAAACTAAAGTGGCACCAACTACATATGTACATAATAATGTATGTACTGCATATGCACATAAGTACCCATGTAATAATTTCGAAAACATGAACAGTGTTTTAATGTTGATAAAATTAAAATGAATTTAACATTATAAAAAAAATTACAATGAATGTGTTCAATAAAAATTATTACCTGCCTAAAGGGGAAAATTTGACAATTTAATAAAGCAGTAATTATAAGTAAAAGGAAGAAAAAATTAAAAGCTTATATGATGAACCATAAAAACATTCATGTGAAAATTTATAGACTTAAATATATTAAACGGCAAACCATGCTTTAAAAAACTCCAGAAAATTAATTCGTTTAAATTGGAAAAAAAACGGGATCACGAAAACGGCAGCAAAAATTATAACGGAAAATGTGCAGGCAAAAGGAGCCAGCGATAAATGAGTAGCAGCGGCTGAGATTTCCTGATACATACCGAAATTTACACACAAAAATCTACATATACTGGACTTTTAACAGTTATTATATTCAAGCATACACAGCTAAGTATACGCAAATGGAAAAATTATTATAAAAATAAAATTATACATACAAGAAGAAAAAGAAGAAAACATTTATTAAAATAACATATAAGTTTAATGGAAAAAAGCAAGCTTGGAAACATAATTTTTAATTTGGAAATGTTTTATAATGAAAATTAACCAAGTTTCTTTTTCAAAGCCATTAAATTTTTTTTATAATATTAACGAAACGAAATGAAAGGGAACGCATATAAAATATGGCGAAATGAAACACAAATGCAATTCTTTTTCTTCTCTCATTCGTTCTTATGATTATATGTCAAAAATAACAAATTAACAACAATAAAAAAAAAAAAGAAAAAAAAGAAGGAGAAAAAGAACAAATTGTAAGTTGAATTTTAGGCAAAGCAAATTGTATCACAATTGAACTTTTACATTTATCGTAAAACAGACTAAGTAAATTATTGTAATTACTAGACTGAATTTCAATGGGAGCAACATAATTTTATGAGCAATTCTTTTTATCAAGATAAAGTTTTATTAACAAATGACGGAATTTGATAACGAAGTATTCGTTACATTAATTAATAAGTTATACAAAATAAAAATAAGAATTTTGCAAAACCGCCCAGTTTCCACTAATAAATTTAAAATAAGTGAATATATAAATTTATTAATTGAAACTTATAATTCAATACTAACATACGTAAAAACACATATTGATAATTTGTCGAACAGTACAAAACCACAAATTTTGACCAGAGTTACACATTGTCGTGAAATTTTAGTAAAATGTTTTGCTAAACTAAATTGTAGAATAAAGGTTCCACAAAACATAGAGTTGTTTGATCTTATAAATAAGGACGTTGTGTCAAATAGTGAAAGTGGATCAGAATACAGTGGGTCAGAAAGCGAGTCACCTATTGACAAGAGAGTTAGTTTATGCAATAAAGGCAGAATGGCAACGATTGAACAAAAGAAGACGTTCGTCAGTATGTGTTCGTCAATTCTCAGGGACAACTTCGATGGAAACCCATTAGCGCTAGATTCTTTTTTAGACAAAATCAGTCTGATTGAAGACCTTACAGATGGTAATTTAGAAGAGACACTTATACGTTTTATTAAATCTAAACTTGAAGGAAAGGCTAGGGAAACACTACCGGAAAATATTTCAACAGTGGACGACATTAAAACAGCGTTAAAGAGTAGGATTAAGCCAGACAACTCAAAAGTTGTTGCTGGTAAGATAGCGGCGTTGAATGTTAAAAATAACAATTATGTCGACTTTGCTAAGCAAGCCGAGGAACTTTCAGATGCACTGGAACGCTCATTAGTAATCGAGGGTATCAGTAAAAATAAGGCACTAGAAGTAAGGAGACAAGGACAGTTTGCTCCACATGGCAGTGGAGCAAACTGTCAGCATGTGTCTTTTGAATGCCAAGTCTGATTTGGTCAAATCCATATTGGCTTCATCAGCTTTTTCGGACTCAAAGGAGCTGGTAGCAAAACTTGTTGTGGAACAGGCAACTGAAAATAAAGAACAACAGGTACTTTCTTTCCGGACTAATAATCGTAATTTCAGGAATACCAATAATAATTTTCAGCACCGTAGCAACCAGAGTTACCGTGGTAATAATCGTGGAAATTATCGCGGCAGATACTCTCATCCTATAAATCGTAACAATTTGAATAATCAACCCCTCAACAAAGTCTTCTGTTGGGGGAGGAAACTTCGAATTAAACAAATCAACATCACATAGATCAATTTATAGTTTAAATCCGAGTTATGCAGACTTTATTAAGCTTAATTTATTTAATAGCTCTACACCATACACGTTTCTTGTAGATTCACAAGCGGACATTTCACTAGTAAAAATTTCATGTTTATATACAGATATTTTCTTAAATGAAAACGAGAAAATTAAAATAACCGGAATAACAAAATCTCCTGTACCAACATTAGGAACAATTCACACACAGCTAAATATTCCAAATTTTTCAATTCCACAAAAATTTCATGTAGTCAACGATGATTTTAACATCCCTTCAAATGGCATACTCGGTAAAGATTTTCTTAAACACAACAGATGCAGGATCGATTATGATTCTATGACATTATCAATTTTCTCGATGACATTATCAAATACTCGATTTAAAATTCCAATATTACAGGGTACAAGTAGTTATTCTTGCATAATCCCTCCTAGGTGTGAAGTATATAGAATTTTCAAGTTTAGGAATATAACAGAACCAATGTTTATCGACTCACAGGAAGTTTCTAAAGGAGTATTCATTGGAAAAGGCATTATCGATTCAAAAAACTCTATTTTGCGCATAGTCAGTACTACAACCGAGATAAAACATATACAAAATTATAACATTAAAGCGGAAAAGCTTCGAAATTTTCATATTTATTCAATTGATAGAACCAAAACGGATTGCGAACGTATTTCAAAACTTAAAATAGTATTACAACAACAAATTCCAGATGAGGTTAGGAATGATGTTTTACCACTTTGTGAAAAATTCGCAGATATTTTTGCCCTAAAGGATGATAAAATGACATATGCAAACTTCTATGAACAAAAATTACGACTGACTGATTCTACACCCGTTTATATTAAGAATTACCGACTTGCGCACACACAAAAGGATGAGATAAATAAGCAGATTAAAAACTTATTGGACAACGATCTAATAGAACCCAGTACTTCTAATTACAACAGTCCATTGATTCTAGTACCCAAAAAGAGTTTAAATGATAAAAGGTCATATAGAATGTGTTTAAATGATAAAAGGTCATATAGAATGTGTGTCGACTACCGTGCTCTAAATAAAAAATTAATAGCCGACAAATTTCCTTTGCCTAGAATAGACGATATATTAGATAACCTTGGTCGTGCAAAATATTTTTCGGTCATAGATTTGTATTCTGGCTTTCACCAGATACCACTGCACCCAGACTCTCGCGATATCACTTCGTTCGTTCAGCACCGATAGCGGATCATATCGCTGGAAAGTTTTACCTTTCGGCCTTAACATTGCCCCAAATTCTTTTTCAAGAATGATGTCTATCGCTTTTGCAGGACTTGCACCAAACAGGGCTTTTCTTTATATTAACGACATTATTATTATTGGATGTAGCAAAAGACATCATATTCAGAACTTAGAAAACGTTTTTACAATTTTACGAAATCACAACCTTAAGATAAATTCTTACAAATGCAAATTTTTCCGGTCCGAAGTAACATTTTTAGGACATAAGTGTACTTCGAAAGGCATTCTCCCAGATGATTCAAAACTCAAGATTATAAAAACATACCCCGTTCCTACCGATAAAGAGGCGGTACGGCGATTTGTGGCATTTGCCAATTATTATCGTAAACTTATTCCTAATTTTGCCATCTTAGCAGGACCGTTGAATTTCATCACAAGAAGAAAAGAACAATTTATCTGGACTGAACAATGTCATAATTCTTTAACTAAATTAAAAACTGCCTTGATATCTCCAAGAATGTTACAATACCCCGACTTTACAAAACCATTCACAATTACAGTAGACGCTTCCAGAACTGGCTGTGGAGCCATATTAAGTCAGAACATAAATGATAACGATTTACCCATATATTTTGCCTCAAATTCATTTAGTCTATCTGAACAAAAAAAACCTATTATAGAACTAGAACTTCTGGCAATACACTTTGCAATCCTTCATTTTCGACAATATATCTATGGTACTTCATTCACCGTTCGATCGGATCATCGACCGCTAGTATACCTATTTAATATGAAAGACCCTTCGTCCAAGCTAACAAGGATCAGGTTAGAACTCTCTTAATACAACCCATGTAGAATATATAAAAGGTAAGGAAAATGTAGGCGCGGATGCTTTGTCCAGAATCTCAATTGGTGAACTTAAGAGCTTGAATACTAATATCTTTTCGATGACAACTCGAGCAATGTTAAAGGAAAATAGTAGGAACAAATTCGATAATGAACAACAAGATGCTTCAATTAATTTAAAAATTTACGACAAATTTTCATATAATTTCAATAAAAAGGTTCCAAAGATCAAAACAGAATTATTTTATTGGGAACAGAAACTTTTCAAAATGCGCATAAATATACTTAAAAAATTAAAAAAACTACTGTATCTAGATTTTGAGATTGTTAACGAAACAATTTGTTTAGATAAGTTGCTTTCGAGGCTGCAAAAAAAGCCAACATTCACAAAATTTCCACAGTTGAATGGTCCAAAAGCGATCCAGTTTTCTCAATATGCTCAATTCAAGAATTGAAAGATAAAGGTATAAAGATTTTAAAAAGTTTGGAAATTGTTCTAACGGAACCAACGGAGATAGTGACAGATGAAAGAGATAAAACTAAATTAATGGAAATATACCATAACGATCCTATAACAGGCGGGCACTGTGGTCAAAAGAAGTTGTATGCCAAAATTAGAACAAAATATTATTGGAAAAGGATGACAAGAGATATTTCAAAATTTGTTAGAAATTGTAATGAATGTATGTTAAATAAAGTCAGACCAGGTAACGTTGAAAAACTAATTTTAACCCCAACTCGAATCAAAGCATTTGATATAGTCGTTTTAGACACCATAGGTCCATTACCTCAATCAACTTATGGTAATAAGTATGCAATAACCTTGATATGTGATCTGTCCAAATATCTGGTCACCATTTCGGTTCCTGACAAATCGGCTCATACCGTCGCGCGTGCGATATTTGAGAATTTTATTTTAATTTATGGGAGAATGAAAACTATAAAATCGGATAAGGGAACTGAGTTTGAGAATGAACTATTTAACGAATTATGCAAATTACTGAAAGTTGATTTAAGTTTTTCAACGGCTTATCATCATCAAAGTGTGGGTACGGTTGAACGTAACCATCGTGTATTCAATGAATACATCCGGGCGTATATAAAGGAGAACATTATAGATTGGGACACTTACTTAAAATACTTCACTTTTTACCACAACACTACACCAAACACTGCATTTGATAATCACTTTACACCTTTCGAACTAGTATTTGGGAAAAACGCTACAATGCCAAATAATATAACAAAAAGTTTAGATCCACTTTATAATTTGGACAGCTACAGTAAAGAGGTAAAACATAGGCTACAGAAGATTAATATTATTGCAAAACGTTTAATAGACAAACACAAAGCAAGAAACAAACAACTTTATGACAAATTTGCAAATCCATTATCCGTTAAAGTTAATGATAATGTTGTGCTAAAAAAGGAACCTTACGAAAAACATGTTGTCAAAAACATAAATGGTGTCAATGTAACTATTTACAATAATGTAACGAAAAAAGAAAAAACTGTTCATAAGGACAAAATCAGGAAAATTTGAAAAAGAAAGAACAAAACAAACAAAATAAAATGCAAACAATAACGTAATAAAACTTTATCAAATAACGACAAAGAAATTAAACTTTAGCACATTTTTGTTGCCCATTGTATATATGTAATATAACTTGTAAATATAAGATTATTTTTGCTCTCATAATAATAATAAAAAAAAGAGGAAGGTATACTTACCCACTTACATATTACATATTTATAAGCAATTATATATATTATTATCTCATGTAAAGTATATACATACATATCCTCTATTATAAAATAATTTGAATTAGAACAAACATCATCAATAATTTATAAAAAAAAAATTTATTACAAAAACTAAAATAACAAAAAAAAATTATAAAAGGAAGGTATAGTGCCAACCCTGCATGAAATGTAATTATACTACTATTTAGTACTATCTTTTACAACTAAGTTTATAATTATAATATGAAAAGTAAGAACTAGAAGTAAGGAGACAAGGATGAAGAATAAAAAGTCTATAGTTGATCACCGACAAGAAAATATGTGGTTTGAATTAAAAAAAGAATATAAAAACTAAAGTACATCTTACATGGGTACTTTTATGTACTAAAAATATTTAATTTGTCCAACCCTGGAGTCAAAATTTTGATTTTTTAAGATATTAATACCAATTTTGTTCTTCCTGAATTATAAAACAGATTTACTTAGCAAAAACAACAACGTCAATTGCCTTTTTGGTTGCTTTTATTCATAAAAAATGTTTCAATTTCCCGACCTTGGAAAGGAAATTTAAAAATTTTTTTTGTTTTTTTACCAATGCAACTCTTAATGAGGTATGAAATAGTTTTATTGAAGAAAACCTTAAATTTTGTAACTATTTCGGTCATTTTCATGTACCACAAAATATTGCAGTTATCCAACCCTGGAATCGAAATTTTTATTTCATTTTAATATTTGATACCAATTTTTTTTTTCCTGAATTAAAAAATTTGTGGAAAAGAAATGGACAAAACAAATTGTAAATTTGGTAATCTTTTGGTTCCGGATTGCACAGACATTAATTTTCTTACATATTCCCAATAATTACTTCGGTTACAACAAATTCGTTTTGGTTATTATTTAAAAGAAATACGTTTTTTTATGTAATTAAATACACAACAGGCCTATGAGGCCTAAGTGTAATCCATGACGGATTGGGATGCTTATGCCCCTCTTTTTCAACCTAACCTAATTAAATATGTAATGAAAATATACGTTTCATTTAACAGTTGATGGGGTGACCATATCAAGAAGTAGGCAACAGGAGGAAATACTATATTAAATAAACGTTTTTAAAATCATTTATTCGACATATTGTTTGTTATGTGGTCAAGTATGTCTATATATATGCCTGCATTTCATTGGTTCTTACACCAAATCATCAGTAGACTTTAACCTAATTCCAAAATAACAAAACCTCTTAGCTTATACATAAACTCCCAAAAATGAATTTAGAATTACACATGCAAAACCATAGGATTTGAAATTCAAGAAAACAAAACAAAGAAATTTTATTCGACATAAATCTATTTTGTTTTTCCACCTTTATACAATTAATCTGCCGTTGGCAAAATTTATTTAATTACATTTAGGGGGTGAAGAGGGAGGAGGGGGTAGGGCAGAGTAGTACCAGGTTTCGTCTCAGCTTTGTCATTAAAGTTTAAAAATGTTACTTTTAAGAAATGTAGGCTTAAGTAAAACAATATGTTAAATTTTTATGCTATTTTTGCATATAGTAACGCCCACTAAAGTGGGCGGGTTCCAAAAATATTTTTTTTTATTTTATGACTCCAAGTTTAAGGCGTTGGACCGTATTTGACATAAAAATATATCATTGGATTAACAAAATAACCAAATAACTTTAAAAATTATGTTGTTTTTTCTGGGTTGATTTAGTTCTCCTTATGTGAACTTTTCTCCCTCTTACCCGATTTAGCCCATCTCCGAAGTTAACTTGCTCTAAGCTTTAAAATATATTTATACCAAATTTCTCTTAGCTCTTTTCGTTTGGACTGAATCGTGATTTCCACAGACGGATGGACGGACATGCTCAGATCGTCTTTCATCACTGATCAAGAATATATATACATACTTTATGGGGTCTGAGATGGATATTTCGATGCGATCTAAACGGAGTGACAAAGTGAATATACCTTCCAAATTCTTTTTTTTTGGGTATAAAAACAAGTTACAAAATTTGAATACAGTTGATCTTTTATTTAATTGAATTCCGCGTTCACAAAAGAAAACAAATGTTTAATTTAAACTACTCGAATTTAAATAAATCAAAATAAATTATAATGAATTTATAATCAACAAACGCATATTGTAAACGAAAAGAAAAATAAATAAATACTAATAAATTTACTTTCAAAATCAAAATTGTATCAATAATCAAAAATGTCTGTGGCGTGTCCTAATGACTACCTTCCGTATATGTATATATGTACATATATATGTATAATTATAAATTTCCTCTACGAAGCGACAACATAGATGGACTCACATATCCCGCGAGTGAGTAACTACATTGATATATAAGCGAATGAACCCGATAAATTCGGGGAATTCTTAAATCAAATTAATAAAGCCAGACAGTAATCCAATTTCATATTTCCGGTGTATTGCACAAGACATAATATTTCCAAAGTAACTAATCAGCATAATTTCAGCAATAATTAAAATAATAAAACTTCACACACTTTCCTAAATGAAAAGGTTAGCCAACAAATGTAATTTAAGTTAAGTAAGCAAAATTGTCATACATACAGTTTATTTTCGTTAACAAAATTAAAATAAAAAAACAAAATATAATTAAAACTAAGAAAGCAAAATTGTAATACATTTTAAGTTGTTGAATAAAATTAAATAAGCGAGCAGGCAGACTGATCTGACCAAAAAAACTGATCACAACGTGTCTTCTCCTGACGTGTCCTGACGGCATCATTCCAAAGATGCTACAGAGTGCGAAGGGCTCTGTCATTCCCTGGCTTTTTAGGTTCTACAGACTCTGCCCTATATTGACTACATTCCGACCAGCTGGAGGAAAGTAAGGGTAGTCTTCATTTCGAAGATTGGAAGAAGAAGTCACGAGGATGCAAAGGACTTCAGACCAATCATCATTTCATCTTTCTTGGCTAAGACGCTGGAAAGATTAAGAGACACCCATATTAGGCTTCGACTAGAGGGATCGTCAATACTCGCCTTTAGTCAGCATGCCTACCTTAAGGGACGCTCTACTGAAACTGCACTACATGAGGTGGTGAGATTCGTGGAGAGGTCCCTTGAGAACAAACAATATACCTTGGCTGCCTTCCTAGACATAGAGGGTGCCTTTGATAATGTATCAGTGGCAGCCATAGAACAGTCTCTCCGGGATGCCAATGTTGAGGAATACATCAGGAACTGGATCATCACTATGTTGAAGGCGAGGAATGTCACTGCGAAACTGGGCACCAGCGAGGTGGGCGTGTAGGGGAAACCCCACAGGGCGGAGTGATCTCACCTCTGCTCTGGCTTCTCGTTATTAATACTGTTCTTCACAGACTAGATGCTGCTGGAGTTAAAGTCGTGGCTTACGCGGACGATGTAGTAATAATGGAATCAGGGATGTTTACGGACGTTATTAGCGATATCATGTCCAATGCCTTGGGTATACTCAGTAAATGGGCTACAGGATGTGGTCTAGGAGTAAACCCTAGCAAAACAGAACTAGTACTATTTACTACAAAGACCAAAGTTCAAGGCTGTAGACTACCTCGGCTGAATAATCTCGAACTGTCCCTTTCGGACAATGCAAAATATCTAGGAGCTATCCTGGACGCGAAACTATCGTGGAAACCGAATGTGCTACATAGAGTTAGGAAGGCAACAGTTGCCTACTACTGCTGCAGAAGGATGTTTGGTTCCAGATGGGGTTTAACACCCACCATGCATAAATGGATGTAAACAGCGATTGTACGACCTATATTGAGTTATGGGCAGAAGTCGGCGGCGGGTTGCACGTGAGAATAAAATTGACACACACATGCTTTTACTGAGTACATATAGTTACTGTCATTCTCGTACGAACCTTCAATGGAGATGTTGTTATTGTCGTTTTTGTATGTTTATGAAAAAATACCTTGCTGTCGTTGCTATTGTCGTTGTTGTGTTTATGAAAAAAGTGTATGGAGAAAAATTTTATTTCCTCTCACCCATCAAACTTAAAATGAAGACGTATGTGTTTGCCGATACCTGGTTATGGGTCTTTGGTAAGGTGGCCTGCTACAACTAAGAAATATGAGGTAGCTCAACTATACAGGGTACAGAGATCTGCCTGCATCGGGATTACTGGTTATCTACGTACTAGCCCCTCAGAGGCTCTGAATGCTATACTGAAGCTAATTTCGATTGACCTTTATGTACTGGGTGCATCCTCGAGCAGTGCTGTGAGACTGGCGGCGTCTGTGAAGTGGAGGTCAAATGACTATAGCCACGCAAGGATCCTAGGTCAGTTACCACCGACACTGAGTGGGCCCACTGACTATAGGGTACCCCACTTGGACTTCAATATTACTTACAGAGTCCTCATTCCATCCAGGCGGGAGTGGGGAAACATGGAGAAAGACTTTGTCGACAGTCAGGCGGCACTCCAGTCTCTGAGGTCGTTCACTACTTCTTCTACCTTAGCGACTTAATGCAGGGAGCTTCTATCCAGATTGAAATATCAGAATGACACTACCCTCATCTGGGTTCCGGCACATAGTAATTTCCCTGGAAACGAACGGGCGGATGAGCTAGCTAGGGCTGGATCTGCTATGGACGTCTCCTCCGCTGTATCGGTAGCCATGCCGTATGGCGCTATAAAGATGCGGTATTCAGACCAACTACCGGCAGTAGGCTGCAAACAGGTGGCGCAAGCTGGGCACGTCTGGATGGCCAGAAGTATGTGGCCCTGCTACAACGACAGGAGGACAGTACAGCTGATCAATAGGAACCGTGGGGACATCTCAAGACTCGTCGCAGTAGTGACGGGGTACTGGGCAACAAGCAGACATGCTCGTAGGATAGGTCTCTCCTATAATGCATTCTGTCGTATCTGCCGGGATCAGGGCAAGGAAGAGACAGTTTATCACTTCCTTTGTGAATGCCCGGCATTGCACCATACGAGACACAGAATCTTAGGCAATAGTATAATATCCGACCTTTCGGAGCTATCAGGTATAGGTCTAGCTGACCTTATTAGATCCCTCGATGCAACAGGTTGGACCTAGCATCCATCACCGTATCCGAGATCTGGACACGGTTCTACACAGGTTGACACTGACGAGTGGAGTGGTCTTTCAAAACGGGATCTCAGAGATCCTACTTGAGTGCTTGTACGTTACAGGTAGCCACGTATACCAACCAACCAACCATGCATTCAGGTATCTTGGAAACGTACAACCAAATAAAAAATAAAATATACTACCTAAAATTAATGGAGTTGACTTAGGTCGATATAAATCAATGTAAAATTTGTCAGGAGTACGACAGAAAACCCATCAAACCAAAATTGAATATTACAGAAACACCGACAAGAGAAAATGAAATTATACATATGCATATATACGTATGTCATGAAAAGACACCACTTTTTGACAGTTATAGATAAATTTTCAAAATTTGGAGCATCTTATTCGCTGGCCGATAGAAATCATATTACCATTATTGAACAATTAGAAGACCATTTTACTAAATTAGGAAAACCAAGGAAAACAATTGCTGACAATGAATTTAAAACCCCAAGAATAAAGGAATTTTTGGACAATGAAAATATAAAACTTCATCTAACTAAACCTTATAGCCATACGGGCAATGCAGATATTGAAAGACTCCATAGCCAGATAGCAGAAAAATTTATGATTTCATATAAATTAAAAGAAGGGTTGTCAGTCAAACAATTAATACAGAAAGCTTTTCGAAACTATAATGATAGATTCCATTCAGCGACAAAATATACACCAAACGAAGTGCATGCCAATAAAGTAGATCTTGAAATAGTGAAAAATAATTTGGAAGCAACAAAACATAAAATCATAAATAAATTAAATAGAAATAGAGAGGATTATGGGAAAAAAAGAGATCAGACGGGTTTATAAAAAACTATAAAGAGCAACCAAAGTATAGGAAAGAAAAATTTAGAAATTTTCAGATACTACTCATGATACTGGTAATGTCGACATGAATACGACCGAGTGAAGGCACTATGACTCTAACGGAACTAGTGGATCACATGGGATCTGTTGCCCTACAGATAAGAGACCAGGAAATAGCTAAGGACAGGGACATAATATTACATATAATTGATGTTAAACAGAAAGAAAATATTCTTAATGAAATGACAGACAATATTATACTAGCGAAAACAAGTAACAAGGACATATTACAAGCGGAACTACTGAAAGTAAGAAATAAATTAATGACGTTAATACCAATAGAAAACAGACAAAAAAGAGGACTTATAAATGCAATAGGTAGTGTAGCTAAATGGACATTTGGCACAATGACCGATGACGATAGACAGACCATACAAAAATATTTATTACAGACAAATGAGAAATTAAACGACAAATACATATAAATGACCATTTTAATTTAGCAATAGAACAAATAAAAAATATTGTAAATAGCGATAGGAGAGAAATTGAAAGAGGTCTTAATATGATAAATAAAATTGTAGACGAAGAATACCAGGTTAAAGTCTACTGATGATTTGGTGTAAGAACCAATGAAATGCAGGCAGATAGACATATTTGACCACATAAAAAACAGAAAGCACTAAGTTAATTGAGACAATATGTCGAATAAACGATTTTAAAAACGTTTTGTGTAGATTTTGTTTTTCATTGTGCTTTTTTATATAATTTTATTGTTTGCCAACGGCAGACTAATTGTATGAAGGTAGAAAAACAAAATAGATTTATATCGCATAAAATTTGTTTGTTGTGTTTTCTTGAATTTCAAATCCTATGGTTTTGCTTGTGTAATTCTTAATTCATTTTTGGGAGTTTATGTATAAGCTAAGAGGTTTTGTTATTTTGGAATTAGGTTAAAGTCTACTTATGATTTGGTGTAAGAACCAATGAAATGCAGGCATATAGACATACTTGACCACATAACAAACAAAAAGCACTAATTTAAATGGTTCTTTTATTTATTTTTTATTTTGCATAAAACACAGCAATTAAAAATTAAAAAAACCCAAAAAATTCAAATTATAGCGAGTCGGCGATCAAAATGCCATTCAAATAATTTCAAATTATTGAGGGGACCAAATTACATAGATATTTTTCAATTTATTGAGTGTTTTTCAAGGGACTTGGAAACAGTTCAAATTACCGCGAGATTCAAATTATCAAGAGTCGACTGTATTAAAATAAACGAATTCAGGAGAATTCTGATCTAAAGGGGAGAAGTTACATATGCACGTAACTACACTGATATAAAAGCGAATGAACCCGATAAATTCGAGGAATTCTTAAATCAAATTAATAAAGCCAGACAGTAACCCAATTCCATATTTCCGGTGCATTGCACAAGACATAATATTTCCAAAGTAACTAATCAGCATAACTTTAGCAATAATTAAAATAATAAAACTTCACACACTTTCCTAAATAAAAAGGTTAGCCAACACATGTAATTTAAGTTAAGTAAGCAAAATTGTCATACATACAGTTTATTTTCGTTAACAAAATTAAAATAAAACAAGTAAAAGTGCTACATTCGGCTGTGCCGAATCTTAAATACCCTTCACAGATGTAATTCTTATTTCTTTCTTGCTAAAACAGGAAGTAGGTTCAATTAAAAGATGTAACATAGTTTTACTTGACAAAAATATTTAAATTTTTAAACATTTTGGTCGCTTTCATGTACCATAAAATATTTTATTTGTTTTTAACCCTGGAGTCGAAATTTTGATTTTTTTGGGAAATTTTTTATACCAATTTTGTTTTTCCTAAAATATAAAATAGTTTTAGTTACAAAAAAACAACGTCAATTGCTTTTTTTGGTTATTTTATGTATAAAAAAAATTTAAATTTTCCAACCCTGGAAGCGAAATTAAAACTTTGAAATTTTTTTTATCAATGCAAATCTTCATGAGCTATAAGATAGTTTTAAGAAAAACTCATTTTTTGTAACCAGACCATTGAGGCTTCCCAAAGCAAGAAATAGGTTTAATTTACAAACATTAAAAAATATAATTGATTTTTGGTATAAATTTTGCGTCGAGAAATAGGTGTAAGCTTCCCAGCTCTGGAACCATTCTTCGAATCTTTCTGATTTTAATAGCACTCCATTTAAGTTCATTTCCAATCCAACGGTCAAAGAACGAAGTCTCTAGCTCTTCTGGGGGCTTGGGAAAACCGATTTCACGTACAGACGGACGGACTGACGGGCATCGCTCAATCGTCATCGCTATTCATAAGGATCCAGAATATATATACTTAGTGGGGTCCCATGTGCATATCGAAGAAATTACACACGGAATGACAAACCTATATATGTATACCCATTCACTTTTTTGTGAAGGATATTATAACAAAATATAACTTAACCTAAGCAAACAAAATTGTAATACATTTTAAGTTGTTAAATAAAATTAAATAAGCGAACAGACAGACTGATCTGACCACCAAAACTGATCACAACGTGTGTTCTCCAAATTTTTTAAAAACGCTCGAACGTCGGCAAGTAATAAAATTCGCGCACTTTTTGCCTTTAAAAACGCGCCTATAAATTTACCGCCACAAAATTCAAACCTATATATATATATATATATATATATATATATATATATGTATAGATATGTATATAGTTATGTGTTTGAAAATGAAACAAATTGATCTCTTCGTTGTATCTTTTCACCTGCACACACCTTTATTATCTGAGTCATTTTTTAGTTTTTTCCTCCTACTTAAAACTAGACGCGAGTCTGCATAGCAATGCGGATTTTTACTAGAATTGTAATTGAAGGTTGTTGTGTGAATTTGTTGACATTGCAAATTCACACACATTTCCTAGACGAAATATGAGATGTATTCATTAGGGTGCATCTCATAATAGTGTTACAAAGTAATGTTTAGTAGGGTGGTACGAGTACTTATATATGACTCCTCCACCCTAAGTTTCAGCAGTCCCTGCTGATATGCATTTTTTCTTCAATTACAATTCTTTACAATGATTTATTTTTTAAATTAAAAAAAAGACTTAAACATTAAATAGTCAATACTCAATTTATTTGGTCCATATAGCTCTACCGGGTTTAGGTTCGGTAGTATTTAATTCGATATTTATATTTGCATTTTTATTTCTTTTACAGTAACTTTTATAAACCAAAAATAATACAATTAGACTTAATATTAACACGACTAACATTATGTTTATACCATAGGACACATCCTTATGATACACTAATTCTTCGATCTTTTTAATATTCTCAAATTGATTTAATTTGATTTTCTCAAAATTTACTTCTTCTTCAAAAACTATTGTTGTAAAGTCATTATTTGGATAGATAAATTTTTCGTCTACAGTAATCTTTTTATTTTTATAAGTTATGTTTAATATTTTCAATTCACAATTATAAAAATTTATTAAATGATTTTTATTTATAACGATATTCCTGTTATCACAATTCTGTGTTATCACTGTACTGTTAGCATTTTTAACTAAAATTAAATCTTCGTCGATAATTTCGACACTAGTTATATTATTATATCTTAATTTACAGCGGTTTTTTATAATACAGTTTTTGCTTACTTTTACTTCATTTAGATGTGCGTTTCCTTCGTAAGTGTAAGTTTTATTTTTAATAGTAACTATCAATTCACTATTGTCGTCAATTTCTAGATATCTGTCATTTGGTAAGGGGGTGATTAACTTTAAATCTGTTACAAGAAAATCAGTTGGAATTTGTATGTAGTAAGAATTTTAACGAACATTTTATATTGCTATATTAAATTGAATTAAGATTCTATAGGCTAATTGTTCGAAATTTTTAATTTAAATCTCGGAAAGACATGATAAATATTCCAAGGCACAAAAGCAAGTCAACATCAGTTTTTGTTATTCAACTTACACAGCAGAGCAGAACAGCTGTTTTCGAAAGATTTAAATTAAAAATTTCGAACAATTAGCCTATAGAATCTTAATTCAATTTAATATTTATCATGTCGCTTTCTACTGCTTTTCTAATTGTTTGAATTTCCTCGTCGAAATGTGTATTAATTTTCATTTGTTTATTCAAAGTCCCTATAGCGTTATGGGTGTTAATTTCCGTCACTTTCAGATGTTCTAAGATTTCCTCTCTGTCATTATCGTCCATAAGTCCGAAAAGCCATTTGTATACGTTTCTAACTCCGTTTATTAAACCCCTTTTTGACCTATTGAGTTGAAAAGTCATGATGGACCTAACCTTTGCCCTAATAATCCTAATTTCCTTCTTTAAAATACTCTTATTATCTACGTCTATCTCTTCGATGTTCGTTTCTATATGTCTTATTATGTCCAAAATTTCCAAAGGTCATATTACGTGTAGCACCGTTGTTGTTGTATTAGGCATTTCAATCTTTCTTATTTGAACCACTGTAAAACCAAGGTTTTCTTCAATTTTGCTGACTCGAAGAAGTGCTTGGGCCATCACCACCAAGAATGCCAGGAAAGTGATTTTCTCCATGGTTTTTCCTGAAATTGGTATTTACGTTTAACCTGTGTTTTATACATTCTCTTAAATTTATTATTATCAGATACTAAGTAATTACTTTCTGTAAATTTACTGTAATTATTTACTTTTTTATACCTAGGTTGTGCCTTGCAGACTCTGTAATTTTTTACATATTTGTTTCTGAAATTGAGGTTACTTTCATTTCCCTGATTTTTGTTTATTGCGTTAATTCTCGCTATTTTTTCTTGATGAAGTTGTTCTGAAAACTCTTTTAAATCTTCGCGAGCTATTAGATTAGTAATGAAGTGTATCGGTTTTGTTTTTGTGGTAGTATGAATTGTGCTATTATATGCTATTATTGCCTTGTGAACTTTTTCTTCCAGATTGTTTTCGTTATTTGGATCTGCATTGAAAAGGCGTATGTGCTCATTGAGTGTCGAGTGTAGTCTCTCAACGTCCGAGTTCCCAGTTTTTAGGTACGCAGTGGTCAAGTGAAAATCTATTCCGTTCTCTCTAAGAAATTGTTTAATATTTAGTGTGTCAAATTCATTGTCCATCACGATTAGCCTTGGTTTACCCAGGTATTGAAATCGTTTATTCAATCCATCTATAACAGAGATCCAAGTTCTGTCTTTTAATTTTTCAGCTGTAGCATATTTTGTAACTTTGTCTATGCTTGTAAGGTACATTTCGTTTCTTTGGGGATACCACAAGTCTATGTGCACTATATCGTTTTGTTTCTCAGGGCTGTCTGTCACATTAAACGCATGTTTAATAGGGTGCCTGTCAAATTTTGCTCTGTTGCATATTTCACAATTGTTGATATATTTTTGAATTTCCTTTTGCAAATTGGGGTAATAGCATGTTTTCTTTAAATTATTGAATACTTCATTTATTCCGCGATGATTGTTCTTAAGGTGTTCAGTTTCAATCCTTTTAAGTATAATTTCCTTGTCCGTAATGTCTTCTAACCATGCTTTGGACCAGGGAAAGGAAAATGCAGGGCGCCTTTTCATTTACTCTTCTATTACGTACGTGTGTACACGCATTGTAGAGCTGTAAACAACTTTAATCAGTCTAGTTTCAGCATTCAAACAGGCAGGTTGTGTTTATCGCATACTTTAAGAATCAGCGTTGCCAGAAAGCAATGTGAGTCCGATCACAGTTGAGAAATCTTTATGAAAAAAATGTTTGCTGATTCTACTACAGGGAAAGGCAAATGCTTTGGCGAAAAGAATGAAGAGATGGAAAATTATGAATGACATTCCTTTATGACCACCTGGTGTTTTGCTAACAATTTGAACCACAATTCATTGTGTTCATTACATTCAAACTTTTTGCAAATAATGCCTGTTGGTGAATAATGCAATGAAAAATATATATGTACATACGTATGTGTATTTGCATTACTCTTTGTCAAATGTCCTACAAAACCTTCTTATTTACACACCATCACTGCATACAGAGCCACAAACATCATTTTGGTCCAATGCCATGCCGATATTAATTTTCTAATATATTGCAAATACCCGTAATAAAATTAAGTTAGATTTTGGAGATTTTAAAGTTTTAATTGGGGAGAAGTGACGAAAGTTGATTGGCAATACCGATTCGTGGTGAGAGCGCAGAGAGTAATAAGTAATACAATCGCAAAATGTAATAGTATAGGTTGCCTTTCCCTGCTTTGGACCTTAAAATTCTTAGATTCCTGTTATTTGCAAAATACATTCTATAATAATCTTGAAATTTCAAAAAAAGTCTGTTATTCGCACAAAAAATTACAACAAGTCCCTTTTCTGGGAGACACTCTCGCATTGTATTCTTTATGTCGGTTTCTTTTGTTACCATTATCAAGTTTCTTATTTTGTTTTTATGAATTATTTTTAATTTCCTAGATTCCCTAGTTGCGTAATCTAGAATGATCTGATTTTTAAACAAATTAAGGGGTTTTTCCGTAATTGATATAAAATTTGTATCATCAGTATCTGCACTGTGAATCGTTTCTATATCATTACTATCATTGGCCTCATCAGAGTCAAACAATTCATTAAGGTTAATAAAAATTGTTGACTCCGAAACCGTTTCGCTCGGCGTCGTATTTCTCTTAAAGTCATATATCATTCTGCTTAAACTGTCTGCCACTATAATTTCTTTGCCTTTTATATACTCTACTATAAAGTCAAACTCATTTAATTTTATCTTCCACCGTTGTAATTTCGAATTTGGTTCCATCATATTATTTAGCCAAACTAGTGGTCTGTGGTCAGTTCTTATTGTAAACCTACGGCCATATAAGTACGGGCGAAAATATTTCGTTGCCCAAACCATTGCAAGGAGTTCTTTTTCAATTGTACTATATCGTTGCTCGTGACCGTTCAGGGAGCGACTTGCATAAGCAATGGGCTTATTATTTTGCGTAAGCACAGCACCTAGTGCGAAATTACTTGCATCGGTTGTTAATGTGAAATGTTTTTGAAAATCTGGGTGAGCAAGTATGGGGTAATTTTTTTTAACAATGTCTTGAGTTTATTAAACGATTCTACGTATTCTGGATAGTTTATATTTATTTTGGAACTCTTTTTTAAATATTTTATAATATGATAAGCTATTTTAGAATAGTCTTTGATAAATCTCCTATGTACCCAGTTATTCCCAGAAATGATTTAATCTGCTTTTGCGTTTTAGGTAGTTGAATATCGTTAATGGCTTCGATTTTTTTTGGATTAGCTTTAATTCCATCTGGGGTAATTATGTGACCTAAGAACTCTGTTTCCCTGGATAAGAATTTACACTTATCCGGTTGAATTCTAAGGTTAGCATTCTTTAAACATTTTAGGACCTTTTCTAACGATTCCATATGTTCTTCTATACTCGTAGAAAAGACCAAAAGGTCGTCTAAATAGACTAGGCATATTTTCCCAATAAATTCCCTTAGTATACCATTAATGAGACGTTGAAATGTGGCGGGTGCATTCCGAAGTCCAAACGGCATTCTCAAAAACTCGTAATGACCACTGGTGGTCGAAAAGGCTGTTTTATGGATGTCATTAGGATGCATTTCAATCTGGTGGAAACCCTTTGCCAAATCGATTGTTGAGAAATATTGACAATTTCCCAGCTTGTCAAAAATGTCTTCTATTGTAGGTATAGGAAAACGATCTTCTATTGTGATGTCGTTTAGTTTTCTATAGTAAATGATTATTCTCCATTTCTGTACATTGTCAGAACCTATCTTTTTGGGTACGACCCAAATCGGGCTATTGTATGGACTATTTGATTCCCTGATAATACCATCTTTAAGCATTTCTTGAATTTGTCGATCAACCTCTGCTCTATGAACTTCTGGGTAACGGTACATTTTAGAATATATTTGAATGTCGTGTTTAGTATTAATACTATGTTTAATGTCGTTCGTAAATGGTAGCTTTTCTTTTGATACTTACTTGTATTTTAGCAAGGTTGGTCTTAATTTAGCTATCTCTTGCTCATTCAAGTGACTAGTTCCAATAAAGGTAAGAAAGTTGTCCCTAGCTATTTCGTTGTTTCCTACGTCAATAAAATTTTCTTTGTATGAAATGTTATAATATAATTCTTCGTAGTTATCCATGTATAACGCCAATGTCGCGTTCCTAGTGATCAACCGCCAATTTGGGTAATCAATTATAGTGCATAATTTTTGTAAGATATTGTTACCTATTAACCCATCATAACCATTATCCAATTTACATTCCAAAAATTCACAATAAAAGTTTTCAGTTTCAAATTCCTTAAAAAATGGGAATCTACAAAGGTATTCCATTAAAAATATTTTTCCTAAAGCTTTAGCATATAGATTAACTTTTGTCTTCCATTTCGGTGAACATACTCCTTTATTCACAATACTAAATTCCGCTCCGCTGTCAAGAATGAAATATATTTTTCTAAACTCTAAGACTCTGTTGAAAAATTTATATTAGAAGAGCCAACTTCCATTGGAACTACACCTTCAGTCCTGTTAGTATTTCTATTCTGTCCTAACCTAGTGTCTTTTCTCATATTATATCTTCCAGATTGTTCATTCTCGTGCCTACGAAAATTTCCTGACTAGTTATTATTATAAAAACTTCCAGATTGATTATTGTTATATCTGCGAAAATTTCCCGATTGATTATTATTGTAACTTCCAGATTGCTCATTATTATACCTGCGAAGATTTCCCGATTGATTATAAAAATGTCTAGATTGATTATTGTTATACCTACGAGAATTTCCAGATTGATTGCTACTTTCAAAATTTCCGTTATTATACTGCCTATTGTTAAAGGAAGTAACGTTATTGTCCCTGTAATTTCTATTCCAGGTACTATTACCTCTACTTTGATTTGGGTTATTATTCCCATAACTTGTCCTGAACTGTGTGTTCGATTTCTGTTTATCACCAGTTGCAGTGTAATTCTTGTGCCTAGCTTCGAGAATAATTTGGTACGCTGCCTGCAATGTTTTCGGGTCTCGCGCAAATATTATAGTCTTTGTCGGTTCTGGTAAATGGTCCTTAAATACCTATTTATTTCTCTTGTAGTAAATCCTTCTTCCGGATGGGTTAAACGTCTATTGTGGAGCTGGTTTGTGATTTTGTTAATGTCGTGGTGGTATTTTTCAATCGTGGAGTCCATCCTCCATGTTTTCAATCTGCCCATTAATTCACTACTTGTATGTTTTTCCCCAAAATTATTTAACAGTACGCTTTTTAATTCCGCCCAAGTATCAACCGTTCCATGTCGATGTTGTGGAGCCTGTACATTTGTTTTTTAGGTATCCTAGAAGTATACTTTTATTGTTCACTTGAAAACTTTCTATTGATGGCAACAGGGCTTCTACCTGTGCCAGAAAGTCAGGTAATTGACAGGGATTGGTACCGTCGAAAGTCGGAATTTCCCTGATGCAACTTAAAACGAGATTAAATTGATGTATTACATTGATTTCCATTTTTTTTATTAAACTTCGCTACACTACAAAAACTGTCCGAATCTGTACGTTTTTCAGAAACTAAGTAATAATTTATATTGGACCGTTTAAAATAGCACTATTAACTAGATCTTACTTTATAATTCAATATAAAATACAAATCCGTACATGAGATTTTTAATTAATTTTATTGACTTTAACTCTATTTGCTTACTTATTAGTTAAATTTAAACAAAAAAATATTCTTCTTCCAACTTACTATTAGAGAGGTCTGTCTGCAAGAGCTTCTAGTTGATTTAAACCATCTGGATATCTGGAGCTAGTTTATTTGGTTACGGCTTTTCTTCCTTCACTGACTGTGTGCCAATTCACCGGGAAACAATGCACGAATTTACACTTGCGGCTACGTTTCTTGTTGGTCTTTTTCCTTTTGGTTGTGGATGCTGTTATGATTGTTGACGCTGTTGTTAAAATTGGTGTTACTGTTGTGAATCACTTCTTGCTTTTGTTATTTCATAAGTTTTGATAATTGTTTTATTTTAGTTATAATTAATAATTTTTTTATTTGGGAAAAGTCCGTTTGTTTTATTTTTATTTAATGATCCGTTGTACTGGAAGTGTGTTCTATTTTTTTTTATAGTTCATTATATTGTTCGCATTATTAAGAGTTCACTGTAAGAACAGATTTATTTTTTCCGTTTGCTTTTAAGTTTTATAGTTTTTTGTTGTGTAAATAAAAGAATTCCCTTCCCTTTTTCTTTTATTTTATTTTTTTTTGCCAATTAGGGTGCTTTTTGAATTTATTGTTTTTTTTCAATTCTTTTGTTTTATTTTTCAATAAAAGTTTCAGATTTTTATGCAATTTATAAGAACATATTTTTTGTCACATTTTTTTTGTCATTTAAATATTTTGTAAATTAATTTAAATATTTTTAATAATTTTAAATTTATTTGTATCCTTTTATTTTTTTTTATCCTTGTTTAATATATAATTTAAATTTTGATCACTGATTTTTAGGTTTTCCTCGTCGCCAGTTATGTGTTTGAAAATGAAACAAGTTGATCTCTTCGTTGTATCTTTTCACCTGCACACACCTTTATTATCTGAGTCATTTTTTAGTTTTTTCCTCCTACTTAAAACTAGACTCGAGCCTGCATAGCAATGCGGATTTTTACTAGAATTGTAATTGAAGGTTGTTCTGTGAATTTGTTGACATTGCAAATTCACACACATTTCTTAGACGGAATATGAGATGTATTCATTAGGGTGCATCTCATAATAGTGTTACAAAGTAATGTTTAGTAGGGTGGTACGAGTACTTATATATGACTATATATATATATTAGACCTGGCGTTAAATTTTTTTTTGGAAACTTGAATGCGGGTAGCGATGAAAATATGCGGTTTGATGCCAAAATTGATGTTGTAAATTTTCAGGCTGATCGCATTGTGCCTACCCGTGCCATAATGGGGTCAAAGGTCAAAATTTTGAAAAATCACCAAAATATTTTTTTTTTGCATTTGATAATTTTTTTTAAAAGAAATACTATAAATATGTTTTTTTATTTTATTTTTATTTCATATGCTTATTATTTTTATTTTAAATCAACGAAGATTTTGTGTAGGTAGGAAAGTCCTTGCGGTAGCCCTGTACAATGTGTAATAAATATTGTTTATCAGCCTCGTTGTGTGTTAAGGATGTGTTAAAGTCAGTTATTAGTTAACTTTCCTTTCGGCGGCATCATTTACAACATTAATGCATTTTACGATCTGTTCCCCTTTACAAAACGCTTCGCTCTTAGGCCAATTTGACGGATCTAAGAGTAAGAAATCCATAGAAATTTCCAAACGAGAGAAAAAAAATTTTGTTTTGGTAGTCACAAAAGAACTCAAATCCTTGGATGTGAACAATTGCAATTCATCAACGCTTACGCACACTTTTTTAGAAGGGAAAACATTTACATCATCACCGATATGATTGTCTTCTTTGGACTCTATTTGCAATGCCAAAACCATCTTTTTCTTTGTTTCTGAGTCTACATTAGGATCAAAAAAGGCAAGTGCGATCGCCTCCTCTGATAAATACCACAGATGGTTCCGAATTTTTTCCAATAGCACTGTAGATACTTCTTTATTATAATAGGTAATAATCCCCTTTATCAGCTGCATATCTCTATTTGGCGCTTTAACTGCATTTCCGGTTCTGAACCAGTACGGAATATAGAGACTTACTAAGAAAATGCAGATATTACGAATTCCATTCAACTGATTCGCAGAAATTTTAAAGTGTGCATGAAACAAGTATATTTTTAGACAATAGATAGCCTTGGACATGAATCTTGCATGAGACGTAGCTCCAGGTGTACGAAAAGTGAAATTGGGAATGCTACCACCAAGAAAAATGAATGCAAGTTGTAGGAGTTCTCTATAATCATGACGAATGTGAACTTTAGCTAAATATTCAAGACAAAAGTTCTTGCTTGCTTCGCGTTCTTGGACAGGTATGACTTTCAAAACTTGATCATCCTGCATACAAGTGCTGAATCCCTTTGAATAAAATGTGCTCCATTCTCGTGCAAATCGTTCAAAAATCGCCACCTCTGGGCCACTTGATTTTCCTACATTAATCTCAAATACAGCTTTTAATAGAATTTCTGCAATATGGTGGCGACATGGTAACCACAATAAGCTGCGTTCCAGTTTGCGTTCCAGCACCACTATGAGAGCCAGTATTTGCAGCAGTTGTGTCAAAACATATCACTTCTAACGAATTCTGCATATTCATTTTTAGCAAATATTCGTAGACTGATTGAGCAACTGCAGCACCTGTTCCATCTTTAATGATCGGGATAGCTATCAATTTTTCAACGTTCTCCGACGTGAGTACAATAGCCAAGCGGTCAACTTTGTCCTTTCCAGCAAGTGCGGGAAGTAGCTTTCCGTCCCAATGCAAAACAAATGTTTCAGGGATCTAAGTAAAAAACTTAACCTCAAAAAAACTTAAAACTTGACCAAAATAAAAAATATGTACCTTGAAATTTTCAATAATTTGTTTGCCATGACGACGACGATATTTTTTACGTTGTTCACGCAAAATTGTGCAATTCAGAACAAGATCCTCAATATTGTGACCCAACGCTTTGGCAGTTGCACTGATGAAGTGTATAGCAAATGGAGTTGACATATTGCCAGCATCCATACAAGCAAGCATTCTATCGTCTATAAAATTCTTCTTTCCACGTCTTTGAATCGGCTTATTGGAATGTTGTCACTCTGTTCATCCATCGCCTGGTTATCTTCTCCCGATTCATCACTTTCAAATTCAACATATTCCATAGTCAAGTCTGTTCATGAAATTAAGTGGTAAAAATAGCCACTGCCTGTTCAAATACAACATAATAATTATCTGAAGTGCCTTTTTTCTTTTCATTATTTTCTTTTCGACGTTTTTCATCTTCCAATCTTTGTGCCTTTCTTTTTTCTTTATTTGTAACATTTCTATCGACACAAGTCATGCTACCAACGCGTCCATTTTCTCGCTGCTTTGTTAGAAAGTCTATATCTTCCTGTATACTCATCAGCTTGAGTGCGTCAACGTGTGCAATGTCAAACAAATTATTTAAATTTTCCTTAAAATCATTTTCTTTTTTGCGATAACTCGGAAAAGGAGAATTGCCCACTTTTTGGACTGTTCTCCACTCTTCATAAAGTTTAATGACTTTTGCAGCACATGTTCTTTGATCTGGAGTTGGTATTCTAGCTTTTTCCCAAAAAGGCAATATTTCAGCCAACACCAATCTTGCACTTTCTTTAACTGTTTTATTTTCACAA
This sequence comes from Linnaemya tessellans, assembly GCA_951800035.1. Taxonomy (NCBI): domain Eukaryota; kingdom Metazoa; phylum Arthropoda; class Insecta; order Diptera; family Tachinidae; genus Linnaemya; species Linnaemya tessellans. Next base: position 85,300,883 of record OX637535.1, read on the forward strand.
CGAACATTATAAAAAACACTGAAGCACTTGTTGTTTTGATGGCAATTTCACACCAACTATTTTGGGTTCACATTTACCGATCAAATACACATTTGTATCAGCAGATCGAAGCCGTTCCAACGATGAAATTTTCTTTTGAGCCATTAATTACGAAAATTAACAAAGTAATTTATTTTACATAAACGAAACCTTTCACAACAATATTCAAATTTACAATGACAAAACTTTATATATTTATATCAAAAGCATTGCAATGTGTGCAGTAACAGAGCTAGAACAACGGTACTTTTAGACCAGACGTTGCAAAAAATCTCCTTATAGCAAAACAACAAAAAAATAAAAAAAATTCTGCTTGAGCAGAAGTCAAATGAGTTCATCATAGCTGTTAGAGGAATAACAGCAATTCACTTAAGAGAGCAACTATCAAGAAAAAACGTACACAAGAAAAGCATAAGAATTTTGAGGTGAGCAACGAAAAAATAGTTTTACCGTTGTTTCAATAATAGTTGCTGGTATAGATATTGTTGGTATTTTTTAATTTCTATAAATATTTTCGTCTTATTGTTTTAGCAGAAGCACCATAATTTTTTACAACTTAAAGCTGAATTGAAAATTATAATAAACATTCAGCAGCCGATGGCTCTGGAAAAAGCAAAAAGAGATATTGGAATATTGGGAATATTAATCGTCAGGGTTGGGGAATTTCGTAATAACCAAAATGTAATAACTTAATAATATGAATGTGATAACTTCTCATATTCAATTTTCGTTAAAATATTGGTTAAATAGTTGATATTCCTACTAACTAGCACCACTTGCAAAAGTGGAAAAATTGAACAAAGAACGCTGATGAGATGGCGTAGCGGCCTCGAAATCAGTACTGATCCGTTCTGCTGGTTTGATGATTATTGAAAATATTCTTAATATTCCAATCTTAATATAAAATAATAAATAGAATTTAAAAACAAATTCATTTATTAATAAAAAATAACAAAAAATAATTTGCAGTCATGCAGATTCGAACTTAAGCCCGTTGAAAAATTAACAATTTACATAAATAAACATTTATTTGATTTTTAAAAATTTGGTGATTCGGTGATTTTTCAAAATTTTGACCTTTGACCCCATTATGGCACGGGTAGGCACCATGCGATCAGCCTGAAAATTTACTACATCAATTTTGGCATTAAATCGCATATTTTCATTGCTACCCGCATTAAAAATTCCAAAAAATAAAAAACCCCATATTAGCTGCGCCAGGTCTAATATATATATCTATATATATATATATATATATATATATATATATATATATATATATATATATATATAAATATATATATTAGACCTGGCGCAGCTAATATGGGGTTTTTTATTTTTTGGAATTTTTAATGCGGGTAGCAATGAAAATATGCGATTTAATGCCAAAATTGATGTAGTAAATTTTCAGGCTGATCGCATGGTGCCTACCCGTGCCATAATGGGGTCAAAGGTAAAAATTTTGAAAAATCACCGAATCACCAAATTTTTAAAAATCAAATAAATGTTTATTTATGTAAATTGTTAATTTTTCAACGGGCTTAAGTTCGAATCTGCATGACTACAAATTATTTTTTGTTATTTTTTTATTAATAAATGAATTTGTTTTTAAATTCTATTTATTATTTTACATTAAGATTGGAATATTAAGAATATTTTCAATAATCATCAAACCAGCAGAACGGATCAGTACTGATTTCGAGGCCACTACGCCATCTCATCAGCGTTCTTTGTTCAATTTTTCCACTTTTGCAAGTGGTGCTAGTTAGTAGGAATATCAACTATTTAACCAATATTTTAACGAAAATTGAATATGAGAAGTTATCACATTCATATTATTAAATTATTACATTTTTTGTTAGTACGAAATTCCCCAACCCTGACGATTAATATTCCCAATATTCCAATATCTCTTTTTGCTTTTTCCAGAGCCATCGGCTGCTGAATGTTTATTATAATTTTCAATTCAGCTTTAAGTTGTAAAAAATTATGGTGCTTCTGCTAAAACAATAAGACGAAAATATTTATAGAAATTAAAAAATACCAACAATATCTATACCAGCAACTATTATTGAAACAACGGTAAAACTATTTTTTCGTTGCTCACCTCAAAATTCTTATGCTTTTCTTGTGTACGTTTTTTCTTGATAGTTGCTCTCTTAAGTGAATTGCTGTTATTCCTCTAACAGCTATGATGAACTCATTTGACTTCTGCTCAAGCAGAATTTTTTTTATTTTTTTGTTGTTTTGCTATAAGGAGATTTTTTGCAACGTCTGGTCTAAAAGTACCGTTGTTCTAGCTCTGTTACTGCACACATTGCAATGCTTTTGATATAAATATATAAAGTTTTGTCATTGTAAATTTGAATATTGTTGTGAAAGGTTTCGTTTATGTAAAATAAATTACTTTGTTAATTTTCGTAATTAATGGCTCAAAAGAAAATTTCATCGTTGGAACGGCTTCGATCTGCTGATACAAATGTGTATTTGATCGGTAAATGTGAACCCAAAATAGTTGGTGTGAAATTGCCATCAAAACAACAAGTGCTTCAGTGTTTTTTATAATGTTCGTTGTGAAAATAAAACAGTTAAAGAAAGTGCAAGATTGGTGTTGGCTGAAATATTGCCTTTTTGGGAAAAAGCTAGAATACCAACTCCAGATCAAAGAACATGTGCTGCAAAAGTCATTAAACTTTATGAAGAGTGGAGAACAGTCCAAAAAGTGGGCAATTCTCCTTTTCCGAGTTATCGCAAAAAATAAAATGACTTTAAGGAAAATTTAAATAATTTGTTTGACATTGCACACGTTGACGCACTCAAGCTGATGAGTATACAGGAAGATATAGACTTTCTAACAAAGCAGCGAGAAAATGGACGCGTTGGTAGCATGACTTGTGTCGATAGAAATGTTACAAATAAAGAAAAAAGAAAGGCACAAAGATTGGAAGATGAAAAACGTCGAAAAGAAAATAATGAAAAGAAAAAAGGCACTTCAGATAATTATTATGTTGTATTTGAACAGACAGTGGCTATTTTTACCACTTAATTTCATGAACAGACTTGACTATGGAATATGTTGAATTTGTAAGTGATGAATCGGGAGAAGATAACCAGGCGATGGATGAACAGAGTGACAACATTCCAATAAGCCGATTCAAAGACGTGGAAAGAAGAATTTTATAGACGATAGAATGCTTGCTTGTATGGATGCTGGCAATATGTCAACTCCATTTGCTATACACTTCATCAGTGCAACTGCCAAAGCGTTGGGTCACAATATTGAGGATCTTGTTCTGAATTGCACAATTTTGCGTCAACAACGTAAAAAATATCGTCGGCGTCATGGCAAACAAATTATTGAAAATTTCAAGGTACATATTTTTTATTTTGGTCAAGTTTTAAGTTTTTTTGAGCTTAAGTTTTTTACTTAGATCCCTGAAACATTTGTTTTGCATTGGGACGGAAAGCTACTTCCCGCACTTGCTGGAAAGGACAAAGTTGACCGCTTGGCTATTGTACTCACGTCGGAGAACGTTGAAAAATTGATAGCTATCCCGATCATTAAAGATGGAACAGGTGCTGCAGTTGCTCAATCAGTCTACGAATATTTGCTAAAAATGAATATGCAGAATTCGTTAGAAGTGATATGTTTTGACACAACTGCTGCAAATACTGGCTCTCATAGTGGTGCTGGAACGCAAACTGGAACGCAGCTTATTGTGGTTACCATGTCGCCACCATATTGCAGAAATTCTATTAAAAGCTGTATTTGAGATTAATGTAGGAAAATCAAGTGGCCCAGAGGTGGCGATTTTTGAACGATTTGCACGAGAATGGAGCACATTTTATTCAAAGGGATTCAGCACTTGTATGCAGGATGATCAAGTTTTGAAAGTCATACCTGTCCAAGAACGCGAAGCAAGCAAGAACTTTTGTCTTGAATATTTAGCTAAAGTTCACATTCGTCATGATTATAGAGAACTCCTACAACTTGCATTCATTTTTCTTGGTGGTAGCATTCCCAATTTCACTTTTCGTACACCTGGAGCTACGTCTCATGCAAGATTCATGTCCAAGGCTATCTATTGTCTAAAAATATACTTGTTTCATGCACACTTTAAAATTTCTGCGAATCAGTTGAATGGAATTCGTAATATCTGCATTTTCTTAGTAAGTCTCTATATTCCGTACTGGTTCAGAACCGGAAATGCAGTTAAAGCGCCAAATAGAGATATGCAGCTGATAAAGGGGATTATTACCTATTATAATAAAGAAGTATCTACAGTGCTATTGGAAAAAATTCGGAACCATCTGTGGTATTTATCAGAGGAGGCAATCGCACTTGCCTTTTTTGATCCTAATGTGGACTCAGAAACAAAGAAAAAGATGGTTTTGGCATTGCAAATAGAGTCCAAAGAAGACAATCATATCGGTGATGATGTAAATGTTTTCCCTTCTAAAAAAAGTGTGCGTAAGTGTTGATGAATTGCAATTGTTCACATCCAAGGATTTGAGTTCTTTTGTGACTACCAAAACAAAATTTTTTTTCTCTCGTTTGGAAATTTCTATGGATTTCTTACTCTTAGATCCGTCAAACTGGCCTAAGAGCGAAGCGTTTTGTACAGGGGAACAGATCGTAAAATGCATTAATGTTGTAAATGATGCCGCCGAAAGGAAAGTTAAACTAATAACTGACTTTAACACATCCTTAACACACAACGAGGCTGATAAACAATATTTATTACACATTGTAGAGGGCTACCGCAAGGACTTTCCTACCTACACAAAATCTTCGTTGATTTAAAATAAAAATAATAAGCATATGAAATAAAAATAAAATAAAAAAACATATTTATAGTATTTCTTTAAAAAAAAATTATCAAATGCAAAAAAAAAAATATTGTGGCGATTTTTGAAAATTTTGACCTTTGACCCCATTATGGCACGGGTAGGCACCATGCGATCAGCCTGAAAATTTACAACATCAATTTTGGCATCAAACCGCATATTTTCATCGCTACCCGCATTCAAGTTTCCAAAAAAAAATTTAACGCCAGGTCTAATATATATATATAGTCATATATAAGTACTCGTACCACCCTACTAAACATTACTTTGTAACACTATTATGAGATGCACCCTAATGAATACATCTCATATTCCGTCTAAGAAATGTGTGTGAACTTGCAATGTCAACAAATTCACAGAACAACCTTCAATTACAATTCTAGTAAAAATCCGCATTGCTATGCAGGCTCGAGTCTAGTTTTAAGTAGGAGGAAAAAACTAAAAAATGACTCAGATAATAAAGTTGTGTGCAGGTGAAAAGATACAACGAAGAGATCAACTTGTTTCATTTTCAAACACATAACTGGCGACGAGGAAAACCTAAAAATCAGTGATCAAAATTTAAATTATATATTAAACAAGGATAAAAAAAAATAAAAGGATACAAATAAATTTAAAATTATTAAAAATATTTAAATTAATTTACAAAATATTTAAATTACAAAAAAAATGTGACAAAAAATATGTTCTTATAAATTGCATAAAAATCTGAAACTTTTATTGAAAAATAAAACAAAAGAATTGAAAAAAAACAATAAATTCAAAAAGCACCCTAATTGGCAAAAAAAAATAAAATAAAAGAAAAAGGGAAAGGAATTCTTTTATTTACACAACAAAAAACTATAAAAAGATAAAACTTAAAAGCAAACGGAAAAAATAAATCTGTTCTTACAGTGAACTCTTAATAATGCGAACAATATAATGAACTATAAAAAAAAATAGAACACACTTCCAGTACAACGGATCATTAAATAAAAATAAAACAAACGGACTTTTCCCAAATAAAAAAATTATTAATTATAACTAAAATAAAACAATTATCAAAACTTATGAAATAACAAAAGCAAGAAGTGATTCACAACAGTAACACCAATTTTAACAACAGCGTCAACAATCATAACAGCATCCACAACCAAAAGGAAAAAGACCAACAAGAAACGTAGCCGCAAGTGTAAATTCGTGCATTGTTGCCCGGTGAATTGGCACAAAGTCAGTGAAGGAAGAAAAGCCGTAACCAAATAAACTAGCTCCAGATATCCAGATGGTTTAAATCAACTAGAAGCTCTTGCAGACAGACCTCTCTAATAGTAAGTTAGAAGAAGAATATTTTTTTGTTTAAATTTAACTAATAAGTAAGCAAATAGAGTTAAAGTCAATAAAATTAATTAAAAATCTCATGTACGGATTTGTATTTTATATTGAATTATAAAGTAAGATCTAGTTAATAGTGCTATTTTAAACGGTCCAATATAAATTATTACTTAGTTTCTGAAAAACGTACAGATTCGGACAGTTTTTGTAGTGTAGCGAAGTTTAATAAAAAAAATGGAAATCAATGTAATACATCAATTTAATCTCGTTTTAAGTTGCATCAGGGAAATTCCGACTTTCGACGGTACCAATCCCTGTCAATTACCTGACTTTCTGGCACAGGTAGAAGCCCTGTTGCCATCAATAGAAAGTTTTCAAGTGAACAATAAAAGTATACTTCTAGGATACCTAAAAAACAAATGTACAGGCTCCACAACATCGACATGGAACGGTTGATACTTGGGCGGAATTAAAAAGCGTACTGTTAAATAATTTCGGGGAAAAACATACAAGTAGTGAATTAATGGGCAGATTGAAAACATGGAGGATGGACTCCACGATTGAAAAATACCACCACGACATTAACAAAATCACAAACCAGCTCCACAATAGACGTTTAACCCATCCGGAAGAAGGATTTACTACAAGAGAAATAAATAGGATCTCATTGCAGGTATTTAAGGACCATTTACCAGAACCGACAAAGACTATAATATTTGCGCGAGACCCGAAAACATTGCAGGCAGCGTACCAAATTATTCTCGAAGCTAGGCACAAGAATTACACTGCAACTGGTGATAAACAGAAATCGAACACACAGTTCAGGACAAGTTATGGGAATAATAACCCAAATCAAAGTAGAGGTAATAGTACCTGGAATAGAAATTACAGGGACAATAACGTTACTTCCTATAACAATAGGCAGTATAATAACGGAAATTTTGAAAGTAGCAATCAATCTGGAAATTCTCGTAGGTATAACAATAATCAATCTAGACATTTTTATAATCAATCGGGAAATCTTCGCAGGTATAATAATGAGCAATCTGGAAGTTACAATAATAATCAATCGGGAAATTTTCGCAGATATAACAATAATCAATCTGGAAATTTTTATAATAATAGCTAGTCAGGAAATTTTCGTAGGCACGAGAATGAACAATCTGGAAGATATAATATGAGAAAAGACACTAGGTTAGGACAGAATAGAAATACTAACAGGACTGAAGGTGTAGTTCCAATGGAAGTTGGCTCTTCTAATATAAATTTTTCAACAGAGTCTTAGAGTTTAGAAAAATATATTTCATTATTGACAGCGGAGCGGAATTTAGTATTGTGAATAAAGGAGTATGTTCACCGAAATGGAAGACAAAAGTTAATCTATATGCTAAAGCTTTAGGAAAAATATTTTTAATGGAATACCTTTGTAGATTCCCATTTTTTAAGGAATTTGAAACTGAAAACTTTTATTGCGAATTTTTGGAATGTAAATTGGATAATTGCAATGTGTGCAGTAACAGAGCTAGAACAACGGTACTTTTAGACCAGACGTTGCAAAAAATCTCCTTATAGCAAAACAACAAAAAAATAAAAAAAATTCTGCTTGAGCAGAAGTCAAATGAGTTCATCATAGCTGTTAGAGGAATAACAGCAATTCACTTAAGAGAGCAACTATCAAGAAAATACGTACACAAGAAAAGCATAAGAATTTTGAGGTGAGCAACGAAAAAATAGTTTTACCGTTGTTTCAATAATAGTTGCTGGTATAGATATTGTTGGTAGTTTTTAATTTCTATAAATATTTTCGTCTTATTGTTTTAGCAGAAGCACCATAATTTTTTACAACTTAAAGCTGAATTGAAAATTATAATAAACATTTATTTGATTTTTAAAAATTTGGTGATTCGGTGATTTTTCAAAATTTTGACCTTTGACCCCATTATGGCACGGGTAGGCACCATGCGATCAGCCTGAAAATTTACTACATCAATTTTGGCATTAAATCGCATTAAAAATTCCAAAAAATAAAAAACCCCATATTAGCTGCGCCAGGTATAATATATATATATATATATATATATATATATATATCTATATATATATATATATATATATATATATATACTATATATATATATATATATATATATATATATATATATATATATATATATATATATATATATATATATATATACTATATATATTTAGTTCATACTCTACCTGTTCAAAAAGTCGCATTATTGATTGATTTTAATATGTTTAAGGCGATATCGGATTATGTTTGCCTCTGAAACTCCCCGATATTATTCTTATTGTTTTTTCCATCATTAAATCTGGCCAAGGTGTTTTAATAAATATGGTTAGAACGTCTTTAATCACCCTTGCTGTTTTATTATAACTGAACTACTGACCCACTGAACTTTTAAATGTACTAGCTTAGTAAACTGAGCTCAGCTAAAATGAGCGGTCATCTCACTGAACTAAAAAGCACAACTCTACTTTATGCAATTAGTCTGCCGTTGGCAAACAATAAGAGTATATACAAAAATTCATTCTTGGGAGTTTGTGTATAATCTGAGAGACTTTGTTATTTTGGAATTAGGTTAAAATCTACTGTTGATTTGGTGTAAGAACCAATGAAATATATAGACATACTTGACCACATAAGAAGGTTAGAAGGTGATCTCCAGAGGACTATTCCCTAGACAATGTCCTCAAGACGAATTCCTGGGTCGTGAGAACCACCCAGAACTCCTCACAAAGCCCGCTAGGGTAGCCAGAGGTGCATCCCTGAGGCAGTCCAGATCTCGCAGGAAACGACAGCCTAGATGTATAAGCCTACACTACTGCAAGGCCGGACAGTCACAAAGGAAATGTTGTACTGAAACCTCTTCTTCATCGAAACAGCTCCTGCAGCGACCATCAAGGGAAATCCCAAACGCTCTAATATGTGCCTAATTAGACAGTTCCCGTTAGCCAGGAGTGCTAACGGCTTTTTCCCAAAAGTCAGAAGCTGTCTAGTCCTAACTCTGCTAAGCGAGGTCCATAGAGTTTTGGAGACCGTACAGGTGGTAATGCTTGACAAGCTGCCTGTCACCTCCCTCTCTGCCCACTCCCGAATCTTGTCCAGCAGATCAACTGAGGGAATGTCAATATCCCTACGTAACACTGCTTCATCCAAGGCCGAACCCGTTCTTGCGCATTCGTCCACCATTTCATTCCCCTGAATGACTGAGCATTCCGAAATGCCTAGATCCTCGGAAAATACCCCCGAACCAGTACCAGTGTCCATCTTCGAGCCGTCCGTAAAAACCAAGGTTGCATTACTACGAGTCGCGGAGTTTTCCATCCAGTCATACCTCTCCGGGAAAGCGACTGAGAAGGATTTGTCGAAGCTCATGACCGGAGTCATATAAACAGTTCGTCTCCCCAGGACCTGCCCTCCTGGATAATGCCATGTCCCGTACGGTCATGCCTGAAGCTGCCTGCCTCCATGAGTCTGAGGGAAGATCTTGCAGGTATGTACTTGATGTAAGCCGCAAGGGGAGCCAAATCAAGCATTGTCTCTAGACTGGCCTGGGGGGCAGATCTCATTGCGCCAGTCATAGCAAGATATGCTAGCCTCTGTACCTTTCCCAGTATAGAGAGATATGTACTCTTGTCCACAGCCCTCCACCAAACAAGTGATGCATAAGTAAGAATTGGTCTGATCACCGCCGTATACATCCAGTGCAGGATGTAAGGTTTCAAACCCCATCTCCTCCCAGAAAATCTTGCATGCGTAAAACGCGCATAGAGTCCTCCTCGTTCTATCCTCCACATTACACTTCCACGATAGCTTAGAGTCTAGAATAATGCCAAGGTATTTCGCCTCCCTCGAGAGCTTCAAGCTCATGCCACCAAGGCATGGTGGCCTAAAAGCCGGGATCTTATATCTCTTGGTAAAAAGTACCAAGAGATATAAGGCGTAGGGTTTACGCCTGGACCGTTACCCTTAACCCAGTCGAGTAGTTCGTTCAGCGATGATTCCATGAGCTCACTTATCGTAGGCAGATATGTACCTCTTATAAGGAGCACAACGTCATCAGCATACGCAAATACCTTGGTGCCACCTTCACTCAAATTGAAAAGAACGCTGTTCAGGATAAGGTTCCATAGGAGCGGAGACAGAACTCCCCCCTGCGGAGTGCCCCTTGTTACAGGCTTCCTCCTTGTTCTCATGCCCAATTTGATATTATGGATCTGCTCCCTGCCCGGTCCGTAATTAACTGGTCCGCACCGATCCCTCTGAGCGCCCCAGTTATCGAGAATATGTTCAGATTGTTAAATGCGCCTTCTATGTCTAGAGAGGATACCATAACATACTGTTTTTTATCAAGGGTACCGTGGTTTATCTTCCCCGCCTTTGGAATGAAAACCACAGTAACCTCTCTCCACTCCATAGGAATGTACCCGTAAACGAGACTTCCTCTAAAGATGGTTAGCAGCCATGATAAAATCGCCTCCATAACCGTTTAAGTCAGCGGGGTCGACTTAAAGGGCTTAAAGGATGTTAGTGCCCATCTCACCTTGGCTGGCTGTACGATGGAGTCTACCACCTCGCTCTCTTCGAAAGCTGTTCGCACGGGAACAACCGCACCAAATACGCTCGTCCCGTTCTCACATTAGTAGCTCCAGGGTATCCTCGCTGCTTTCAGTAAAAGTTTCGCCAGGCCTAATCAGCGATCCCGGCGTGCCAGGCTCCTTAGAAAGTAGTTTTCTAAGGCGGAAAGCCTCACATGCACCCTAAAAATCGCCACAGAAACGCTTCCAGGATACCCTTCCTGGTCTCGCTCTTGAAGACATTGAAGCTCCTACGATAATTATCCCAGGCTATGGGAATTCTATCGCGCTTTGCCTTGTTAAAAAGTCTCCTGCAGACTGCATTGAGCTACTTGAGTCCTGGATTCCACCACCTCTGATGGACCCTCGCTGACGGTTGCTGCATCCGACAAGATGCATGATAGGCATCTCTCAGTGTCCTTGACAAAAGGATTGAAGAGTCCTCATTCTTCTGAATGCTGCCCACCCGCTCCGTTTCTGGAGTAGGGCATCCACGAGCTCTCTGAAACTTCCCTAATCCGTTTTCCCAGGGTTCCTGTAAGGCCTGCCCCCACTCGGAATACGATCGATCGTCAAGGTAATTCTGTTATGATCAGAGAATAAGCACTCAAGGCTCACTCTGCAGTCAGATATTCTAATGGAGGCTTTATCACTACCCAAAGACCTGTTCCCAGATTCTATTGAAAAATTATGGCCTATTGCCCTTATTACAAATCCTAAGATTGGTTGACAATAGAAATTGTAATAAATCCTCACCTCGTTTATTAATATCCGTGATCCCCTAGAGTGTGTGATGCGTGTTTACATCACAGCCCAGTACAAGGTCTTGTCCCCGTGTCCCGCACCAGTCAATGAGTATGCGCACCGCACTCGAAGAAGGGTCATCCACTTCATATGGTAGGTACGCCGATGGCAGGATCACCATCGGGAGATCCTTGCGTTCAAGTGCAACTACTGTTAGATCACCAGAGCTATAATGGGATAACAGAAACATATTGATATTTTTCCTAATCAGAATACAGCTTCTAATATTACCTTCCGTGGTAGGGGAGAGAAAAGTAAACAAGCGTGACCGAAGGCCTCAAATCTTAGTCGCAATTAGCCAATGCTCTTGGATTAAGGCCACGGATATGCACTCCCTCTCCATAAAACGTAAGAGCTCGTCCGATGCTGCCTCGGAGTAATACAAATTAATTTGCACCATTTTTATGCCGCTCGGAGTCCCCATTTTGCGAGTCTTTATTTGTGGGGAAAATCAGTATAAGCTGATTTAGCCCATATTTGATAACGCCCTTTTTGGCCATCCCCCCTGTCACTGGCACGTCCACGTTCAATTCTCCAGTTCCCGTCACTAACTGTCCTATCTTGTTTTCTCAGACACCTATCCCCTAAAAAGTCTGCCCCTTGGTCCTTAGCCTTGTCCGCCCCTCCCTCTATAGATCCCTGAAAACTCCCCTTGGGCCCGTCTTCCCTTGTAATACTGACCGATTTTAAAGTTTTTATTGTGTTTCCCCTAATAGTTCCCACGAGTGGAGGAGAAAATGTCCACAACGTCACAAACCCCAGTGACGAGGTAACACAACAAACAACAAACAAAAAGCACAAATTGTATTACTTAAGCTTACATTAATTGAAAATAAAATTGTGAACTTTTTATGATGAAGCTTAGACGCCTCTTATTCCCCTAAATGACCCTATCAAAAAAACTGTTTACGCTTAATTACTCCAAAATTTTAATTTTTATGGCAAAGGTGAGATGTCTCCCCCAAGGCCCTTGTCAGAGCGACGCAGACAAAATGTTTTTATATCCTCCAGAAAAGAATTGGACCCCATAAGGTATGTATATAATTCTTGATCAGTGATGAAATCTAAGACGATCTAGCAATGACCATCCGTGCGTATGTGGAAAGCACTGTACAGACCATTTTTGGACCCCGCCCCGCTATGTAGAGAATAATAATTAATCATTCTCTCTGTAGCTGTAGGTTTCTGGTACCAATCTAATACTAATATATTACATTTCCTAACAATTAAAAACGTTATATTCGACCGGTTCGAATCTTAAATACCCTCCAAATATTTAGTAAGTAAATTTAATATGTTTAACTTTGTGGGACAGAGTTCCTTTATATAATATCGTACGTGAAGGCCCACTAAAGAGGGCGGAGTTCAAAAATAGGCAATATCATGTTTTCCACAGACGAACGTATGGACATTGCTAGACCGTCTTAGACTTTATCACTGATCAAAAATGTATATACTTCATGGGTCCAATTATTTTTTTACGGTATTAAAGCTGGAATAATTATATACAAAATTAAAAAAAAATGTTTATAGGGTCATTTAAGGGGCAAAGGGGAGGAGGGGGTAGGGCAGAGTAGTACCTGGTTACGTCTCAGCTTCGTCGTTAAAGCTTAAAAATGTTATTTTTAAAGAATGTAGACTTAAGTAAAACAATTTGTTAAATTTTTACACTATTTTTAAATATAATAACGCCCGCTAAAGGGGGTGGTTTCCAAAAATTATTTTATTTTATGGCTCCAAGCTTAACGCATTGAACCTTCTCTGACATAAAAATATTCATTTGCTTAACAAAATTAGAAAAAAAAAGTTTAAAAACTATGTTATTTTTTAGAGGTTGGTTTAGTTCTTGTTTGAGGAACTTTTTTTCCTCTAGCCCGATTTAGTCTATCTTTGAACTTAACCTGTGTTATCCTTCAAGATATATTTGTACCAAATTTCAAGAATCTAGCTCTTTTCGTTTGGACTGAATCGTGATTTCCACAGACGGGCGGACATGCTCAGATCGTCTTAGATTTTATCACTGATCAGATTTCTTAGATTTTATGGGGTATCAGATGGATATTTCGCTGCGTTACAAACGGAATGACAAAATGAATATACCCTCCATATTCTTTTTTGGAGGGTATAATAATGAGGGATGAGAATTTGCTGTGATAAAATATAACACTCAAATTTTCCCATCCTCAAATGCTGAAATTTATTACAATGAAACAACATCGTTTTTGATACAGTTTTTTTAATTCATTTATAAATTTTTTTTATTGAAAATTAAAGATTAAGTAACAGTAAATAACTATAAATAAGTAATTTTGATAAAACTAAAAAAGAAACAAAATGCAATATATTTATGAATTTGATTTTTATATTTATATAAGTTATTAATTTGTATAACATAAGGTACTTATATTCCATTCAACTGATCCCTTTTATCATATTGCAGAGATTTTTAATAACACATAACATATTTTAAATAAAAACTTAAATGACTATAAAAAAGGCACCTGAGTTGTAAATAAATATGCATTTTAAAGTTATTAGTTAATAAGTGTAAATATGTAAATATGTACATATGTATTCAATAAGTTTTATCTATTAGTAACTAATATGTGTATTCAAAAAGTTATGTAACAATATATATTTGTGTATATTATGGCTCCTTTTTATTTACATATACACACATAATAAAACTACATAATGAAGTGTCAAATATTTTTTGTAAAAATGCTTTTTGTGCAATCTCATTTCTATTGTTCATTTATACACTTCAAGAATTTATTTTTTTTACCTAATAGCTTTTTTTAATTATCCAAGTCTGTCAGTGCCCTGCACCAATACATATTTAGTTGGATATCCAATTTGGTTTCTGTGTTGTTGTATGTGTGTTAAGTAATTTAAAATATCCTTAATTATATACTTCTTAGCTGAAATGTTTAATATGTGTACGTTTTTTCTTCCCTGATTATATTTGAAACACAAATTGACTAGTGTTCAAGGTAACATTTGTTTAAGTAAGAGGTCTATTTTCATTTAATATTTATTTATTTTCCATTTAACTTATATTATTTATGTTGGCGTTTAATTTTGGGTATCATTTATTTTATTTTTGTGGGTTGGACTTTATTTTTCTAGGTAAAATTTATTTAAATGATCCATTTTTTATATTCTGTATCACATTTTATAGAGTTCGGGTGGTTCTTTGCATGACGATATGCCCTGATCATATTTACCCATTTCGGCCTCGTAGAGAATATTATTGATTAGATGTTTTACAACAATCTTCGCTTTGGACGTTTTTAGTTTTCTTATAGTTATGGCCACATATTCACCAAACACTCCATATTCATCGATGGAAGAACTGCTGTTGCTTGATTTGTTGCTGTGTTTGTTAATTATGTTGCTGTTATTATTATTGTTGACAAGTGTTGTGTCTAAATGGGAGTAAGCGGTAGAGTAACCAACTACACCATGGACATTGTCGCCTTCAACATCATCATCGTTATTATCTTCAGGATGTTGTTTATTTCTTATGTTGTTGCTATTTGAATAATTACTATGTCTGGAGTGTATGGCATCGGAATGTTGCAATTGCTGTTCCTGTTTTTGAAGTAGTTTAGAAGGTGATGGTGTATTATCATTGCGACTTACGTTTAATTGCAAATTCGCTTTGCGCTTGCGACTACCAACTATTCGAGTGCCACCATTGATAGAAGCTCTGCTAGTATTATTTGCGTTGTCGTCGCTTATGTTGTTGGTGTCGTTTCTGGTCATTGTTAAATCGGTGGCATTTTTATGATAATTCAGTGGTACCGGGGTGGAAGTACGTGCTCTTTCAAGCATTGCTAAATCGGTGGAATCACTTTCAAACTGTTGGGAAAAATAGATAAATACATTTAAACTCAAAATATAAATGCAATTCAAATTTATTGAAACGGGGAAAGTGAACAGACTATTTTAAGCATATTAAATATATGTATAGATATTCTAAAGGAATATCTATAGAAGGAAAAACTTCTGTATATGTATATATAAATCCATTTTGTTTTTCCACCTTCATACAATTAGTCTACCGTTGGCAGATTAAGATTTGGTTAATAACCAATGAAATGCAGACAAAAAGCACTGATTTAATTGAGACAATATGTCGAATAAAAGGTTTTAAAAACGCTTTATCTTTTCGTTTTTCATTGTACCTATTTAATATACTTTTATTGTTTGCCAACGGCAAACTAATCGTATGAAGGTGAAAAAACAAAGTTGATTTATATCGCTTAAAATTTATTTGTTGTTTTTTATCTTGGACTAGCACTCAGGGGATGACCCCTATATATGCAATTCATTCATTATTTCAACCTTTTACTTCGCCGGCTAATTTTTGCTACAGGGCCGACGAAGGTGGGTTCTGTTACTCTGCTTTTAGTACATGATAGTGTCAGTCGCTGCCAATTATGTTCAATGATCAGTGACTATGCCTTCATCATTGAAACAGGCTGACAACAACGAACACAACCACGCACTAATGCTGTTCAGAAGAATTCAACACAATATTTCATGACTCAGCGCGGGCTCGAACTCATGACCCTCGGCTTCATAGTCTCGTGTTCTACTACTTCAGCCAACAGCATGTTCTAAAAAACATACAACTGTACAATCCGTTAATCGTCTTCTCATTTTTTCTTCTTTTTTAATTTTTAATACCAATTTAATTCTTCCTGAAGTATAAAAGATGTTTAATGACCAAAAACAAACATTAGTAACTTATTTGGTTACCTACTAAAACCATTTTCAGTTTTCGAAACTTGGAATCATATTTTTAATTCAAATAGGTGTAAGCTTCCCAGCTCTGCATGCGTATTCTGACGAATCAAGAATGAAGTCTCAAGTCTATTCATAAGGACACAGACTATATACACTTAGGGCCATTATTACAACTTAACGATAAAGTTCCCAATAGTTAACCTTAACATTAGCTAACGTGAACTATAAAGTGACCTTTAAAGTTTTTCCATTATTACAACTGTCAGATAAAATAAAAAATTTAATTTATATATTGTGGCAACATTGCGGTAGATACCGACTACTATTAGTGATTTTAAAAAAGCGTAGTGGCAACGATTTACTTTTGTTTATTTCTTAAATTGAAAACGTTATTATCTTTTCTGTGTGTTAAATTATTTTGCTACTTGTGTTAAGTGCTTTTGTTGTTTGCGTAAATTGTGTTATTGAAAATAATGTCGAAACTAAATAATACGACTGAATCGGAAAGAAAGAAAGCGAAAAATATGTTCTAAATTATTTAAATAAAATAAATATTGTCCATTTTTAGGTTGAAAAGTTAGAATTATTGAATTTGACATAAAAATTTTGTTAAAGTTACCATATTTTCAGAAGAAAATATGGCAGCTTCATGTGCTTAAAGTTAACTTTGAAAGTTATCATGAGGATCAACCTTCTGTTAGCTTATCAGTTACCATTAAGGTTAATTTTAACTTGTAATAATCAAATAACATTTATCTGCCAGATAGCATCCTATTGTTAACTATTTGTAAGTTGTAATAATGGCCCTTAATGGAGTCCGATATTGAGGAAATTACTTACTGAATGGCAAACCAAATATATCATTTCACTTTTTTGTGAAGGTTATAATATTAAACCACAAATTATAGAGTCCTAACTCATAAAAACATTTTACACAGAATTTGCCCCATAAGCATTTTCTAAACACAAGATATTTTTAATGGATTAGGCCTTAAAAATATAGAAGTGAAAAATGTTCTAAGAGGCATCTGCGGATGCGAGACTAATACATTTTGACGAATTTGGGGACTTAAAATAGCATTTTGACTACTGGACGATTTTGACGGTTTTTGAAATAATTATCAAAGTGCGAACAAATTATAGTGCTATAGTCACACGTTGGGGTTTTCGATACCAGAAATGAGAATTAATTGAAAAATTAAATTTGTGAGAACCGAGTAAATTTTTGTACTAGCTAAAAGTACATAAAATTACAACTCAATAGAACGGACGGACCTAGCACGTCAGTTCTTCATCTGCCTCTGAATCTCGTATTCAAGCTAACTCATACCAAATTTGAAGCCCCTTCCTGGTATCTCTATGTATCTGGATATCAGATTATATTTAATTATTTTATATCCTGTCTCAAAATTAATTAACATCAAATTTGGAGGAGGTTAAAGTAATAAAGTGTTTAAAGCGCCGTAAGAGTTGTACACAAATTATGTGTTTCTTCAACGGTTGTAAGAAATTAAAAAAAAAATATGGTTTTTGTATGATCTTTCTTATGAGTTAATAAGCCCCAAGTTATTTTAATGACAATAAAACAAACACATAAATACAAAGGAGCAACAACAGACTAATAACAGACTGTTATCAATGTTTCTAAACAAAATTTTCATTGTAATTAAAATTCTTTTATAAAAATGTTTACATGTAAATAAATAAAACCTAAACCAAATGTTGTAAAAAACAACTATGACCATACTAAATTACTAGAGAGCTCGACTAAGAGACATTGTATGTATTGTAAAAAAAAAGCAATGTGAGTCCGATTGCAGGAGAGATGTGTAAACATCTAGTAATGAAAATTTTTTTTTAAGTTGGAAGTACAGGGTGGCTCCGAAAGACCGAAGTGGTGTGAATTCCTTATAACTTTTTATTTAAGACATATTTTTTTAATTTTTGTTTTTTAAATACAGTAAATTTATAGGGAATATTTTTAAATTAGTTATTAAAAATTATATCCCGCAAGTGGTGGCCATTTTCTGCTTCGCACAAATGTGCCCTTTCCAACACATTTTCCATGACCTTTCGCAAAACTTCCGGTGTTATGTTGTTAATTTCGTCTCGAATATTGGTTTTTAATTCCTCAATAGTCCTAGGCTTATTAACATAAACTTTCCCTTTTAAATAACCCCAAAGGAAACAGTCTGTAGCGGTTAAATCCGGGGAACACGGAGGCCAATTAAAATTGCTTCCATGCGAAATTATTGTGGTCCTCCCAGTGTGCGCTGTGGCCATCCTGTTGGAACCATATTTGCGGATAATTTTCCACGGCTGGCCTTACAAAATTTTCCAACATGGCCCGATATCGATCACCATCGATGGAAATGGCGACACCTCGTTAATTTTCAAAAAAATATGGGCCAATGATCCTTTCTGAAGAAACACCGCACCAAACAGTACACTTAACTGGGTGTAATTGTCGTTGATGAAGTACTCTCGGGTTTTCCGTAGCCCATATCCTACAGTTTTGCTTGTTAACGAACCCATTTAATTGGAAATGGGCTTCGTCACTCATAACTAAGTTATGAATAAAATTAGGATTCTCTTGTGCTTTTAGTATATTTTTTTAAATTAATCAATTAAAAGTATCAAAACTTTCAATATTGTAAATACATAGGAAATTGCTGGTTTTTTTTTGTTTTATTTGATTAGAGAATGGACACATTGCAGTATATATGTATGTACTGCATTAAAAATTGCAGTAAGCAGTAAATTCAGTAAATTTTTCTGATAATGAAATTTAATTTGCATTACCAGTAAAATCGTAGGGTCGTATTCTTAATAAAATTGTAGCAAGTGGCAAAGTTTGTTTTATTTAAATTTTGAAAGTTTTTATGAAAAAAATTTTGCCACTTGGTAGAATTTCATTATGAGTACGTGCATTACTGATTACGGAAAATTCAATGCACCTCATCATATAATAAATCATTTAGGCACTTTATAAAAATTGCAGAAAAAATTTTAGTAATCAGTCGAAATTTACTGGTTAAAAAATTATTTTTACTGAAATTTTAGTAGTACTTGCACACTAGATGGTGTTTATATGCAGCTGTTAAGTTTCTCTTTTCTTCTTGTTGTCCGTATGAATAACAATCTCAAAGACGAAGAAGACTTTTAGTTTGACAAGTTTAGTTGTTTGTTTTCCTTATTTTGCTTTGTTTTAGTAAATTTCTTATTAGAAGTGCAAAAAATCTTTTTAAAAGTTATTAAAATTAAAAGTTTTTGTATTCATTTTATTTATATGTTTTTATTTGCCTACGTTAACATAATGTACTACTGCTACTATTGCACACTAGCCTTTAACTACTGAGGTGAAATATTTTGGCGTATGTGCTGTGGTGGTGGTAAATTTTACCCCTTCATAATTTTTTGAAAATTTTTCCAAAAAAAATCTTTTTTTTAATTTTTTGCTTTCAATTGGAATTTTATGACACGTTTTTTAAATGAATAAAATAATAAAATAAAAAAAATCAATCTTCTAGTTAAACAAAACAAGGATTTTATTTCATATTCAATTTCCTTAAAACTAAAAAACGGAACAAACATAACTTTAAAAAAAATACTTATAAAATAAAAAAACAAAAACATAAAAGGCATTTTTTCACAGCCAAATGTATAACATAAATAATAAAAAAGAAAACAAAAAAAAATTATATTGTAAAAAAAAATTGAGATCACTTAAATTTTAGGAATTTCACTCATTTAATTCCTTATTTGAACAATTCATGCATACGCTTTTACTGCATCCCATACACATAGGCTTGCAGCAAAACAGGCAAACATGTGTAGTCTTTCGCTATAACCTACTAGGGCAGATGTAGCACAGCTTTCTGGCAACTGTGCTCGGCTCTGCTGGAGGGGGAGGTAAAAATATTTCTAATAAAAAAGAAACGTATGCCCGGACGAGTGGTAATTTTTACACCACCACGTGTAAATGTCCGCTTATACGACACCCACTACGATCAAAACACAACTGAATAATAGTAATGGTATTTTGAGAAGATACAAAGAGAATAAAGTTGATAGCGCTCAACTGAAGGGAGTAAATTAAAAAATAAATAAGAGAGGGTAAAATTTACCACCACCACAGTAGTTAAAGGCTAGACTTGTGTCCAACCTTTAATCAAACCTATGAAATTTAAATGGGTTTGATTAGAGGTTCTTGTCACAACTGAGACTAGAATGAGCTAGATGGACACAAGTCTATTGCATACTAGATGGTGTTGAATGTATTTCTATGCAGCTGTTAAGTTTCTCTGTACATCAGTAGCTCATTTCTTTAACTCTCGCTTCGACAAATTTCTCACACAAAACGATGGTAATGAAGAAAAAACTATGTGAATTGAAACAAAAAATTGTTTCTCACAAGCAAGTGTTTCTGTAATTACTTTTTGTGAGAATTGTCTGTCATTTAACCGTTTTCGACGTAATTTGGAAATTTGTGAATAAAAGTGTTTCTGTAAGGAAATTTTGTGAGAAGTTTTACACTTGAATTGTAAAAAACAACTCACAACTTAAAACGGCGCGGAAAGTATACGCTTCTAAGGAGAAAAATTTAAATCCAAAATGGAATCTAAAAATATTGAAAATGTAAGCTTATTTTTTATTAATTGTATAATATTTTAATATACATATGTATGTACATACTTACTTACATATGTATACTCGTAATATATTTTAGAAAATAGAAAGAATTTCTAAAATGCAAAAGCAGAAGTGGAATATATTGCCAAAAATCTGGAATTTGCGAGAGCAAAATTTAGCGGGATGAATTCAAATTCTAAATATAAAGAACAATGGGAGGTACTTAAAACTTCCTTAAATTCTTTGGGTGGTAGTGGAAAAACTGTAGAGCAATGGAAGAAAGTAAGTTTATTTCTTAAACTTATGTACATACTAATTAATTACAAGACTAATTAATTGTTCGTAAAATGTTTTTGCAATTCAGAAAGACATGATAAATATTCCAAGGCACAAGGAAAAGTCAACATCAGCTTTTAATTATTCAACTTACACAGCAGAGCAAAAAATGTGGAACGCTCTACGGTTTCGCGTGCCATTCTTGCGCAAGTTGAATAGTAAAAACTGATGCTGGCTTTCCATTGTGCCTTGGAATATTTATCATTTCTTTCTAAATTGCAAAAACATTTTTCGAACAATTAGTCTATACAAATTGAATTTAATATCTAAAGTTTTTTTAGTGTTGGTTAGATTTGAAGTGCAGTGTGAAGAAAGCTGTAAATACCCGGAGAAAATTTATCAACCAAGCTGGTGGTGGCAGCTGGGCAGACATACCTCGTGGCCCCAATGCACTAGAGGAGAAAATACTGCATATAATAACAGTGGATGCTGTCGACGGAGATGCAAATATACCAGAATCCGGTGTTGAATTACACCACTGATATTGTATCGGAGGATCCTGTTGAGGTTAATATAATTTGTAAAAATCAAACAAAGTTTTTGCGTGTTATTTTTTTAATAATTGACAACATTTTTAGGAATATTTATTGCTAGAATTTTTAGAAGGTGAAGAAATATATATCACACCAGCTAAAAAACAAAAAAAAACTCCCCCAATTTCAACGCCATCAACATCCAAATCTGCCCAAAACAATTTTGAAAAGCCACCAATTTCATCGTATTCAAATATCTTAATATATAAAGAACCTTTGGATGAAGCTAGGGAGTTACATAAAGAGCTCATGACCAAAATAAATGCAATTGAAACGCAGAATAAGATTATTTTAGGAAAATTAGAAAAAATTTAAAATATTTTAGAAAATAAGTTTAAATAATGATTTTTTAGCTTTACAACTGAACTTTTAATTTTTCTAACTGAATTCTTTTGTGTTTGATTTAAACTTTTAGACGTTGGCTTTTGTATCTGTTAACTTTTTTATTTATTCTTATTAAAATTTTTTTATTAATCTATATTAAATTGAATTAAGATTCTATAGGCTAATTGTTCGAAATTTTTTTTTAATAAAATCTCAGAAAGACATGATAAATATTCCAAGGCACAAAGGCAAGTCAACATCAGTTTTTGTTATTCAACTTACACAGCAGAGCAGAACAGCTGTTTTCGAAAGACGCAACCCTTTCATCATCAGTGCTCATGTGTATTGTGTTTGTCACCACTTATTAGGTGGCTTAGTTGAATGTGATAACAGTTCCTATTTACACAAATTTTATTGTGAAAAAGAATACGAGAACTGTATCAAGCTGATGTTAACATGTTATTGTTATAATACCCGTGTTACCATTTGATTATTTTTCTTCATGTCCCATTTTTCTGAATTTTTTTTATTAATCTTTTTTGTTTGTTTTACTTGTATATTCTTAAGTTTTTTTACTAGGCTTTGCTAGGCTTGGAATTAAGTTTTTTGTTACCCCTTGTTATAAGTATATAATTGTATATATGTGTGTACTTACACATATGTATATTCACATAAATAAAAATTTATGTTCAAGTAATTGAATTTAGTTGTCAAAACATTGCGGGGGCACGCGCACTTGTTCATTGTAAATTGACAACTAAATTCAATTACTTGAACATAAATAACAAAGAAGCTTTAGTTATCAGCAGCCGATGGCTCTGGAAAAAGCGAAAGAGATACATGGAATATTGGGAATACTAATCGTCAGGGTTGGGGAATTTCGTACTAACAAAAAATGTAATAATTTAAAAATATGAATGTGATAACTTCTCATATTCAATTTTCGTTAAAATATTGGTTAAATAGTTGATATTCCTAATAACTAGCACCACTTGCAAAAGTGGAAAAATTGAACAAAGAACGCTGATGAGATGGCGTAGCGGCCTCGAAATCAGTACTGATCCGTTCTGCTGGTTTGATGATTATTGAAAAATATTCTTAATATTCCAATCTTAATATAAAATTAATAAAATAGAATTTGAACAAATTCATTTATTAATAAAATAATAAAAAAATGGTTTGCAGTCTTGCAGATTCGAAGTTGAGCCCGTTGATAAAATTAACAATTTACATAAGAAAGTCCGACTAATAAAAATTCATACATAACATAAATAAAAATTTCATAAAAATGTATTGGTTTTATTTTAATTTTATTGAATAACAAATGGTTAATATATAGATAAATTACAAAAATTAATTTAAATTACAAAGTCTAAACTTTAGTCTATCACGGATGCGAGAGGCTTCCCATAATGGTTCGCCAAATTCTTCCCGACTAGATATATTGTTTTCACTATCTAAATCGACTACATAGTCCACTGGAAGCATACCATGTTCCAGCCTGAAATTGTGGAGAACTGTACAGGCATTGATAATCTTTCCAGATGTTTGCGGTGAGGTATTTAAGCCAACCTGCAAACATCTAAAAACGCCCTTTAATACGCCATTTAAACGCTCAACACAATTTCTGGCTTGAGCATGCACCGTGTTGAAACGCTTTTCATCTTTATTCACAGATCGATAGGGTGTTATAAGCCATGGCCGCAAAGGGTATCCGGAATCACCTGAAATTTAATTGTAATAAAAATTATAAACATATATACATATGTACAAATTACGTAACAATAAAACTTTCCATACCCAATAGCCAAGAATGATTGTTCCTGTCGGCCTCGTATCTTTGTTGCAACATTAAATTGATTCGGGAAGATTCCCAAATAGAAGCATAATGCGTAGCTCCTCCAAATCTCGCGAATCCCCCAAGTATTTTTAAGTTGTAGTTGCATATCTAAAAATAGAAATATTTATTGAACAAAGGCTAAAATTTACTTAATATACATATATATTTGCAGTTAACTTACAAGTTGAACATTTTTGGAATGGAAACATTTTCTATTTAAATAAACGCTTTCAACGTCGGGCTTCGGTCTTCTAATTCGAATGTGTGTGCACTCTAATTGCACCAATTACCCCTGGAAAGCCAGTTTCATCATAAAATCTACAAAATTGTAAATAAAAAAACATGTATACATTATTTTTATTTTTCGTATATGAAAACAGAAACAATACTTACTTTTGTTTAATAGATTCATATTGAGCTTGTGTTGGAAACTTAATCCATTTTGTCATAAGTTTCTGTTCCAATATGTCGGCTATTTCATTTACACAGCGGCATACGACAGTTTTATTTACACAAGCACTGAAATACTGTCCAATGTCCCTATAGAATGAACTAGTCGCAAAGAAATGTAATGCTGCACATAGTCGAACTGGTTGTGGGATAAATGTTCTTCTTCTCCTCTTCCACATATTCGGCCTAATCTCTGTTAGCAGAGCAAGAGCTGCGTCCTTGCTTAACCGATAAATATCCCTAAAACATTGCTCCGGAATGGTAAAGGGATCAGCCGCATCCCTTAATTTTTGACGATAAACCCGCAACATGTTTCGCCGATCGTGTCGTTCAGCAACTACTACTAACACACTATACATATTTATTTTCGTAACACAAATCAGCAAAGAAATAGATTTTGGTTCTTTTTAAATGTTAAATCACTTTTCTAATTTATTTATTTTAGTTATACTTATTAGGTTGTGGGGTTGTTGTATTCTTTGATCAACATGTTACCATACAAATTAGTGAACGAATGTGTTGCCAGACTTTTGGCGGCGCTGGTATTCTGGCATCTGCTCCGGCTGAAGCTCGCCGTCTTGGGGTGGAGTTCTTGCCAACCAGTCTGAGTGGTCGCACAACAAACAATAATAAAAAAATTTTAATACCAGCCAATTTGGAAACAAAAGAAACAAACAAGTATTTGTTGGAGCCCATAAATGCACCAGGATGGATAAAAATAAATTTTCTATCTAATCAAAACAAAATAAAAACAATATACTAACATACAAAACCGTTCCTGTTTTAGGGCTACCTTAGGCTGGTGGATGTTACCAGCAATGGCTCGCCTCCCTCTACCATGGTAACACTTTGCCATTCTCCTTATGTGATACCCCCTAATACAGATCCGCTGTTTTCCCTACCGCCTTCCTACCGTCTTATTTTTATACTTACGCACACATCACTAGCCGGTCAAAATTATAACCACTAATATATTTTTTTTTCAAATAAACGTTATAAACTATAATCATACTTTATTAACACATCTTTTTGTTTTATAACTAAATATATTTCTTTCTTGCATTTCTTGATTTCAAACACTAGGTATCCGTGACAAAAAAAATAAATAAAAATGAATTGGGACCTTATGACCAAAAAGAAAATAAATAAAGGACGACTCCGAAACAAGGGAGAATTCACGCGACGCAAACTTGGATAACCTGCCTAGGGTGAGCTCAACCTAATCCGATTTCCTAGGTACGTGACTACGATAAATTATAAAATTTTCTAACCGCAACGACTAACCAAGATTCCTTTTTTTTCTTTTTAGACCTGTCTTTTATTTGTATTTTTAGGACACTAGGTAATAAGGCTTTTTATATTTTTCTTTTAAATAAGACTAATATCAATTAATTCATATGAATAAAAAACTAAGAAATATAATTTAATATACACAAATATAATCTATTAAATTTTCCCTATACAGCTAATACATAATTAAAATAATAATAATTACATACAATTTTTTATCTGTCCACAGGTCGTCCGTGAGTCCGAGGCCTGACCACCTGACATCTTCCTTTGGGCGGGATAGTTGATTCCGATAGTGACGGAGTTCTGACAAGTTCCCACGTTGCAGAGATGGTGGATTTTTACGTTGGCGTCGCGATTTGCTTGGTGTTATTTTTATTTTTAGTTCTTTGCTTTTAGTTTTTAATTTTTGTTTTAAGTTTTTGCGATTGTTTTTGTACATACTGTTCACTGTAATGTAATTGTATTTTATCGAAGACAACAAGTTTTCAAGATATACGAGAATATACACCGATATGCAAAAAATTTTATGTACAAAATATTTAAGTTTTGCTTTGCTATTTTGCTTTTTAAACTCTATATTCCAAACTGCATTTATCACCAAAAACTTCATTTTTTCACCAAATATTTTTTTACTTTTCCTTAATAAAAATTTCACTTTTCCTTCGCGATCCACCAAACGTACCTTCTTTCTTTTCTCAACTTTTCTACCTCCAAAACACTTGCCTCTATTTTTCCTCGGCCCTACTGCTATTTCCAGGCCGCTAACTAAAATATAGCGCATTCCTAAAATTTTTTAAATTCCTATTTTTTACGTATTTTCTTTCTGTAAATACCAACCAGCTGCTACCTTCCCAATCCAATCAGCAGTCCTTTTCACCCCGTATTTTATTGAATGGCCAACTGATTAGATTGGGATGTCACCCCGTGCACTGCATTATCTATTTCCAGGGTGCACATCACATACTACATATTATTAGGTATTCATTTAAAATTGTCTGTCACTTTATTTTATATTTAGCTTTTTGACATTTGTTTGATTGGAATATTCCAATAAAAACGTAATTAGTGTTGCTTCTTTTCACTTTAAGTTACAGAAACAATTTTTTCTCACAAATAGAGAAACTATGGAATTTATTGATTCACAATGTGAGAAATTTTTCGATGGCGAGAATTACAGAAACGAGCTACAGGTTGTCCGTATGATTACACTAATACACTCATACATAGCTCAAACCGATTTGATCTTACTCTAAATTTGTGATTGTATTGTGAAAAATACTTTTACCCCCCAGCATATAGATGTTTACACATCAAAAATTATGTATAGTGTTAAGTAGTGTTTATATAGTTTAAATATATTCTTATGGCCAATATACAAAAAAAACAAGTTTTATTTCGTATGATATCTATTATGAGCTAATAAGGCCTCGGTTATTTTAATGACAATAAAACAAGTTTTATTTAATTTTTCCCGACGTTTCGTCAATTATTTGTTGACTTTATCAAGGGTTGGGAAATCCATTTTATTATTAACAAATAAAAGTGCTATATTCGGCTGTGCCGAATCTTAAATACCCTTCACAGATGTAATTCTTCTTTCTTGCCAGACCAGAAAGTAGGTTTAATTAAAAAATCAAAATGATGTTATCGGTTATTTAAGAAAACGTTTAAATTTTTCGGCTAGGAAGCTAAATGTTTGGCTTTTCTTATATCTAATACCTATGAACGTCTTTCAAAAATATTATATATTTAAAACAAAACAAAAAATCCGTTTCATGTACCCCAAAAAGTTCTAATTGTCCAACCGTGGAATCGTCTTTTAGATATTGTTGGTTTTTAATACAAGTTTACCTTTTTCTGATATATAAAGTAGGTATAATACGTCATAAAAACCAAAAATAACAAATAAAATGGCTGCTTTTATGAATCAGAAAATTTCGATTTTCCAACTTTGGAACTGAATTTTAAATTTTTTAATACTAATTTAATTTTTTCTGATATATAAGATAGGTTTAATTTACTAAAAACCAAAAATTTGGAATTTATGTACAAACTTTTATGTACGAAAAATATTTCGATTTTCCAACTCTGGAAGCGAATTTTTTATTTTTTTACGAATGCAATTCTTAGTGAGGTGTAACATAGTTTTACTTGACAAAAAATTAAAATTTTTAAACTTTTTGGTCACTTTCATATACCATAAATATTTTATTTGTCCAACCCTGGAGTCGAAATTTTGATTTTGTAAGATTTTAATACCAATTTTATTTTTCCTGAATTATAAAACAGCTTTAATTAGGAAAAAGAAACAACGTCAATTCTCTTTTTGGTTACTTTTATGCAGAATAAATATTTCAATTTCCCAACCCTGGAAACGAAATTTAATTTTTTTTTACCAATGCAACTCTTAATGAGGCATGAAATAGTTTTATTTAATAAAAACTTAATATTTGTAACCATTTAGGT
The DNA here is from genome assembly GCA_951800035.1 of Linnaemya tessellans. Classification (NCBI taxonomy): domain Eukaryota; kingdom Metazoa; phylum Arthropoda; class Insecta; order Diptera; family Tachinidae; genus Linnaemya; species Linnaemya tessellans. The sequence continues at coordinate 85,329,119 of OX637535.1, forward strand.
CATTTTTATGTACCACAAAATATTGCAGTTATCCAACTCTGGAATCCAAATGTTTATTTTTTTTATTTTTTGATACCAATTTTGTTTTTCCTGAACTAAAAAATAGTTTTAATTAATAAAAAAACAACGTCAATTGCCTTTTTGGTTACTTTTATGTATAAAAAAATTTTTCAATTTCCCAACCCTGGAAGCGAAATCAAAATTTTTTAACATTTTCTTTGTCAATGCAAATTTTTGTGAAGTAGTTTTGTTTAAGAAAAAATCGAATTTTGCAACCATGTTGGTTATTACATGTACTACCAAATATTGCATGTACCAAAAAAAATTGAATTTTTCCAAACCTGGAAACGAAATTTTAATTTTTTTTTGTTTTTTTATCAGTACAAAGCTTCTTGAGGTATAAAGTAGTTTTATTTAAGAAAAATTGCAAATTTGTTACCATTTTTATAACTTTCATGTACCATTATATATTGCACTTGTAAATCCCTGGATTCGAAATTTAATTTTTTATTTTTGAATTTTTGATACCAATTCTGTTCTTCCTAAATTATAACATAGTTTTAGTTAGCAAAAAACAAAAAAAAAAACATCAGTTGCCTGTTTGATTACTTTAATGTATAAAAAAAATTCAATTTCCCACCCCTGGAAGCAAAATTAGAATTTAAAATATTTTTTTTTGCCAATGCAAATCTTCATGACGTATAAAGTGGTTTTGTTAAAGAAAAACTTGAAATGTTTAACAATTTTAGTTACTACATGTACTACAAAATACGGAATAGGCCGAAAAAAAATTTTTAATTTTCCATCCCTGGAAAAAAATTTTCATTTTTTTTAGTTTTTAATAGACCATTGAGGCGCCCCAAAGCACGAAATAGGTTTAATTTACAAACATTAAAAAAAATAATTGATTTTTGGTATACATTTTGCGTCGAGAAATAGGTGTAGGCTTCCCAGCTCTGGAACCATACTTCGGATCTTTCTGAATTTCAATAGCACTACTTAAGTTAATTTCCAATCCAACGGTCCAAGAACGAAGTCTCTAGCTCTTCTGGGGGCTTGGGAAAACCGATTTCACGTACAGACGGACGGACATCGCTCAATCGTCATCGCTATTCATAAGGATCCAGAATATATATACTTTATGGGGTCCCGTGTGCAATTTCTTCGATATGCACATGACTGACAAACCTATATATATCCTTTCACTTTTTTGTGAAGGGTATAAAAAAGATTTATTAATGATTTTATATATGTACCTCTAAAAATTTTTCTGAATCTGATTAATTACAAACTGTGTACAATTTTTTCATTAATTTTAAATTTTCTTAAACATTGAAAATTAAAATTTTCAATTATAACAAAACCACAGCTTAAGGTTACATCACAGTTTATTTTAATGCTTGTGCTGATGTTGCCCGAATCTTCCTTTAAATTCATAGTCTTTTCTATCCTTTGTTGTATTCGTACCAGAGAACTTCACTTGTTGATTAAAAAACCGTTCAACAATAACAAAGGCACAAAAAACTTGTCTTTTATTTGCAAATGATCAACCTTGCCCGCACACTCTCTTTTGTTGTTGATTTTAAATCAACCGAACATATGCCTCTTTGCTGGTTCTGATGCCAAACACATCGGCTTACTCACAACAATAATCTTTTTTAAGCTAGGAATAAAAACATTAATCAAACTTGCTCAAGCTTTTATATGCGTTGTTCATTATAAGGCAATCGAACCACATGCAAGTTGAACACTTGCTTATTTTCATCATAGGTCGAATCAAACTTGTCAACTTGTGTACTTGTCTATTCCGCTCAACGCTCAAAAATTTGATCAACATTAAAGTACAAAAAGCAAGAAATCATTGTGTATGAATTTGTTCATTCCCATCAACAAAGGCACGCTTGTTTTTTTATTTTAATTTACAGTGGTTTATGATGTCCATTCGCGTTGTTTATGACAAAATAGGAAATTTTTTTAAGAAAATATTATTTTTATTTGCAGTTCGATATTGCAAATAATATTTATTATTATTTTTATTTGTTCTCCTTTACAGTGGTGTTTTTTGTGTTATTTAATTTGTATTTCTTATTAAGCTAAAATTGAGAAGCACAAATTTTCTGCAGCATAAGTAGCCCTCCAGTACTTATTCGTTTTCCATACTTATTTCACTTAATATGGACCGTATTATATTTTTTCCCTTACGCCGAGGCGACAAGGTGTAAACTTTCTTGGAAATTTGACTTAAAAAAAATGTTTTCCCTGTTGTCATATTTGCATGTGTATTTCGGCGTATGTAATTCAACTAAATTTGTTCTCTTAATCGGACACATGTTTAACAATAAAAAACAACCAAATGATCAAACTTGTGCACACATTCTCATTTGTTTCAATTTTGTAAAGAAAAAAGTCCCATAAACCACCGTGCATTTGCCCATGTGTATTCCCTTTAACTTTGTTTTTCATGAACAAATTCAAATAAAGACTAAACCTGTACCTCCACTCATGTATCAGTGTTGAATTGGTTATGTTGTTTGCATTGTTCGTATATCATATTGCTCAAGTTACACAGACGGTCGGTTCAAACATGTTGTGTGAATTAATGATAATAAGAGCGTTTGGACACGATGAATTTACTGCAAGCCCTTCTCTTGCCTGTGCGATCTTGCTCATAAAATGCTTTTGTTAATTTTACTCATAATCAGAATTTGATGTATACATCAGAATGAAATGATTTTTAATCATCATTGAATTTTTCTTTAATCTTTACAATGAACAAAAATTTGCGTGCTGAACAAAATCAAGAAAAATCGTGATTTTGAAGTACTCTGATTCGTACGCTTTCTATTGCGTATCTTTTCTTTCCAATATTCTCTCTGTCCAAGATCTTGACTTTCAAAATCAGCTGTGTGTCCAGCATAGGTTGTGATAGTGCTGTTGATTGTTTATTTTTCTCTATATCTTTCTTATGTTCTTCCATTCTGGTTTCTAAATTTCTTTTTGTAGTTCCAATGTATAACATATCACATCTGTTCATTACCTTTGCACTTGATTTCATAGACTACATTACTTTGTTGTTGTTTTTTAATTTACGCTTTAATTTTTTAAAAGATGTTATCTTATAAACAACCAGGACTTCCCTAATTCCCTACACCAAAATCTTCCACATACATCAGGCGTATGGCAAGCAGCAAAAAATACTCAGTTCAACACAAGTAGCAACAATAACAACCAGACCGCAAATTTCCCAAACAATTCTGGACAATTGTTTTCTTTTCAAGAACTACAGGCAATTACAATTGAATTAATCACTAATCTTAGAAATTGTAAAAATAAGTTAGATCAATTTGAGGTAATAACAAACCTCGCCACAAAATTCCTTTCATAATGGCTAGCGATGAACTAAATATAATCACTTGGAACGCACAGGGCGTTCAAAACAAAAGTATTGAACTGTTTCAGTTCTTATTAAATAATAACATTCACATATGTTTATTAACTGAAAGTTGGCTTAAACCAAGTATAGGACTAAGTCACCAAGATTTTGTTATACATAGAAATGATAGAGTATTAAAAAGAGGTGGGGGCGTTGCCATAATAGTTAAGAAAACCATATCACATTCGACAATTCCTATTGTAAATACCACCCTCGTAGAAAATATTGGTATTAAAATTTCAACTATTAACGGTAACATAAACATATACGCTTGCTATTTTCCTGGTGGTCGTGCAGGAAGTGATAATTCTAAAAAACAACTTTTCGCTTCTGATATCTACAAGCTCAGTAGGGGTGACAAATATATAATTGGTGGTGATCTAAACTGCCGACACCAATCATGGGGATGTGTAAGAGCCAACTGTTGGGGCAATGTTTTATATGAAAAACAGGACTCTTACAATATAAACATATTGTTTTCTGATGAAAGTACTTACATACCGTACCAATTAAACCGTCAAAGTTCAACACTTGACCTTTTCTTAACAAATTTTACAAATAATGTATTTTCTCCCGAAGTCATCAATGATCTAAGCTCTGATCATCTTCCCGTCAAAATCACATTGAAAACTAATTATCAGAATGCTAATATTAATTATCTTGATTTCAAAAAGGCAAATTGGAAACGTTTTTCGAAATACATAAATAGAAATATTTCTTTTCCTAATATTAGCATATATCCAAGTGAAGAGACGATAGAATCTGCTCTTCAAAACTTTATCAATATGTTAAATGATGCGATTTCGTATAGTGTACCTTTAAAACAAAAGAGAAATGTTAGAAAAACTTTGCCAAATAACATTAAATCGTTAATTAAAAATCGAAATCACTTTCGTAGAAAATGGCTTCGTTACAGGGATGATCGTGACTACTATGAGTTTAAAACTTTTAATTCTATAATTAAATCGGAAATTACAAAATTTAGAAACAATGCATGGAATCATTTGCTGTCTACATTAGACAAAAACTCTTCTCCTTTTTGGAATTTAACAAAAATATTAAGAAAGAAAACTAAAAATATTCCAATATTAAAGCATAACAACACTCGCTTCTCTTCGACAGAGGAAAAATGTGAACTGTTAGCTCGTACTTTTTGTGAAAATCATTTACATTTTTCAAATATAACTGATATGGAAACTGAAAATTTGGTTCAGAACAGAATTAATGAATTCAACTCAAGCTTTGTAGCTAGCGAAAATTGTCGTGTCACGTATAAAAAAGTTTTTGATACGATAAAAATTTTGAAAAACAAGAAGTCTCCCGGTGCGGATGGCATCAATAATTCCATCCTCAAAGCTCTTCCAAGAAAAGGTATCAACTTTTTGACACATTTTATAAACAGCTGCCTTAAACTGAGTTATTTCCCAAATGAGTTCAAGAAGGCAAAAGTCATAGCAATTAAAAAGCCGAATAAGCCTGCAGATTCCCCGTGCTCGTATCGACCAATCAGTCTATTATCTTCTATAAGTAAAGTTTTAGAAAAAATTATTAAAGACATGATTGTTAATTTTCTAGACTCTAGAAACCTTTTACCGCCTCAACAATTTGGTTTTCGCAAAGTCCACAACACTGTACATCCTTTAGTTCGAATCAGAAACATCGTTAAGTCTAACTTTGACCAACAAAATTCTACCGGTATGATATTGATGGACATAAAAGCTGCATTTGATAATGTATGGCACGATGGCATAATATATAAGCTAATTCAATTCGATTTTCCATCAAATATTATTAAAATAATTCAAAGTTATTTATCATCGAGGTCCTTTAGAGTATACATAGGCTCCAAATGTTCGAACGTTTTTCAAATAAATGCAGGATGTCCTCAGGGATCTTGTCTATCACCAATTTTGTATAATATATACACAGCGGATATACCTACTATAAATGACTGTGTCATTTCTATGTTTGCAGATGATACTGCAGTCCTATGTTCTGGTATCTTATACTCTGAAATATTAGCAAACCTTCAATTGGCTATGGAAATATTAATTAAATATTTCACAAAATGGAAAATAGCATTAAATTATAATAAAACCCAAGCTATATATTTTACTAGAAAAAGAAAACCATGCTTTATTCCTCAAAATAATATAATAGTAAACAATACTGAAATCGAATGGGATAAAAACGTAAAGTATTTAGGTGTAGTTCTAGATCCCAAATTAACTTTTAGAGATCACATATCATACACCGTTAATAAATGTAACGTACTTATAAGAACCCTGTATCCTTTAATAAACAGAAACTCAGTTTTAATCGTTAGCAATAAAATGCTAATATTTAAATTAATATTTCAAGCAATAATATTTTATGCAGTTCCCGTTTGGGCAAAAAGTGCTAAATGCCACATAAGAAGGCTACAGATTCTTCAAAATAAACTTCTAAAGTTAATTCATAATCTTCCCAGGCACTACTCCACAGAGAGACTTCACCAAATCGCGAATGTCGATTTGATTGCTGCTAAAATATACAGATTGTATGAAAATTTCAACGCTAAGTGTTCATATTCCGAATATAATCATATAGCTGAGCTAGCCCAGCTTTAGATTAGTAATTTAAGTAGGTTTTAAGTTTTTATCGTAACTCAAAATGTCAAAAGGTTTTTTCAAATTTTCTCCTTAACTTAAATACTATGTAATTAATTCACATACCATGAAACAAATTTGTATAATTAAGTAGAAAAAGGAAAAATCCTTAAACTCTTTGTAAATATGTACCATATACTTTTGTAAGTAAACTTTGTAAATATCATCTTACGCAATAAATTGAATTGAATTGAAAAAAGATTTTATTTATTGTTGTGTTTGGTTGCGTTTGTATTGTTTGTATGTTGTATTGTTCTTTAGCTTTATGTTAGTTTCGCTGATCATTTTGCTGAGTTTGTTGGGGAAACTATTTTCTATCAACGTTTTCCTGATGTATTTTATGATTTTTTCGTGGAATTGTTTGTCGCTAAGATGGAGAACTCTAAAGATTAACAGCCTTATGCAAAAAAACTTAACACAGACTGGTAAACCAATGTTAAACAAAATTCCTTAAAGTATCATGCAAAAACGGTTGTTAGCTTAACACACGTGTTGTAAACCGATGTTGACATCAAATAATACGAGCCCTAACCACCATTAATTTGTACACTGAGCATTTTTCATGAATGTGCTATTAATATATGTATATTTTCGGAACTATAATGACTACACAAAAAAGTTTATACTTTTCTTAAAGAACATTTAATTCTCTCTAGACATACATTATAAAAGTTACATATTAAAAAAAGGACTTTTTAAAAAACAAACAAAAACGAAAGTTCATTATTTTAAACAAAAATATTGTGACCACTATTAATTCGTACAGTCGCCAATTTTCATACTTAGAATTTTTTTATGCCACCTTTGTTTTTTAAAACGGTCTCGACCCGCTTTGGCATGGTACTGACTAGTTTTTGGCAGTCTTCTGGGGTTATCGAGTTCCAAATTTCCTGAATTTTGGACTTTAACCCGTCAACAATCCGTCGGGGTCCATTTCGAAGTTTTCTTTTCATAATAGCCCACAAATTTTCTATCGGATTAAGGTCTGGACTAGAAGATGGCCAATCCAGGGCCGCGATTCCATTTTCCTTAAGCCACTTTTTCGTTTTCTTTTGCAGTATGGGAAGAAGCATCATCCGGTTGGAATATGTATTCCCCGCAGACTGTTAATTTCGATGCCGATGGTATCAGATTTTCTTCCAGGATTTTTATATATTTGTCTGCATTTACGATTCCATCTATGAAATGGAGCTGACCGACAACTTTTGAGGAAATACATCCCCATACCATAACACTAGCTTTAAACTTGACTGTACGCTTTAAGCAGTCTTTGTTGTATGCCACGGTGCTTTTACGTATTGCCCTTTTTCTTGCATCACCAACACTTACATCAAACTCGGATTCGTCGCTAAAGATAATGCTGTCCCATTGCCGTTGTACCCAAGAGCATCTCTCCTTAGTCCATAATAGACGCTTTTTCATTTGAAGTGCGGTAAGCAATGGCTTTTCCTTGGCCTAAAAAAATTATATAAATTATCAAGTTGATTTCGAAATACCGGGTTAATCTTTAACTTACTTTATAAAAATTATAACCTATGATTTTCATTTGCAGTCGGGTCCACTCACGTTTTACGGGCCTTCCAATTGCTTCAGACCATTTTAAGGCTATATCCCGAACTGTGCTTCGACGATTTAGTTTAATGATATTTACTAAAGCTCTTGTATCGCGATGACTTATTCTGGAAGTTCGGCCTTTGTTTGAAACATTATTGCTGAAATTTTCTTATTTCATATTTTCTAACAATACTTTGTATTGTAGATCTTGGGATTTTAAGGTCGGTCGATATCTGCCCATATGTCATTCCCGATTTGAATTTATCGACGATTAAAATTCGAATTTCCTCACAAACAGGTTTACCACGTGTCATTTTTTAAAAATTATGAAAAGTATTTTAACTATTAATTTTTTTGTCTCCTTTACATTCCTATTCTCTTATACATTTAAAATTTTTATTTGCATTTTGATATTTTATTTAGCTTGAGCGCAATTAATACACTGAACGAATTAATAGTGGTCAAATAATTTTTAATAAATAATAAAGGCCTTTTAGTTTAGTTAATTTTTTTAATATTTTGATGCAGAACTTAAGAATATTTTTAAATCCGTTTATAGAAAATAAAACGACCTTTCAGAAAAGTATAAGCTTGTTGGTGCAATTAACATAATTGAATCTTTATTTTGGCGTTTAGTGCTAAAGAGCGAAAAAATAACTGGTGTACGAATTAATAGTGGTTAGCGGTGTTAAATATTTTTTTGGCAAATGTTTTGTGAAAACTTTTAATTAAAGCATTTCAGTTTTGTGTATTTTTATATTAAAAATGGATACATTAAATTTAATGAACAGAATCGGTAAAATTATTTATTTCGATGTGAAAATTTTATTCAATGTGTAATTTTTATTTAGAACGTATAAACCAAATAGCGGGCTATTCTCGGGCACGTACTTATAAAAGAGAAGTACTGTTTTAGCAAGGAAACAGTGAGGAAAATTGTAACATTGGTAAAACAAGACATTGAAGTAGATAGTAGGGGATGTGGAACATCACCAAAATACAATTTTGGTAGCCATCCACTGATTTTTGAGCTGTGTTATTGTGCGTTGACTCTCGACACATTAACTGTTGAAGCTAAAAAATTTAAGAAATTTAAAAAAAGGAAATGATCATGTGGTTGTATACATACATATATATATGTATATATATATATATATATATACATATATATATATATATATATATATATATATATATATACATATATATATATATATATATATATATATATATATATATATATATATATATATACATATATATGTGATGTACATAACTTCCTGCCACTTCAACCTATGCTTTTTTCTTTGAATGGTTGGTATTGTTGTCCGTATTTTTGTTTTCAATGACTTTTACCTTCTTTCTTATGAGTTCCTTACACACTATAAGACTGAGTCGTATGATTTTCATTCGAATTTCTCTTCTGAGAATGCCTGAGATTCCGAAAAATCTAACGTATCATTACAAAACGCTTTCACACTATCCCACTTATAAAATTCATGAAATAAGAAAAAGGATGATAATTAATCAATCGGTTTCGGTCTATGAAAAGTGGTTGTTTGTTTAACTATCATCGTTTGCTGTTGCAAACAAAGCAACCCTGATAATATGAAAAGTCTCAGCTTTTAAAAAATTTTCAAAAAATGAAGAGAGCCATCGGTGTGTCATATTTTACTTCTCATTCGATGAGATTTTACTTAAGATCGCTTTCACACTATGAGACTTTTCATAATATTTCGAATTTTTGACAAATCTTAATACTCAATCTTATAGTGTGAAAGCCGCTTTAAAGCCGCTTTCACACTATAAGACCGAGTCGTATGATTTTCATTCGAATTTCTCTTTTGAGAATGCCTGAGATGCAGAAAAATCTAACGTATCATTACAAAACGCTTTCACACTATCACACTTAAAACAATTCATGAAATCTCTGTAGTAAGAAAACAGCTAAAAACAACCCTGATAATATGAAATGTCTCAGCTTTTAGAAAAATTTCAAAAAATGGAGAGAGCCATCGGTATGTCAAATTTTACTTCTCAATTTATGAGATTTTACTTAAGATCGCTTTCACACTATAAGACTTTTCATATTATTTCGAATTTTTGACAAATTTTAATACTCAGTCTTATAGTGTGAAAGCCGCTTAAGCAGCATCTATGACGTTAAATACCATTCTAAGTATTAACACACATAATGTAAAAACAATAAAATTAATAGTGATGTACATGCAATCAACACAACTAAAGAATGGTTGTTTTTTAAATAATCGGCTTAAACCCTTAACAAAAAATGGCGTATTTATTATTTTGCACTATTATAAATATCTTTAGTTTATCTTTTTTCTGTAGTATATATATTATTTTGCATATAAAAAATTAAGAATGTTATTTTATGTTAAAAATATACAAAACATTCTTAAAACATCCGACTATCAGTATGAATTAGTACTCACTATTTTGCATCGTTAACTACAAGAGATTTAAGTAAAATTATTTAAAGTATGCATTAGTTAACGCACTGTTTTTGCATACATATAATTTTTTAACATATGTAGGTATGTTAGCCTTAAAGTAGCTATTAACTAACGTGAACTTCAAGCAACAATTAAGATTTTTTTTTGCATAAGACCGTTAGTCTTTATTTGAATTTGTTCATCCAAAACAATGATAAAGGGAATACACATGGGCAAATGCACGGTGGTTTATGAAATTTTTTTTTACAAAATGGAAACAAATGAGAGTATGTGGACAAGTTTGATCATTTGGAAAAAAAGGGTTGTCTTTTGTTTTTACTTAAATATAAATGTTCTATTTTTTATTAATTGTACTGTTTTTGTATCATGATGCACTATAAATTAAAATTAAAAAAAAAAAATCAATCAGTGTTCGAACTCACGGGCGATGTGTTAACACCTTTTTGTTTATTTATTTTATATTAAACCCACAAAAAACAAAGAGAATGCAAAGCAACAGACAAATGTACATACATACATTGTTATGTTTGTACATAAGCTACATACGTTGCTGTCTTGCTATCTCATTTTTATATATGTACGTATAACCACGTCACTATTCTCTTTGCTATGCATAAGACAAAACCGAAGATCAACATAAAACACTTTTTTAATATTACTCCAAATTAATACTCCGAATTAAAACACTTAAATCTCCGCTCACCGATATCGGATCGCCTTAATTTTTGGCCTAAACTCTTCGTCAAAACCCGCACTAGCGTTTTAATCCAAAAATTAATAAAATCGGCTATGAATTTCCGGAGAAAATCGCGTGGGAAAATTATATGAAAATCGCCCAATAATCACTTTCAATGCCGACTGCCAAGCAACGAACAAACAAACTCTTACACTTACACTTGCGTATGTATTGAGACTGATAGTTTACTGCCCTAGAGGCGCGCGTATAGATGTTAACACATCAATAAAAAACAAGCGTGCCTTTGTTGATAGGAATGAACAAATTCATGCACAATGATTTCTTGCTTTTTGTACTTTAATGTTGATAAAATTTTTGAGCGTTGAGCGGAATAGACAAGTACACAAGTTGACAAGTTTGATTCGACCTATGATGAAAATAAGCAAGTGTTCAACCTGCATGTGGTTCGATTGCCTTAAAATTAACAACGCATATAAAAGTTTGATTAATTCCTTTATTCCTAGCTTCAAAAAGATTATTGTTGTGCGTCAACCGATGTGTTTAGCATCAGAACCAACAAAGAGGCAAATGTTCGGTTGCTTAAAATCAACAACAAAAGAGAGTGTGCGGGCAAGTTTGATCATTTGCAAATAAAAGACAAGTTTTTTGTGCCTTGTAGAGACACATATGAACTAAGTTCAAAATTAACGTCAGCTTAAGTATGCCCAAATTCATCTTCTTTGCAAAAATAAAAATCCACACACAGAGCTACAAATGAAAATAAACTCGGTATTTGTTTTGTACTCGAATTCGAGATAATTGGTTTTTGCTCAAAAATTGTTTTGTTGGTATAAGATACATACAAAACGCGAGGTATAAAAGCAGATTTTGCGAGAAACGCGGTCTTTTTATTTCGCCATTGTTTTCCTGAAAAGTACTGTCTACATCAGGAAAGACAGAAAATAGTTAAAAAAGTTGTTTGTCATAACCTAAATAAATTAACTAACTAAATTGAAGACATTAAATATTAAAAGTAAAATAACGCAAGACAAACTAGGCGATTTTCTGCAAAATAAATGCATAAGTTCATCTAAGCAATTTCGTGTGTTACGGAAAAAAAACCTAGCAGCTTAATCCTTACGAAATCTTAAAACTAAATAAGTGCCACATCCAATGAGGTAAGATGATTCAACATCCCCCATTTAAACATAAGGTAGATGGTACATACATACACACGTTTAACTATATTTACAGATTTGGCCCTTAGTCTTAGACTTAGTCTTTGTACTGCACACCTATGTATATATATCCAACCATACCTGAATACAAAAAAAAAAGAAAAAAAAACCCAAAACCCAATTGGTTAATGGTAAATCCAACGGCGGAAGCGCCTAAAATAAGGCAAAATGAGGACCGTTGTAGAGACTCAATTGAGATTGGAGTAGCTATAGCAAAAATTAGGCAAATGTACCCTTAAGCTGGTTAAACTGATGTCCTAAAACCTGCAGATACATATAACACCTTTTTTTCTATCATGATATAAATTTTGTTTACATACAATCTTGTAATAATCGCAGCAAAATATCCAACATTAATATTTCAAGTAAATAAGCAAGAAAAGGAAAACTTAGTAGATCCTACAACAACGCACTCACCAATATACCTAACTCTCTCAATCCTACAGCAATTGCACAGCTGAATGGCCATTCATCGGTGGAACATCAAGAATTGAGTAAGTGATATATGCCCAAATTCCTTTTAGAATATGTAACACATAGTAATATACGCGAATGCAAACCGGCAGTAAAGTTTATAAAGATTATTAATAGTTCAAAAAGAAAATATACATTTGTTATGCCTTTGTTATGAACCCAATATGAGTAATTTGCTATTACATATTTATATATAAGGTGTTGGTGTAGTGTTTTTGGAGGAAGAAGGTGCCCTTACATAAAAAAAAAGAAAAAAAAACAAATAGATAAATTGTACAATTCAAGCAAAATAAACTAACTCAGGTATTTACTTGGATTTTATTTTTTCTCGAATATAATAATTAAAATAGTGTGTGGTTCCGTACATACAAATGAAAGATTACCATAGGTATTACCGTTCGATATACATTATTATTCGTAATTGTAAGTTCTCTGACCTACTTTTGACTCTGACCTACTTTTTATTTGTTTATATACCAAGTCAGAATTAAGACAGGGTTGCTAAATCAGCTCAATTGAAGTTTCATATGATAACCTTTCATGAGAAAAAAAAAATAAACAATTAATTGTAGAATTTTAGTTATATAGTAAACTTTATTGGAAAAATTATTTTATGGAATAAAATCTCTTATAATGGATTGCTAATCCTGGTGTGGAATTTCTTGTGGTGCGCTTGATCGAGGGATGGATATAGCTTTTGGGATTACCAAAATGATTAATTTAGGAAAAATTAATTGGTAGTCAAAGGTTGGGTGGGCAAGTGTTCCGTCAAAATCTAGGACACACAAACTTTGCTTCAACGAGATATATACATACTTACTTTGTGTTGACTTTATTGATTTCTATTCCTTTACTATTTGTTTCCACATATTCAAATGCATGCAGTTAAAAATAATTAACCGCCTGTAGCAGTTGCCTTTTTCCACTAAGTCCACGAACCCTCCCGATTGTCGACGAGCCAGAACCGGATTTCTAAGCATGCAAGGACTTAATAATAACGTAACCTACTCTATCCTTTGGTTATATGCTACAGAGTTATTATTTTTATGGCGCCCAACGTGGGGCCCGATTTTCAGTGTTATTAATAAAATCGTGGTTCTAATTCTCTTTCTGGCATATAGTATGAAATTTTGGAATTTAAAAATGAGGAAAATCAATGAATTTTGGAATTCCTTTTGGTTGTTCTACCGGACGTGTTATACAAACATGAACCAAATTATAATTTTCCTTTGTTTTAACCATTTATCATAATTTTCTTCACTAAAATCAATTTTTGGTATTGCTATTAAATTCTTCAGAGTACATACATTGGAATAAAGTAATATCTGAACCTTTCAGATATTTTCTTCACCGGGTTGTACATAATTTTTTTTGTTTTGCCTTAGGGTCGGAATGTTAATAATGAGAACAAATCACTCGATATTTAAACCTCCTAAGTAGCTAAACAATTGTCATAGTTAAAACGGTACGATGATACACAAAGTTTAAATTTGTTATATTTCGATTGAAGTAAATGTATTAATATATCCATACCCAAGACAAGTCATGCGCAAGAATATCACATAACTTATTATAATTTATATATATATATATATATATATATATATATATATATGTATATATATATAGAAATATCGGTTATCGCCACACACATAAATTTTTGTTTTTCGATAATAATATAATTTATAAAAGCATTAAAATTAGTATTCATCATGTCCGTACGGCGAAGCAACGAGAATTTATCGCAAATCCCTTGCCACACAAACCAGTGGACCGGTATGCGAAATATGTAAAAACTATATTACAGAAAATTCAAATGCCTTAAAAGCCAATTGCAATCACATGTTTCATAAGACGCGTTTAAGCAAATATGTACAAACTAATTCTAACTGTCCGACTTGCAATGTTCAAATAGTACAGGCAAAATTAGCCAATCGTAAAAGTCCCCCCAAGTCAAATTTATCAGTAACTACTAGACATCAAGCGCGTCAGCAACGGTTAGACGAGGACAAACATTCAACGTTCCCGGTCGTGTCGAATCTTCTCCTAGAAGGGGTGAAGATGAACAAAATCTTATACACAATCTAGTGACAACCGCTGTTGTTGCTCAACAAGCAGAGATGATGACATCTCTCAGTGAACAATTAACCCAGCTTATTCAAAATAACATAGAAATAGGATTTCGAAGGCTAAACAGAAGCAATAATGACAATCTTAATTCATATCAGCTTGATCCAAATGAATTTCCAAGCGATACAAACAGATATACCAATCATGATCAAGGTAGGGAAAGTCAGACTTTAAACCAAATATTAGGTCTCCCACCAGGCAATAATCATGATAACTTTATTAACTCTAATGGGAATCCTTCTCCCAGCAATTTGTTAAGGCCCAACACTGGCATTTCAGCAGATTTGTCCGTTCGGCCTGATAAAATTAGTCAAATCATTAATAACTGGAGGCAAAAATTCAACGGTAACTCACAACACATGTCAGTAGACTCATTTTTATACAGGGCAGATGCTCTCACGAATCAGACTTTAGACGGAAACTTTAATTTGTTGTGTAAAAATGCGAACGTTCTTTTTGAAGGTAAAGCTAGTGATTGGTATTGGCGTTACCACAGATCAGTTAAAGAGATCAGATGGCCAGACCTATGCGTATCTTTAAAAAGGCAGTTTAGGGACACAAGGACTGATATGGATTATCGCGAAATAATTCGAGACAGAAAGCAAAAGCCTGGGGAAAGTTTTGATGCTTTTCATGATGCAATTTTAGAACTAGTTGATCATCTCGACCAACCTTTAGCTGAGTCAGTGATGGTTGAAATCTTACGAAGGAACATACTCCCAGAAATTCAACATGAAATTTTAAATTTGCACATCAATTCGGTAGATCATTTACGAGATATTTGTAGAAGAAGAGAATTTTTCCTATTGGATCTTCGCAAGAGCAATTCTAATCACAAGCCTTGGTTTTCACAAAAAAAGATATCGGAGTTAAGTAATGAAAACGCCACAGCGGAGAGATTAGTGATTGATTTCGATAATGATATCTCAGAACTATCTCTCATATGCTGGAATTATAAGAAATCTGGTCACAGATATCAAGAATGTCTGGCTGAAAGGAATGTGTTTTGTTATGGTTGTGGAAGTGCTAATACATACAAGCCAACGTGTATGAAGTGCAACCCTTCAAAAAACTCGAAGGTGAGTGCATCTCAAGGTGCACGCAAACCGACTTCAACGAAACTTATAGACCGCTCAACGAGCACTTAAACGAAAAACCTTGCCATGTAATTTCTAAACCACCATATTTTCCATCAGACTTAAGTAAAATGTTACCAAAACGGACAATACCCTTACATATACGCTTACAAAACTATAATAAGGCCCGCGAAAGAATCTTTAGCACCAGTCCAACGAATAAACGGAGTCGATCGGTTAAAAGAATACTGGTTAAACGTGAAAAATAAACCAGCAAAATATATTAGCTAGTGTGTTTGAAAAATCCAGTGATTTAAGACCTTACGCAGAAGTAATTTTATTCAGCGAGAAGGTTAGTGGCTTACTCGATACAGGAGCAACCATCAGTTGTATAGGAGACAATTTCGCACTAAAATTTCTTGATACGAAGCACTCTTATAAAAAAATAAACAGTAAAGTTTTTACAGCGGATGGAAAACTCCAAGCAGTAGTAGGTTATGTTGAAACGAAAATAATGTTTAGATCAATAGAAAAATCAATTTGTATTTACATAATACCTGGCTTATCTCAAGATCTTTATTTGGGAATAGACTTTTGGAAGTCGTATGACCTTCTACCATTTCCGCTTTCAAATTCATCACATGCGACAGTAATTTCATCTATCCTTGATAATTCTAATCTAAACCTTAATCAGAAACAGGAACTGCAAGTAATCATAGACAATTTCCCTTCCTTTTCTAAAGAAGGACTAGGCAAGACCAAAATTTTAAGTCACGTGATCAATGTAGGTGATACAAAGCCAATTAAACAGCGTCATTATCCAGTTTCACCTGCGATAGAGAAACTTATATACAATGAAGTCGACAGAATGCTAGAAATGGGGATAATCGAAGAATCAAATAGCTCTTGGAGTTCGCCATGTGTGTTGGTTAGGAAACTAGGGAAAAACAGATTATGTTTAGATTGTAGGAAAATTAACGAAGTTACAATAAAGGACGCATATCCTCTACCCTTTATCGATGGTATATTGAGCAGGTTGCCAAAAGCTAGATTCATTACAAGCTTGGATCTTAAAGATGCCTTCTGGCAAATTCCGTTAGATCCAGATTCAAGAGACAAAACAGCTTTCACAGTTCCAGGACGGTCGTTGTACCAATATAAGGTAATGCCGTTTGGATTGTGCAATGCACCCCAGACTATGTCTAGATTGATGGACAAAGTAATTGCACCTGCTTTGAAAAACGAAGTCTTTGTATACCTTGATGATCTACTTATCGTTTCAGATAGTTTTGATAGGCATGCAGAAGTTTTAAAAGAAGTTTCAAAATATTTACGAGAATCAGGCTTAACAGTTAACGTAGAAAAGAGAAAATTTTGTATGGAGGAAGTAAAGTATTTAGACCATGTTATCGGGCATGGAGTAATCTGTACGGATCCAGAGAAAGTAGCCGCAATCTTTCAGTTACCAACTCCGGGATCACTAAAAGGAGGTTCTTAGGAATGACGGGAAATTGAAAATTTATCGAGAACTATGCATCTCTCACCGCTCCATTGACAGATTTACTAAGGAACAAAAGAAAATTCATTTGGACAGAGGAAGCAGGCAAAAGTTTCGAAACTTTAACTACCGCCCCTGTTTTGCACAGTCCCGATTTTAAAAAACCTTTTTATATCCACTGTGACGCTAGTCAAACAGGAATAGGGAGCGTGTTAGTTCAAATAGACTCGGAGGGTGATGAAGTAACCTTGGCATTCATGTCGAAAAAGTTAAATAAGGCCCAACGAAACTATTCAGTTACTGAACAAGAATGTTTAGCTGCAGTGCTAAGTGTGAAAGGACGTAGAAGGACATGAATTTACTATAATAACAGATCACGCCTCACTTAAGTGGCTAATGTCCCAAAAAGATTTATCATCTAGGTTAGCACGATGGGCATTAAAACTTCAGGGATACAATTTCAACATAGAACACAGGAAAGGCACGCAAAATATTGTTCCGGATACACTGTCTCGTTCCACTCCGATTGACCAAGAAATTTGTTCGAAAAATGGTGAAGAATACCTTGCTATAAATAGTCTATCTAATGATGCAACAGCTTTTATTGACTTAAAATCACCACAGTTTCAATCAGCTGAGTACAACTTACTGAAGAAAAACATAATGGAGAATGGAAATAAATTACCCGACTTGAAGGTACTAGATGGTTATGTCTATAAACGCACCGAACACGTAACTGGAGAACCGTTAAACGATGACTTTTGTTGGAAACTCTGGATTCCAAAAGGATTGATACACGACATACTCGCTTTTGCTCATGACAAAGTGCTATCTGCTCATTTCGGTATAAATAAAACTTTAGAACGCATTCGTAGATTCTTTTATTGGCCTGGGCTTGTCAATAGCGTTAGAGATTATATAAATAATTGCGACACTTGCAAAGCAACAAAACATCCGAACTTTGTTTTGAGGCCGCCGATAGGAAGATCTTCGGTACCCGAGCGATTGTTTCAAAGGTTATTCGTAGATTTTTTAGGTCCTTACCCCAGATCAAGAGCCGGAAACATAGGAATTTTCATAGTACTTGATCATTTTTCTACGTTTGTTTTCTTAAAACCGGTTAAAAAACTCACCGCTGACGTGGTTGTAAAATATTTAGAAGAAGAAATTTTTCACATCTTTGGCGTTCCTGAGACGATCGTTTCAGATAACGGAGTGCAATTCAAATCTAAGTTGTTTAAAAACCTATTAGAGCAATACAAAATATTTCATTCTCTAACAGCAATACATTCTCCACAAGCTAATGCTTCAGAACGAGTGAATCGCACCGTTCTTGCAGCTATTAGGGCATATATTGATCCTGACCAAAAGAATTGGGATGCAGCAATAAGTAGAATTGCATGTGCGATACGATCGAGCGTTCACTCAGCAATAGGTGTAGAACCTTACTACGTAACTTTTGGGCAAAATATGGTAACGAATGGAGGCACATATGCATTGTTGAGAAAGTTAGGAACTTTAGAAGACAGAAATTCGAGTTTTACAAGAGAAGATTCAAGGGAAATAATTAGGAAAAGAGCTAAAGAATTGATGAACAAACAATTTTTGAGAAATGAACGTACGTACAACTTAAGAAGTCGTGTAGTTAATTTTAAAGAAGGCCAAGAAGTTTATAGACGAAATTTTAAGCAATCTAATTTCGAAAAATGTTATAATTCTAGTTGGATCATGTATTCATAAAAGCTCGAATAAGAAGGAGAATAGGAAATTGTAACTATGGGTTGGAGGACTTGAAAGGAAACTATGTAGGCAAATATCACGCTAAAGATATCAAGCCAGGATGAAAAAAAAAATTTCTTTCATGTAGTAAGAATTTTAACGAACATTTTATATTGCTATATTAAATTTGAATTAAGATTCTATAGGCTAATTGTTCGAAATTTTAATTTAAATCTCAGAAAGACATGATAAATATTCCAAGGCACAAAGGCAAGTCAACATCAGTTTTATTCAACTTACACAGCAGAGCAGAACAGCTGTTTTCGAAAGACGCAACCCTTTCATCATCAGTGCTCATGTGTATTGTGTTTGTCACCACTTATTAGGTGGCTTAGTTGAATGTGATAACAGTTCCTATTTACACAAATTTTATTGTGAAAAAGAATACGGGAACTGTATCAACCTGATGTTAACATTTTTTATTGTTATAATACCCGTGTTACCGTTTGATTATTTTTCTTCATGTCCCATTTTTCTGAATTTTTTTTTTTTTGTTCCATCATGCCTAAGTCAAACTTTTTTGGTTTGAATTTTATACTTAAGTACATGTGAACGTTTTTTCCAATTTTTATTATTGGGTAGCTCAAGCCATAGCTTAAATTTGTATGTAGTAAGAATTTTAACGAACATTTTATATTGCTATATTAAATTTGAATTAAGATTCTATAGGCTAATTGTTCGAAATTTTAATTTAAATCTCAGAAAGACATGATAAATATTCCAAGGCACAAAGGCAACTCAACATCAGTTTTATTCAACTTACACAGCAGAGCAGAACAGCTGTTTTCGAAAGACGCAACCCTTTCATCATCAGTGCTCATGTGTATTGTGTTTGTCACCACTTATTAGGTGGCTTAGTTGAATGTGATAACAGTTCCTATTTACACAAATTTTATTGTGAAAAAGAATACGTGAACTGTATCAACCTGATGTTAACATTTTTTATTGTTATAATACCCGTGTTACCGTTTGATTATTTTTCTTCATGTCCCATTTTTCTGAATTTTTTGTTCCATCATACCTAAGTCAAACTTTTTTGGTTTGAATTTTATACTTAAGTACATGTGAACGTTTTTTCCAATTTTTATTATTGAGTAGCTCAAGCCATAGCTTAAATTTGTATGTAGTAAGAATTTTAACGAACATTTTATATTGCTATATTAAATTTGAATTAAGATTCTATAGGCTAATTGTTCGAAATTTTAATTTAAATCTCAGAAAGACATGATAAATATTCCAAGGCACAAAGGCAAGTCAACATCATTTTCTTTCAGCTGGATCCAATTTCGGGGTAATAAAACTATTCCCAAAAATTTGATCTTGGCCGGGGGTATTGTGTAGAGACACATATGAACTAAGTTCAAAATTAACGTCAGTTTAAGTATGCCCAAATTCATCTTCTTTGCAAAAATAAAAATCCGCACACAGAGCTACAAATGAAAATAAACTCGGTATTTGTTTTGTACTCGAATTCGAGATAATTGGTTTTTGCTCAAAAAATTTTTTGTTGGTATAAGATACATACAAAACGCGAGGTATAAAATCAGATTTTGCCAGAAACGCGGTCTTTTTATTTCGCCATTTTTTTCCTGAAAAGTACTGTCTACATCAGGAAAGACAGAAAATAGTTAAAAAAGTTGTTTGTCATAACCTAAATAAATTAACTAACTAAATTGAAGACATTAAATATTAAAAGTAAAATAACGCAAGACAAACTAGGCGATTTTCTGCAAAATAAATGCATAAGTTCATCTAAGCAATTTCGTGTGTTACGGAAAAAAAACCTAGCAGCTTAATCCTTACGAAATCTTAAAACTAAATAAGTGCCACATCCAATGAGGTAAGATGATTCAACATCCCCCATTTAAACATAAGGTAGATGGTACATACATACACACGTTTAACTATATTTACAGATTTGGCCCTTAGTCTTAGACTTAGTCTTTGTACTGCACACCTATGTATATATATCCAACCATACCTGAATACAAAAAAAAAAGAAAAAAAAACCCAAAACCCAATTGGTTAATGGTAAATCCAACGGCGGAAGCGCCTAAAATAAGGCAAAATGAGGACCGTTGTAGAGACTCAATTGAGATTGGAGTAGCTATAGCCAAAATTAGGCAAATGTACCCTTAAGCTGGTTAAACTGATGTCCTAAAACCTGCAGATACATATAACACCTTTTTTTCTATCATGATATAAATTTTGTTTACATACAATCTTGTAATAATCGCAGCAAAATATCCAACATTAATATTTCAAGTAAATAAGCAAGAAAAGGAAAACTTAGTAGATCCTACAACAACGCACTCACCAATATACCTAACTCTCTCAATCCTACAGCAATTGCACAGCTGAATGGCCATTCATCGGTGGAACATCAAGAATTGAGTAAGTGATATATGCCCAAATTCCTTTTAGAATATGTAACACATAGTAATATACGCGAATGCAAACCGGCAGTAAAGTTTATAAAGATTATTAATAGTTCAAAAAGAAAATATACATTTGTTATGCCTTTGTTATGAACCCAATATGAGTAATTTGCTATTACATATTTATATATAAGGTGTTGGTGTAGTGTTTTTGGAGGAAGAAGGTGCCCTTACATAAAAAAAAAGAAAAAAAAAGCAAATAGATAAATTGTACAATTCAAGCAAAATAAACTAACTCAGGTATTTACTTGGATTTTATTTTTTCTCGAATATAATAATTAAAATAGTGTGTGGTTCCGTACATACAAATGAAAGATTACCATAGGTATTACCGTTCGATATACATTATTATTCGTAATTGTAATGATCATTAAGTAAGTTCTCTGACCTACTTTTTATTTGTTTATATACCAAGTCAGAATTAAGACAGGGTTGCTAAATCAGCTCAATTGAAGTTTCATATGATAACCTTTCATGAGAAAAAAAATAAACAATTAATTGTAGAATTTTAGTTATATAGTAAACTTTATTGGAAAAATTATTTTATGGAATAAAATCTCTTATAATGGATTGCTAATCCTGGTGTGGAATTTCTTGTGGTGCGCTTGATCGAGGGATGGATATAGCTTTTGGGATTACCAAAATGATTAATTTAGGAAAAATTAATTGGTAGTCAAAGGTTGGGTGGGCAAGTGTTCCGTCAAAATCTAGGACACACAAACATTGCTTCAACGAGATATATACATACTTACTTTGTGTTGACTTTATTGATTTCTATTCCTTTACTATTTGTTTCCTCATATTCAAATGCATGCAGTTAAAAATAATTAACCGCCTGTAGCAGTTGCCTTTTTCCACTAAGTCCACGAACCCTCCCGATTGTCGACGAGCCAGAGCCGGATTTCTAAGCATGCAAGGACTTAATAATAACGTAACCTACTCTATCCTTTGTTTATATGCTTCAGCCTTTGTTATTGTTGAGCGGTTTTTTAATCAACAAGTGAAGTTCTCTGATATGTATCTCAGAAGACACACAAAAGTGCATAATGAGAATAATAAAATAAACTTGAAATGTTTACTGTTTACGTTTCTTATAGTTTTAACACAGCAAAAACAGTACAAAATTTAAAAAGCTTCATAAAAGATAATTTTTACAAAAAAAAATCATTAAAATATTACGTTTTGCCTAGGAAACGGTGTAAATTACACAGATGAATGACACTATTTGCAAAAATCGAGTTCAACTGTATAATCCATTTATTAAAAATTGAGTTTTACCTTTAATAAAATCGATTATAAAATATGTATTGATAATAAGAAAAACTTATCGATTCAAATTATTGATTATTTATTCATTTTCCTAGGTGCATATGTATGTATACATACATTCATACGTTAGGTGTATCATGTATATACGTACTCGTATATACATACGAGTACATACATATTTATAATAAAGTTAACAAATAAAGAAGTTAAAGAAACTTACAATTTCAGTTTTAACATCATCTGCACTTATGTTATAGTATTCACTGCTATCGAAATCAGAATTACGTGCCTGAAACGAAAATAATCAACAAAACTATAGATGTAAAAAAGTGAAATGCATTTAAGTTGCTGTTTAGTTTAAACATGATTTGTGGCAATATCAATGTTACTACAAACTAACTAGTAATAAAGCCAAAGAAACAAACGACTTTTAGCAGACACAAACTTTCTAAGAGATAAATGCATATGCATAAATAACATAGATTGTTCGTACTAAATACCCAGCTAGCAATTTTAATCGTAAAACACTCCTCTGCGATCGGACCTGGCGAGTAAATCAACCATCGGCGATAACGTATTCTGATCGCTGAAGTTAAAGACAACGCGAGAAACTGTGTCCTGACTGCGACTCTTTCATATTAGTCGTCCACGATGCATCATAATTAGTCGCCTACTGATCGTTTAATATCCATTTATTCCTACTTAAATCGAGCCATGAAACGATCGTCACAACGAGTATTCCGTGATGTGCCAAAAGGATAGCGAGAGAGCCTTCCAATCATCGCAAAGATTTTATTCTGAAATGCTACAACATAAAAGAGTTGTGTGTGTGTTTTATATTTTTTATTAACATACATGAAAAATTAAATTATTAAAAAAATTATGACAAATTCAATTTATAAACAAATTTTTAGAGAACTGAAAAACATACATTCATACGTATGTATGTATATACATTGGCCTTACAGGCAAAAAAAATGTTCGCCGTACACCACCGAATATAAAGCATTGTTGCATTTTTCATTATATCTTCTACATTTATATTGGGGTCTCAAAGAGTGATATGTCGATGGTTTTGTCTTAAGGATGCCAATGCTTTGCTTTAATAATCATTGGCCTCAAATATACCGCTCTTGTATTTACCCACCAGATCTCAGTTCCTACCACCCTAATATCAGAAAATTAAAGATCGCAAAAAATCATTAAACTTTTGCTAAGGAAGTTTTTCAATAATTCCAACAGAACTATTAAAGAAGAAAAATATATATCGTCAGCTTTTTATTTGTGGCGCATATACCACAAACTCGGAATGGAGAAAAAAGGCAAAGAAGGTTTACATAAAGTTTTCTCAAAATATACTCGATAGAATTTCTTTATATTTTCACCATTGGTACGGGCATATGTTCTGATCAAAAATTTAAATTTTTATGAACTTTTATGAATTTAATCAAAAGTTAGCACCCTGTTTCTGGAAATGAAAAATCTTGTTTTGTGCTGCATATCAAACTTTTTCTCAAAAGTTGTTTATTTTTTTCTGCATATCCATAGAAACGGATGTGTAATTTTTGAATTTTTGTGGAAACGAAGACTGAGCGTATGTGTATAATATACACTGTATATCAATGTAAAAGATATTATTAATGAAATAAACTATTTGATAAAAACGTAAAAGCATAAAAAACAGTTGTACTACTATGAGATAATTTGTTATTTAAAATATATTAATGTACATTTAAAAGTACTATTTTAAAAACTTAAAACCATACATTTGGTATTTTATTTTAATTTATTTTATAAAAAAAACAGTCCTACTGTTATGAGTTATTTGTATGTTTGAAATATATTAATATGTACTACATATTAATATGAAAAATAAAATAGATTCATATCGAATATAATTTATTTGTTGGTTTAGTTTTGTATGAGTTTCAAGGCCTACTATGCTTATTCTGTTGTGATTTTTGAAAATAGTTTGTAATTTACAAATTATGAATTCTCAGATGGTTTTCAGAAGTATATGCATAAGATAAGAGGTTTTTAACTTTTCAAAACTGTGGTTAAAGTCTACTGATGATTTGGTAAAGCACCAATGAAATGCATATAGACATTGCTTGACCACCAACAAATAAATTTCATTTAAAATGTACTATATATATTTAAAACATACAAAGTAGTATTTCAAAATTAAAATGAAATAAATAGAAGGTACAAAACAGTCTTTTTATTTAACAGTATTTTAGTTTTTTTAAATAAATAATATCAATACTTCAAATTTGAAACTTAAAAATTACATTTTAAGTAAATGTTCAAAATAAATCCTACCATTATTTGGAAGAAATATAAATAAGTATTTTAAGTCCTATTTTTTTGTCATTTGGAATGGTTGAAGGGGTCGAAATTTTTAATGTTTGCTGTAACAAATCCTGTGGAGTACCAAACAATTTCTTGATGCAGATTTAATAAAATTGCGTTTTGAAATTCTTCATCTTTAGCAGATGTTTTATACCGTAAATTGTACTCTTCATTCTTACTATACAGAATTACTTTAATTTTAGCAAATGGAACTTTTCTAAAATCCATTTTATTTGCTAACACTGAATAAGAGTGAAAATCCTCTGGAAGCATTTCCATAACCTTTACTTTTGTTTTGTTCGCAGGCATATTTCTAAGTAATTGTATTAAATGGTGCAAAACAAAACTTAAATAAATTTTTTACATTTTGTATGAAAAATTTGCTGCATACACCACATTGTGGTTTGTAAAGCAAACCAATACTCAGTAGACGTTAAACTTGTGGATATGAGCCAAAGTCAATGCTTGATATTTCAAAAACCATAGAGAATTTCGTAAAACAGATTTTGGATTCAGAAAGAGGATATCTGAAATATATACACCCCATACCTAACTCAATTTTTTTTAAATGGTCGGTGGGCCAAACCAATAATAAGCTGACGATATATTTTTTGCAGAACGTATTTTTTGTCATATCGTCGATATTTATAGTCGGATATATCGATGTTTTTCTCTCGCCTTTTTTTTCTTCTTCAATAATCATTATACTTACCCATCATATCGCAAATAGAACTTACCCATATTATCCTAACTTATACAAAACAATTAAAAAAATTAAGGAAAAATTTGTAAAATTAATGCTATATTTTTGACTGCTCTTGAGTTTAGAAAAAATGTGGCCCATGCGTTGCTCATTGGTGACAGCTAAGGTAGATTCATGTACTATATGAACAAAACGCGCGGTGTTTTGACAATGGCATGGATAAGCTGTGAAAATTATTAAGTTTAGCAAACAAAGCCATCAAATGAAGTTATTTTGTTTATGTTAACCTGGTATTTCTACTATTTTATTTGAAAACTGCAATGTTTGCAGCTGTCTTGCATATAGAGCTGCAAGCATGGCGACTCAGTCAATTCAAATTTGGTCCAATTGATCATATTGAAATATGAGTCACTCTCGAAGTTATGATATTATGAACTCGTGGATCGAACATTTGACGAATGCATACCGTTGCTTCACTGCGGGCTGATAAAATCTTGATATGTTATCATCGATAACAAAACATTCTCGGGGTGGAAAAAGTACGTCCTATTTTCTATGGACGGACGAAGGACCTGTTGTACGTCGTCTGGTAATTGACGAATTCAAGATATATATTGGAAAATTTGGCGACTTCCGTGAATTGCAAATGGTTGGATTTAAATTGTGAATTTATACATGATTTTAAAGCATGTCTTCTTTGTATATATCGCACAACAAGAAGCTGTAAATATCGTAGATATGATAAAAAGGCTACCCCGACGTTCGGCAAAAAAAAAAAAATAGAAATTCTTCTTTTTTAATAGTTCTGTTGGAATTATCGAAAAACTTCCTTAGCAAAAGTTTAGTTTTTTGCGTGCTGTAATTTTCTGATATGTATTAGGATGGCACTTTGGGATGGTAGAAACTAAGATCTGGTGGGTAAATACAAGAATTTGAGGTATATTTGAGGCCAATGACTATTAAATATTGGCCTCCTCAAGACATCGACATATCACTCTTTGAGATCCGACTATATATGTAGAAGATAATATATTGTACATATGTATATGAATATATAGGAATACAAAATAAGTTAAATTGCATTATTCTCAATTGGTCCGAGGAATTTCTTGGTATAATCGCCCTTCCGAAGATCATCATTATGGACATGCATTGGAGCAATCGTCACCCACTTTGCTAATAACGTTACATATGTATATGTATTTTTATTTAAAAATGTAATTTTTTAACCACAACTTTCAATTTACAAGCAAAAAATCACTTTTTCTTACCACTCTTAAGCCGTTTGCACTGATAGAAAACTAAACTTTAATGGCGATTTCTTTACTGGAAAATATGTAACATTTTGTCACTTTTTATTTAAAAAAACCACAATTTGGAGCAATTTTAAAATAAAACACATCTTCATAAGAGATGGTAGATCAATTTTCAATAAATTCACTATTTTCAAATGCCATAATGTTGCCATTTTCCATTGAAAATTGCAAAAAATTTAGCATTCTTTTTTAGAAAAGAAATCGACATAAATAAACAAAAATTACTTTTTATTCCTAAGCTTTTGTAAACATAATCATGGCGTAATAAAACCAGGTGGCAGCGTAAGGGCTACAAGTACAGCAATACAACAACATAGGTGTTTTTGTATGTGTAATAAAGTTGACATACAACAGTGAAGAAAAAGTAAAAAAAAAAGATTTAATCAAAACACAATATTTTCTTGTGACCTGAAATCGGAAATGGGTCTATATATGATATGATCTGATTCTTCAAAAAGTGATCACTGCATATAAGCGAACGCTTTGTGATTTGCTTTTGGCACAAGCTACTCCACTTTTCCATTGTTATGGAGCACTTAGGCACACGAAAAAATGAGTCGCCATTACCAGGAACATATTTTTTTTTGCACAGCTCACAAAAAGGCATATTTTTATAAAATTTCATAATTAATTTTGACCAATTAAAGAAAAAATATATAATTCCACTATGAAATGCAATATAATTGCAATATTAAACGAATTTGTTCCAAATATATTGAAAACATAAATTTGAAAATAACAGAAAAAACGACTGTAGCAAACATAAAACACCTTTTATCGTGTTTAACTAGTTTTTTATCTAGATTGTTATTATTATTATTATTAGTATTTTCTTTTAGTTCACTTTTTTCACAACAATAATTTAAAATATTCGTTTTTCAATAAACAGTTTTTATTCATATATCAGCTCTGAACATAAATATAATTACGCCGTACTTTGACAGTTTAAATTCACTACAAATAAAAATTGGTTTAGTACGCCCTGAACATAATGGTTAAATTCGTCTAACGGTAAAAATTGATTTTGAATAAAGAGAGAAAACGTCGATTTTGCAAAAAAAAAATTAAGCTGCATTTACAAGAGTAAAACACGATTGCGCAGAATTAACAATCTTTCAGTGGACGTCAAAATGTGTATACGATGATTGTGGAAAAAACCCGTCTAGCATCCATTTAAGTGACTTGTTAGAGTATATCTTAGAAGTGTCAAACGCGATTGTTAACTGCTAATAGCGCTCAAATAAGCAAACGACGATTTTATCCAAACATCTTAAAAAAGATTCGCAAAACCATCTTTCCGAAGAGAAAATTATAAATCCACTCCAACAATCGTATGGAAGTTTGTAAAACGAGTCGCAAAATGTTCGCGTTCGTCAAACAACCATTCAAATAAATGCCAGCTGGGTGAGTGTGTATGTATGTATGTATGTGCATATGACGTTTGAATGTACGGCTGTGTGTAATGGGTTAATAGAAACTGTTAACAAATACATATAACAAACTCTTAAAAGATACTGTACAAAATGCAGTTGGTCGAAAAGAGTATGTACGTGGAAATATACAGAAATACATTTGTATATATACATATATTCGTAGTTGTTGCATTAAGACAGTTTTACAAAACCAAGACGAAATAACAAACTATACAAAATTAAAGTTAATACCTACATGAGAAAAGAAACGAATTGGCTGATGCAACCAATTCGTATTAACATTCATAAGTGCATACATACGTACTTACATATAACATTCAGTCGTATGCACACTCCATTCTATTGGCTAACAAGAAACTCAATTGCAGCAAAGGGCTAACTGTTTGGCTTTACTTTCAGTTTTCATTTCATTTGAGGCCGGAGTAATGCGACACATTTCCAACTTTGTTGTGAAGCATAGTAGCATGTATAGTTCGCTTGATTGTTGGCTCCATATGCTGCTATATATGTATATTTATAAGTTCATATATGTATGAATGAACATATGTGTGCAAGTATATATGCATTGCATGTATATGGTGAAAACCACGAAAAACTTTTAAAATGAAATAAAATTAATAAGAAATATAAATACCTATGTATGTATGTATGCATGTATAATTAGAAATCAAATAATGCCACTAAAGTGACATATACAAGTATGTACATATATGTGACCAGCTCCACGACAGGGACCTCTGCGCCGAAATAATTTTTTTTTACTTTTTGAGTGATTCTTATAGGGAAAAAACGCTATTTCAAATGCCGGAAACCGCAAGTTTCTATGTCTTTTAGTTCCTGTAAAGATGAACATAATTAATGAAAAAATTTAAAAATGTGATATAAACAGATAATATATATAATATTATCTACTAATTTTGAAAACAAAATTAGTTAGAAATAATTTTCATAGAGGCAACACTGCATAGTGAACATCGTCGAAATACATCGACAGATGATCAGGTTGAAGGAAGAGTTGCTTAACCATGCGCAAAACACGGAATAACTAAGCGCTTTTTTTAAACGCGTTTTTCTCAATAACTTCTTTTCGGCGCAGAGGTCCCTTTTCGTGGTGCAGGTCACATATGTATATCTATATGCACACAAAACTTTTTTTTACGGTTATGTGTTGATAAAGCGACACTAGATTACATATGTATATATGTATGCACATATAGACGCGAAATGGACTGTTTCACGTTTGTATTGATATGAAATTAACACACAACAAAAATAAAAATTTTTTAAATATAAAAAAAATTTGTTTGAATCTTTTTGTATTTTGTTGACAAATAATTTTGTTTCACAAACAAAATATTTTTTCATATCAAATAAAATAATTAATTTGCTGAAGAAGTCACATAAAGGAGTGACGAAATATTGAAATTAAAAATTAAACTAAAATAAAGAGACCTTAAGCTTAAAAATATGAGAATACAATAATTTTTTAAATATAATAATATAATCAAGTAAAAACGTTATATTCGACCGGGACGAATCTTAAATACTCAAATATTTAATAAGTAAATTTAAAATGTTCAACTTGGTGGGACAGAGTTCCTTTAAGACATCTCTGTAGCCAATTCTAAGTCTCTATTTTGACAGAGTCATTCCGGGAAGAGCCGTGGGGGAGACGTTTCACCTCTGCAAGATCAGCGAACATCTTAGCTTCTTATAGGCTTAAGGAACAAAAATTGTTCAATATTTGCACTATTTTTGCATATAATATCGTACGTCAACGCCCACTAAATGGGGAGGGGTCCAAAAATAGACTATACTATGTTTTCCACAGACGAACGTGTGGGCATTGCTAGATCGTCTTAGGCTTCAACACTGATCAAGAATATATATAGTTTATAGGGTCCAATTCTTTTTGGGGGGTATTAAAACTGTAATTTGTCTAGGTCTCTCTGGCATGGGCCGTCTGGGGAGACATTTCACCTTTGTCATAAAACTCTAAAAATAAATGTTTGGGATAAATAAGTGTGAAATTTATTTTTAGTTTTTTTAATAGGGTCATTTAGGTGACAAAGGGGGAGGAGAGGACTACCAGGAAAGTGTCATTTTTAAGGAATGTAGGCTTTTTACAATATGTTTGCATATAATAACGCTCACTAAAGTTGTCCCAAATTTAATTTTTTTGATTTTATAGCTCCAAGTTTAAAGCGTTGGACTTTATTTGACATAGAAATATGTGACCTGCTCCACGAAAAGGGACCTCTGCGCCGAAAAGAAGTTATTGAGAAAAACGCGTTTAAAAAAAACGTTTCGTTTTTCCGGGGTTTGCGCATGGTTATGCAACTCTTCCTTCAACCTGATCATCTGGCGATGTATTGCGACTCTGGTACTTTGTAAGATGTTCACTATGCAGTGTTGCCTATATAAAAATTATTTCTAACAGTTAAAAACCTGTTTTTGCTAATTTGGTTTTCAAAATTACTAGAGCTGTTTTATTCCTTATCAAATTATCAATGTTTTGGATTTAAGCCGATAGAATTGAATCTATTATTTATTATTATCTAATTTATCTATTACAAAGACGGAGATAAACAATCTACAAAGAATCGTGCTACAATGGTGAATAAATCTGAGATGAAAATAACAAAAAAAAAAAAACTGGAAGAACTTCCTAAAAAAAAATCAGACAAAGGTGAAAAGCAGCAAAATACAGAAGAACCACCAGAAATGCGTGTTAGGAGTAAAAAAGAGTAAAATTTTTATATTTTTGTAATTTTGTACCTTTGATATTAAACTTTTTTTAAATTTCAAATATTATACATATTATCTGTTTATGTAACATTTTTAAATTTGTTTATTAATTATGTTCACCTTTACAGGTGATTTGTAAAAAAACTAAAAGACATAGAAACTTGCGGTTTGCGGCATTTGAAAGAGCTTTTTTCCTATAAGACTCACTCAAAAAGTAAAAAACAATTTTTTCGGCGCAGAGGTCCCTTTTCGTGGAGCAGGTCACATATATCATTTGCTTAACAAATTTCAAAAAAATTTAAAAATTATGTAGTTTTTGAGAGGTTGGTTTAGTTCTTCTTAGGGGAACTTTTTTCCTTCTGGCCCGATTCAGTCCATTGACCTGTGCTATCCTTCAAGATATATTTATAACAAATTCCAAGAGTCTAGCTCATTTCGTTTGGACTGAATCGCGATTTCCACAGACAGACCGGCATTTTCAGATCGTCTTAGATTTCATCACTGATCAAGAATATATATACCTAACTTATGGGGTCTCAGATGTACATTTAGCTGCGTTACAAACGGAATGACAAAGTGAATATACCCTCCAATTCTTTTTTGGAGGGTATAAAAATATGCGCATTGGAGGAACATCAGACGGCAGCAGAATTTAGTTGGCAGTGCTACAGTAGAATCAAGTACGAAAGTATAAATCACTACTAAAATTTTTAGCTTCCCGCTAAGAACATTGAAAATTTAAATAAAAATGAAAAGTTAATGGTTTTACGCCATTTCGAAAAAATCGATCCTTCACCAGATCTCGACGTTTTGAGGTCATAGGAGCTTTCCTGACTACTCCTGAGAAGCCGTCACTATGTCCGTATGTATTTGTGTGTGTGTAAGTATGTGACCCGTTATAACTTTTGAACGGCTGAACCGAATTGAACCAAAATAGTCGCGCTTCAAAAGATTTTTTCACACTTCGATTTTCTATGAATTGGAACCGGTTCGTTCCGGTAGATTTCGAGAAATATCGCACAAACTGAAAACAATTTTTTTCAAAAGTGTTTTTTTTTTTAAATAAATTTTAAACGGCTTTGTGATCGATTCCAAAAACTAATCAAAACCACGTGGATCGCTACCAAAAGGGTCCAAATTGGTTAACACGTTCGTGAGCGAACATTTTGAAAAAAGTTGAACTTTTCAAAACATTCAAATTATATATGTGATCAATTAGTGTTCCCTATTCTTTTGTAGACTGACACTATCATGTACTAAAAAGCAGAGTAACAGCACCCACCTTCGTCGGCCCTGTAGCAAAAATTAGCCGGCGAAGTATAAGGTTGAAATAGCTACAAAAAAAAAACTGTCTATCTTCTCATCTTTCCTAATCTGTCTCCTCAATACTATCCCCTCGTTTTCAGTTCCGGCGCAATGCATTGCATATATAGGGGTCATCCCCTGAGTGCTGGTCCTACCCCTAAAAAAAAAAAAAAAAGATATCGAAAACTACTACCGCTACCGGGTCGCAATCGGCGGATCCATTCGAAAGTTACAGTAGTTTTAAAATTGAATTAATACCATTTTTAGCGGTTAATATTACCGGAAATTCTCAGGGATGGCTTTTAAGGTCATCCGTTTTCCATATTTTTTTAACTGTACCTACATCCTAATGAGGCCACCAAGTATTCAATGTGCTTGATAGATATTTGCCTTATTGAATACGGACGTGTGCATTCGTGTAATATGTTGATCGCGGTATCCATCTCGCGGAGTGCCTTTACTTGTCCAAATATACATAAAATGTGATGGTGTCGTTCAGTTGAGAAGCATACATATACGCTCACTCACTCTACGTATTTTCATTCTTGATATTCAACGGAACTCATATATTCAGGTTGCCGTTTCAAGAAAGTGCCATAAAAAGGGTATTTAAGAAAAAAAGGGTGAAAAAGGTTATTTTAAAGTAAACAAGTAAAAACTTTATATTCGACCGAGTCGAGTCTTAAATACCCTCCAAATATTTAGTTAGTACATTTAAAATGTTTAACTTTGTGGGACAGAGTTCCTTTATATAATATCGTACCGAAACGCCCACTAAAGTGGGCGGGGTTAAAAAAATGGACAATATAATGTTTTCCACAGACGAACGTTTGGGCATTGCTAGACCGTCTTAGAATTCATCACTGATCAAGAACATATATACTTTATGGGGTCTCAGATGGATATTTCGCTGCGTTACAAACGGAATGACAAAGTGAATATACCCTCAATATTTTTTTTGGAGGGTATAAAAAGGGTCAAATTTTTATTTAACAAAAATATAACATTTATTTCAGTTTAAAAAGAACAAAAACGAATTTTAACAATGAAATTTATTTGTTGGCGGTCAAGCAATTACAAATTATTTTCAAAAATCACAACAGAATAAGCATAGTAGGCTTTCAAAGCCTACTCATACAAAACTAACCCAACAATAAATTATATTCGATATGAATCTATTATATTTTTCTACACTTTTATACAAATAGAAATCTATTGGAAAACAAGAAAAGTATTTATAAGGCAAAATGAAAAATAATATTTAAATTAAACTATTATAAAATTTTTATTTGACATATTGTCACAATTCTATTTTAAATGAAATTTGTTTATAAACATAAATGAATATGAGTGGAACGCTAAACTACAAAATTAAATGGAAATCTATAACAAAACAGTCCATACATTTTTGATATATATAAGAGCTTTTCGCTGCCAAACTTTAAGCCGAAACACATACATAAATCAGGGCATACTCACAGTTGATCCTCATTTCATTTTACGCAATTGTCAAACTTTATATGAAAAATGGAATATGACAGTCGGATGCAATTTTTTATGTACGCTCACAAAACTAATGTACGGATTATGTATTCACCACACATATATAAAAGATAAGTGTACTGAGAACTTTCGTAAGGAATATTGACAACTTTAATTCATTTTCAAAAAGGGTCAAAAGTGGCATATATTGTGTAAAAATAATACAAAGGGATAAATTAAAAAAAGGGTAATAAAAAGTCTCATTGGCATGAAAAAGGGCCAAAAGTGATACTTTAGTATCTCAACGGCAACGCTGCTTATATTATACCATAATATGTATCAATTATTTCGTTGGTTTCAAGGATGGTTTTTACGCATAAAATAAAGTTTGTTGAACGTACTATGTATTATGTTGCAGTGTGCTTGTCAAATTTCCCACTGCAAAATGCACACACGGTGTGTAAAACCAGATAAAATTTGAGTCCGTATATGTCAGCCTGCATTTAAATTGTAGACTTTTTCAAATAGAGCGTGTTCTATTTTCAACTGACAAAGTATATAACATCAGCTGTTTTGCTAGTTAATTGGTTTTGTTATTAAGAAAAGCAATACATTTGTATTACAATATCAAATGAAATTTATACATATTCATTTTTATAATAAAGATATACATTTTTCAGTATTCATGTTTCGATTTCATTTGAATTAATTCAAATGAATTGGAAAAGAATTGCAATTAATTTTTTTTACTCATTTGAATTAATTCAAAACTAATTCAAAAGAATTGGAAATTAATTGCAATTCATTTCTTCTAACTCATTTGAATTAATTCAAAGTCAATTGAATTGGAAATGAATTGCAATTCATTTTACCAATTCATTTGAATTAAAAATTAATTGCAATTCATTTTGCCCAATTCATTTGAATTGGAAATGAATTGTAATTCATGTTTGTTAAATTCAAATGAATTGATTCAAATTTCATTCAATTCTTTTTTTTTTGTGAAAAGAAAAAATTTAGCTTATTCGTAATGAATTGACATCAAAAAAGAATGATTCATTTACAACTGTGGTACACATAACCCCTTTATACCAAGATGTTTGTCATCCTTATTTCAAGTATCGATGTGATCTGCTTATATAAATAGATATATTTCTATTATCTTTCTTGATCTATATTTTGTTAGTGTAATTTTGAGTATTGTCGTAGATAGCAATAAAAAAATATATTTTATTGCAATGTGTGTTTTTTCATATATTAGATTGGTTTATTAATTTTCAATCAAAATATTATGGTCTAAAAAATACTGCTTTTCTTTTTAACAAAACGTACTTTTTTACTTTCTTTTAAACAAAACGTACATTTTTACATAGAAAAGTCATTAAATATCATACATACTTACCCCGGTATTCATAAAATTTAAAATGAGTTTGACATGTATTTTAATCAAATTTTTTCATACAAAATTTTCTTAAAACAAATTTCAAATACATTTTAATTTTTTATGAATATGGAGGTTAACATTTAATAAAGTGACTTATTGCGGTTTGATACAACTTATGGTAAGTAAAATATATATTACAATTCGCAGTTTAATTTTTTACTTACGAAATAAATAATTCTTAATTTCCCAAAAATTTGATATGAACAAAAAATTAAGTTTTGTTCTGCGTCTCCTTTTATATTAGAAAACAAAATAACAACTCTAAAGATATCGAACAACAAAGCAGTTCCTAACTTGTGTAGTTTTAACTCTTTTCATCTCTGACGTTGAACGTATGTACATATCTATACCAGTGATGTCAGCGTCATACACAATTGTGGAAACAAAACTCACATGTACGCTTACGCTCTTTTATTTTGAGAGTGTAAAATATAATTGTTTCTGAGAAACACTCTCATTCAGCGAGAAGTATCGCAAGTCCTGTTTTGAGGCCTCTAAACAGAAATAATATATTTACATAAATATATATACAATATATGTATTGATCTATACCAGTGATGTCAAATACGATTGTGTTGGTGAGATCACTCTTTATCTCTTACATTCCCAGCGGGAGAAATGTGCTGTTGCGAGGCCTAACTAATGGCCTTTTCTAAGAGTATCCTTTTATATACCAATAATATCTTCTAAATTTATATTGCAGTTTCGTAACAACAAAACATTTTTTAGGTTTGCGGATTTTAATTTATTGCGTTGTTTTGTGAAAATGTATTTCAAATCGGAAAATATACATATGTTCGCAAAGGTATGTGGAAGAGAAAAGCGACAAACATTTAAAGGATTTTTTTTTATTCAGGATATAGCGCCCCGTCTAAATTTTTCCAGAACTCAATAGTATTTTTTCTATCTGGAGGATTAAATTCGCTCTTAAGTATGATTAGTTTTTAAGCTGAGCATTTGGTTAGTTTATATACAAGAGAAACAATTTTTACAAAAAGCCTTACTTATGAATTCATTTAAAAGCTACTTTGAGCAATTTTCGAAAAGATGTACCTACATACAGTGGCTCCAACTTATTTCAAACCTCTTATATACATTATATATATATTTATATAAATATATTATTTATATTATATCTGTTTAGAGCAGACATGTGCAAACTGAAACAAACGCATTTCAAATCAGTTTTACGAATTTTGCGACTGTGTTAAGTTGAACGCAGCATGCAGAACAAAAGCAGAGAAAACAAAAGTAGTACACTGAGTAAAAAATTAAAATTAAAAAAATTAAAAATTAAAACTAAATCTTAAAAAAAAAATCAAATATCAACATCTCCAATGATTATTTCCCCCTCGTAAAGTTTTATTCTTAATAAATCACATAGGTGTTCATCCGTTAATTTGTTGCGATATTTACTTTTAATTAATTTTAAAATGCTAAAAGCGGCTTCACAGTCGTACGTGGACCCGAACATGGAGTATAATTTAAGTATTTCCTTCTTAATAACAGGATACTTGAAAAATTCTCCATCCTCAAAAGGACGACATTGTTTTGCTAACATCAACCCAGCGGCAATTGAAGCATTCTTTAGTTGTTTTTTTTTTTCTCTTCAACTGTCAGACTTAGAGGAGGGGCATTTTTTTGTTGCAGGGAATTGAACATTTCATATTTTTTTTCTTCATCCAATTCATTAATATTTTTATGAATGGATGTGAAATGTCTTTTTAAATTATAAAATCTTAAATTTGTGAAGATTTTATCACAAATCAGGCATTGCGCATTATTTTTGCCATTTACAAACATAAAAATTTCTTTATATTCGTCCATTTTTTTTTAAGTGCAGTTGTTTGTTTTTGTTTGTTTTTTGTTTTGCAGAATAGCAACTGACTTTGAATCGGTAAACAAGCAGCAAGCTTTCGGACATGTTGGTGTGAAAAAACGATGAAGCTACTATCGGTGTGAAAACACGATGACTCAAAAGAGTACTAGCTGCACATGTCTGGTTTAGAGGCCTCAAAACAGGACTTGCGATACTTCCCGCTGAATGAGAGTGTTTCTCAGTAAACAATTATATTTTACGTTCTCAAAATAAAAGAGCATAAGCGTACATGTGAGTTTTGTTTCCACAATTGTGTATGACGCTGACATCACTGCTCTAAAACAGTCCCAATAAGCATTTTGGCTGGAATTCAAGTGGAATTACATTTGAAATGCAGTCACAATTTCCAATTTCCAGTGTTGAATTACAGTTGAAACACAGTTGAATTCAATAGCGAATCCAGCAAAATTAACCATTGAATTACAGTCGAACAAAACAGTACCTTTACAGTGTAATTCCAGCCTTGAATAATAGTGTGATTCAAGTTGAACCGAACCTGTTTTTACATTTGAAGTCAAGCAAGGAATTGCAGTGGAATTCAAGTCGAACCGAACCTGTTTTTACCGTTGAATCCCAGCATGCTTTTGGCTTTGAATAGATACCTTTACATTTATTTATTCCAAATTTCTTTATATTGTTTAATTTTCTATTCTTTATTTTCTTTTTAATTATTTTCACTCTTATTTCTTTATTTTCACTTTAAAAACTTTGCGACTTTCGCGATGTAAAATTGTTCAACATTAATATTTTATTATTGACATTTAGAGTAAATAGCTGGCTCGATTTGATTTTGTTTTTTAACAAAACTTCAAACAGACTGGAAAGAGGATGGATTTAAATGTAATTCAAGCTTGCATTCACACTGGAATTCCAACATTGGAATTCACAAAAAATTTGTGCTTATTGGGAGTGGTGTTCAAAAATAAAAGTGAAGATGTATTGGTGAGAGTTTGCCCAGCAAACATAAAGTCAAACACTTAAAATAAGAAAAGCAGACAAGAGTTTTTGCCATATATAAATAACTTATTAAGTGAATGTAATTTTAATTTTAAGAAAAAAAATATCGGGGACCGTAAATAGCAGTTATCAATATCAAAAAATAGAACAGTTATATTGAGAACAAAACAAAAATAAATCTATTTAAACCAGTTTTTTATGTAAGATTAAAACTTGAACGTTAGAAAAGCATCATTTATCATAAAATACTTTTTACATTTCATTCCGTGAACGTGTATGCTTTTATTCAATTTCGAGTTTAATTTTTGTGTTCAATTGTAATTGAATCGCTTGTGTTTGCTATGCTTCGTCCAACAAGAAGCAACAACAATGCTTAATAAATTTCTGAAATAAAATGACAACAACCATCCGCATGTGTTCTCATCGCTCGCTCAACGACGACTGAATGAAAATTTTTATAAGAGCATAACAAATGTGTGTAAATTTTTTAAACAATTGTTGTATGGGCTGAACACCACTGCTCTAAAACAATAGCGCCCAATCCCTATGCCCTTAAAACAGTGATGTCAAATGTGATTGTGTTGGTAAGATCACTCTTATCTCTTACATTCCCAGCGGGAGAAATGTGCGGTTGCGAGGCCTAACTAGTGGCCTTTTCTAAGGGTATCCTTTTATTTACCAATAATATCTTCTAATTTTATAAGTTGTAAAAAAGGGT
This sequence comes from Linnaemya tessellans, assembly GCA_951800035.1. Classification (NCBI taxonomy): domain Eukaryota; kingdom Metazoa; phylum Arthropoda; class Insecta; order Diptera; family Tachinidae; genus Linnaemya; species Linnaemya tessellans. Next base: position 85,368,143 of record OX637535.1, read on the forward strand.
TTCGAAAATTGCCAAGTGCTCAGATATTTAATTTTAAAATGTTTCTCCATTTTTAAGCTGAACATTTGGTTAGTTTATATACAAGAGAAACAATTTTTACAAAAAGTCTTACTTATGAATTAATTTAAAAGCTACTTTAAGAAATTTTCGAAAAGATGTACCTACATATGGTGGATCCAACTTATTTCAAACCTCTTATATGTATTGTATATATATATTTATATAAATATATTATTTCTGTTTAGAGGCCTCAAAACAGGACTTGCGATACTTCCCGCTGAATGAGAGTGTTTTTCAGTAAACAATTATATTTTACGCTCTCAAAATAAAAGAGCGTAAGCGTACATGTGAGTTTTGCTTCCACAATTGTGTATGAGGCTGACATCACTGCCTTAAAACTCATTTGTTTTTGTAAAAGCGCTTAGCTATAGGGCCTATTTAAAATTTCTATTAAAAAATAGGCTGTCTGTTTTAATGCTCGCATACAGCACCTAGCAATAGCAATACGAAATACACAAACAACTTCGTCTTATTATACCCTTCACAAAAAAGTGAAAGGGTATATATAGGTTTGTCATTCCGTGTGTAATTTCTTCGATATGCACATGGGACCCCATAAAGTATATATATTCTGGATCCTTATGAATAGCGATGACGAATGAGCGATGTCCGTCTGTCCGTCCGTCTGTACGTGAAATCGGTTTTCCCAAGCCCCCAGAAGAGCTAGAGACTTCGTTCTTGGACCGTTGGATTGGAAATGAACTTAAACAGGCTGCTATTCAGAAAGATCCGAAGAATGGTTCCAGAGCTGGGAAGCTTACACCTATTTCTCGACGCAAAATTTATACCAAAAATCAATTATTTTTTTTAATGTTTGTAACTGAAATCTATTTCGTGCTTTGGGGAGCCTCAATGGTCTATTAAAAACTAAAAAAATAAAAAATTTTTTCCAGGGATGGGAAATTAAAAAATTTTTTTTCGGCCTATTCCGTATTTTGTAGTACATGTAGTAACTAAAATTGTTAAAAATTTTAAGTTTTTCTTTAACAAAACCACTTTATACGTCATGAAGATTTGCATTGGCAAAAAAAATTTTTTTTTTATTCAAATTTTGCTTCCATGGTTGGGAAATTGCATTGTTTTTATAAGTGAAAGTAATCAAACAGGTCTTGCCAAGCCCCCCGAAGAGATAGAGACTTCATTCTTGGACCGTTGGATTGGAAATGAACTTAAATAGAGTGGTTTTAAAATTCAGATAGATCCGAACTATGGTTCCAGAGCTGGGAAGCTTGCACCTATTTCTCGACGCAAAATTTATACCAAAAATCAATTTTTTTTTAATGTTTGTAAATTAAACCTATTTCGTGCTTTGGGAAGTCTCAATGGTGTATTAAAAACTAAAAAAATAAGAAAAAAATTTTTCAGGGATGGGAAATTAAAAATTTTATTTTCGGCCCAGTCCGTATTTTGTAGTACATGTAGTAACTAAAATTGTTAAAAATGTTAAGTTTTTCTTTAACAAAACCTCTTTATACATCATGAAGAAATGCATTGGCAAAAAAAAAAAAAAAAAAAAATTTAAATTCAAATTTTGCTTCCAGGGGTGGGTAATTGAATTTTTTTATACATACAATCAACCAGGCAATTGATGTTTATTTTTTTTTTGTTTTTTGCCAACTAAAACTGTCTTATAATTTAGAAAGAACAAAATTGGTATAAAAAATTCAAAAATAAAAAATAAAATTTCGAATCCAGGGATGGACAAGTGCAATATTTTATGGTACATGAAAGTTACCAAAATGGTAAAAAATTTGCAATTTTTCATAAATAAAACTACTTTATACCTCAAGAAGCATTGCACTGATAAAAAAAATTAAAATTTTGTTTCCAGGGTTGGTTTTTTTTGGTACATGCAACATTTTGTAGTACATGTAATAACCTAAATGGTTGCAAAATTCGAGTTTTTCTTAAACAAAACTACTTATACCTCATGAAGATTTGCATTGATAAAGAAAATTTTAAAAAATTTAAATTTCGCTTCCAGGGGTGGGGGAATTGAAATTTTTTTTAAACATAAAAGTAACCAAAAAGGCGATTGACGTTGTTTTTTACTAATTAAAACTTTATTTATAACCTATATGGGTGTAAATATTAAGTTTTTCTTAAATAAAACTATTTTATGCCTCATTAAGAGTTGCATTGGTAAAAAAAACTTAAATTTCGTTTCCAGGGTTGGGAAATTGATATATTTATTCTGCATAAAAGTAACCAAAAAGTCAATTGACGTTGTTTCTTTTTGCTAATTAAAGCTGTTTTATAATTCAGGAAGAACAAAATTGGTATTAAAATCTTAGAAAATCAAAACTTTGACTCCAGGGTTGGAGAAATGATATACTTTATGGTACATGAAAGTGACCAAAAAGTTTAAAAATTTAAATTTTTTTGTCAAGTAAAACTATGTTACACCTCACTAAGAATTGAATTGGTAAAAAATTATAAATTCGGTTCCGGGGTTGGAAAATTGAAATATTTTTGGTATATAAAAGTACATACATAAATTCCAAATTTTGTGTTTTTAGTGAATTAAAGCTATTATATATGTATATATATCAGAAAAAATTAAATTAGTATTTAAAAATTCGGTTCCAGGGTTGGGAAATCGACATTTTCTGATTCATAAAAGCAGCCATTTTATTTGTTATTTTTGATTTTTGTGATGAATTATACCTCCTTTATATATCAGAAAGAAGTAAACTGGTATTAAAAACCAACAACATTGAAAACCAAAGACGATTCTACGGTTGGACAATTAAAACTTTTTGGGGTACATGAAACGGATTTTTTGTTTTGTTTGTAAATTATATATATATAATATTTTCGAAAGACGTTCATAGGTATTAGATATAAGAAAAGCCAAACATTTAGCTTCCTAGCCGAAAAATTTAAACGTTTTCTTAAATATAAAATTAACCGATAACATCATTTTGATTTTTTAGTTAAACCTGCTTTCTGTTTTGGCAAGAAAGAAAGAAAGAAGAATTACATTTGTGAAGGGTATTTAAGATTCGGCACAGCCGAATATAGCACTTTTACTTGTTTTTATTTTATTGTTGTTCTTCATTGTATAAAAAAAAGTGGAAAGCAACAACACTTTCATAAGGTTTGCTGGTAAACATTGACGAAAGCGATCATCAGTGAAGATTTTGTTTTTGTTTAGCGCAGGGCGTAATAAACCAGGTGGCATCGTTAGGAATGTAAACAATTTTTTTGCTCCTATTGAATTTTTGTTTGTCGTGTCAAAGTACGGCGTAATTATATTTATGTTCAGAGCTGATATGTGAAAAAAGTGAACTAAAAGAAAATACTAATAATAATAATAACAATCTAGATAAAAAACTAGTTAAACACGATAAAAGGTGTTTTATGTTTGCTACAGTCGTTTTTTCTGTTATTTTCAAATTATTTTTAAAAGTGTTTTCAATATATTTGGAACAAATTCGTTTAATATTGCAATTATATTGCATTTCATAGTGGAATTATATATTTTTTCTTTAATTGGTCAAAATTAATTATCAAATTTTATAAAAATATGCCTTTTTGTGAGCTGTGCAAAAAAAATATGTTCCTGGTAATGGCGACTCATTTGTTCGTGTGCCTAAGTGTTCCATAACAATGGAAAAGTGGGGTAGCTTGTGCCAAAAGCAATTCACAAAGCGTTCGTTCATGCAGAAAATATTGTGTTTTGATTAAATCTTTTTTTTTTTACTTGTTTTTCTTGTATGTTGGCATGATGCAAGATATTTTATTTCTGAAATTTTAAATGCTTCTTTTTCTTACGCTTTTGACATTTATGTATATCTTAATTCATTGTTTTGACAATCTCAACTTTATTACACAAACACCTATGTTGTTGTATTGTTGTACTAGTAGCCCTTACGCTACCACCTGGTTTTATTACGCCATGGTTTAGCGTATGATATCGCTTTGTATATATGTATATGTTTTTACAACAAGAAATATTGAATAAAAATTAGTTTTTCTTTTATGTATTGGTGTTTACTCTTCCATAAGGATCTTTTGGGCACACTTGCTCTAAAACATGTCCCAATGGACGCTGAAGCAACAAAAATTTTTTGTAATAATCTAATTTTTGAAAAGAAATGTGAATAGTAAAAAAAATTTCATACACTGCAAAAAGATGCAAATTGTGATCTTTGTTCTTCTGAAAAAACAAATGAATGAAAACAAGTAAAAACGTTATATTCGACCGAGTCGAATTTTAAATACCCTCCAATTATTAAGTAAGTAAATTTAAAATGTATAACTTGGTTGGACAAAGTTCCTTTAAGACATCTCAGTACCCAATTTTAAATCTCTATTTTTTGAGAGTCATTCCGGGAAGGGCCGTGGGAGAGACTTTTCACCTGTGCAAGATAAGAGAACATCTCAGCTTTTTATAGGCTTAAGGAATACAAATTTTCAATATTTACATTATTTTTAGTACCAGATTACGTCTTAGCTTCGTCATTAAAGCTTAAAAATTTTATTTTTAAAGAATGTACTCGTAGGCTTAAGTAAAACAGTTTGTTAAATTTTTTCACTATATTTGAATATAATAACGCTCACTAAAGGAGGCGGTGTCCAAAAATTAATTTTTTTGATTTTATATCTTTTCCTTAACCTTTTTCCCTCTTGCCCGATTCTGCCCATTTCCAAACTTGACCTGTGCTATCCTTCAAGATATATTTATACCAAATTTCAAGAGTCTGGCTCTTTTTGTTTCGACTGAATCGTGATTTCCACAGACGGATGGACGTACATGCTTAGATTCCATCACTGATGAAGAATGTATTACATATATACTTTATGGAGTCTCAGATAGATATTTCCCTGAGTTACAAACGGAATGACAAATTGAATATAGCCTCCAGTTCTTTTTTGGAGGGTATAAAAATGTATAAGGTAACAGCCCTTTCAAAAATAAAAATGATTATGTAATATTTTTCTTATCTCCCGAATTGTGAGGTTCAAAACTTTTATTTTTTTATTTATTATAATACCTAGGATATAGAACAAAAATAGACGACATGGGTACCTAAAATGGCATTCTATTGGTACATAAATTTTCAAAATTTCAACCCATTTCGAGTGAAATGAAATTTAACATTTTTTTATAGAATTTTTGACGTAAAAATGCAATTATTTTAAAAAGTACTTAATGCAACCATAATCAAACTTGTATATAGTTTTATAGCGAACTTTCCAAGCTTTAATTGGTATCTACTTGATAGCCATTAGTGGTAAATTACGTTGGGATTTATTTAAAATTTATTGTCTCAAACGTTTGATGGCCGTTTAATTAGCCGAAATTGTGATATCAATTGGCTGCCAAGAATCTGTGATTTTGCACCTTTGGACAATATTTTTTCGGGCCCCGACAAACCAGAGATATTTTAGCATTTGAAGGCCAACATTCGTAATGCCTTTGCCTCATACACTCGAACAAGTGTTCGAAAATTGTTGCGATCAAATGGGGTACTGTGAGGTAGTCATATGAATAAAATAATATTCCATCTCTAACCGGATCAATTGTAGTTCACAACAAAAAAATTTTTTTGGCAAAATTTCAAACCGCTTTTGTTTTATTGCATTACTAAATTTAAACTTTTAAATTTTATAAATATATTTAGAATAGGCGATTTTATTATATATGAAAGTGGTACCAGTGAAATCAATTCTTACAATGCAGCTGCCGTGTTCAAAATAATTAAGTAGCTGGCTACATGGCAGTTTGTAGTCGTGTCGCCTGCTGTCGTCTAAGTTCTTAGAGCTTTCGACGACAGCAGGCTACCCACTACAACCTGTCCGAAATAGAATACATGGTATTTTCACGGTCACACTGCAGCTTGTTGTCCGTGCTACTTTTGTGGTTGCAGTCACATTAAACTGATTTCTATATTCGTAGGCGACAATAAAGAGATTACTGCTGCAAATACAATGAAAAATTATAAATAAACAAGCGCAGGTGACAGCCATTTCAAAATTAAAAATGATTGTGTAATTTTTTTCTTGTCTCTGGACTGCCGCGGTTCAGAACTCTAATTTTTTATTTATTATAACACCTAGATTATAGAACAAATATAAAGGATATGGATATCTAAAATGGCATTCTATTGGTACATACATTTATAAAATGTTTTAAGCCATTTTCATTTTTTTATCGAACTTTTGACGTAAAAATACCATTATTTTAAAATTACAAACTCGATTAAACTAATATTAAGTTTTGTAGGGAACATTCCAAGCTTTAGTTTGGTATATACTTGATAGTCATTAGTGATAAAATACATGAGCTATGACACTTTTGAAAGGAGATATAAAAAATAAATTACCTCATGCACTAATTTTTAACATCAAAAATAGTATATGTTAAAAATGCAATAGTAACATAGAGCTAAAAACAGATAAACTGATGTGCTTTTGAATTCTTTCGATATATCGGGTGAGCTATCTATCGGTTAAAATTTGAACCACCTGTAATTTCGAATCTGATAATACGTATGTCATTCTAATCTATAACAAAATTCAGTGCATTGAAATGCATCGATGAACGCTTGAGCAACGTTGGGATTTATTACAAATTTATTGCGTCAAACGTTTGATGACTGTTTAATTAACCGAAAGGGTGATTTGGCACCGTTGGTCGATTTTCTGTCGGGCGCCGACAAGATTGGTTCGATCGATTGGTGTACTATTAGGCCAGTCGCGGCAGTCATGAATGAAGTAATATTCCATAACTAACCGGAACAATTGTAGTTCACAACAATAAAATTAATTGGGAAAATTTCAAACCGCTTTTGTTTTATTGCTTTTTGTTTGTTATGTGAAAAAGCACTAATTTAATTGAGACAATATGTCGAGTAAAATTTTTAAAAACGCTTTATGTAGATTTTGTTTTTCATTGTACCTTTTTTAATTACTTTTTTCTAACAAATTCAGGACACCAGGCTACCGACTACATGTGCACTTGTCGCCATATAGTCAGCTACTTAATGATTTTGAACGCGGCAGCTACAACGTCAACATCTCATGTCAGATACAAAATTTAATAATACTTGCAATAAGTGATTAAATTTGAGAAATATTTTTTTTTTTTTTTTTAGGAGTAGGACCAGCACTCAGGGGATGTCCCCTATATATGCAATGCATTGCGCTGGAACTGAGAACGAGGGGATAGTATTGAGAGGACAGATTAGGAAAGATGAGAAGATAGACAGTTGTTTTTTTTTTTTTTTTGTAGCTATTTCAACCTTTTACTTCGCCGGCTAATTTTTGCTACAGGGCCGACGAAGGTGGGTGCTGTTACTCTGCTTTTAGTACATGATTGGGTCAGTCGCTGCCAGTAATTGTCCAGTGATCAGTACTATGCCTTCATCACTGAAAACAGGCTGGCAACAACTAACACAACCACGCACTAATGCTGATCAGAAGAATTCAACACAATATTTCATGACTCAGCTGGGGCTCGAACTTAGGACTCTCCGCTTCATATGTCTAACAATAGAAATACATTTTGAAGTACTTTGAAATGATAACCATATAGTTTATATGCGTCCTATATTCTAAGAGTTATAACCAAATAAATAAAATAAACAAATATATAAATAAAAAATAAAAGCCGAGAGAGATCGCAAAAAAATAAATATAACAAATTAATTTTTATTCTTGAAGGGTATATTACATTTTTTATTTTTAAAAATTTTCATATTCTTGACCAGTTTGAGAATATGTTTAAACGGTTATTTATTTAAGATGTTTCACTGTGTTAGCAGCACTTATTTATTTATTGTCGCCGATGAAAATTGAAATTAGTTTATTTTAAATACAAACACAAAAGTAGCACGGACAACAACCTGCAGTGTTTAATGCATTATTGTTTGCCAACCGCAGACTTATTGTATGAAGGTGGAAAAACAAAATGGATTTATATCAAATAAAATTTGTTTGTTGTGTTTTCTAAAATTTCAAATCCTATGGCTTTGCTTTTGTAATTCTCAATTCATTTTTGGGAGTCTATATATAAGCTGCGAGGTTTTATTTGAAATTAGGTTAAAGTCTACTGATGATTTGGTGTAAGAACCAATGAAATGCAGGCATATAGACATACTTGACCACATAACAAACAAAAAGCACTAATTTAATTAAGACAATATGTCGAATAAAAGTTTTTAAAAACACTTTAAATTTAAACTTTATAGATATATTAAGAATAGGCGATTTTATTATACCCTCCAAAAAAGAATATGTGACGCGCAAAAAAAAGGGACCTAAGGGTAAAACCCGGTTTTGTTCAGGAGATCCATTTTAAAGATTTAAATACGTGTATCTTTGGTGTACCATCACTTCATAAAACGCGCATATCTCTGGGAGGGAACACTTTTGGGGCATGGGATCGGTCTCATTCGATGCTCAGATGTTGTCCACATTTCTCTATGCGCTGTCACATATGGGAGGTATATTCACTTTGTCATTTCGTTCGTAACGCAGCGAAATATCCATCTGAGACCCCATAAAATATATATTTTTGATCAGTGATGAAATCTAAGACGAACTGAGCATGTCAGTCCGTCCGTCTGTGGAAATCATGATTCAGTCCAAACGAAAAAAGCCAGACTCTTGAAATTTGGTACAAATATATCTTGAAGGATAGCACAGGTTAAGTTCGGAAATGCGCTAAATTGGGCAAGAGGGGAAAAAATTTCCCTAAGAACTAAACCAAGCTCTAAAAAGCAACAAAGTTTTTAAAGTTTTTTTACAATTTTGTTACAAACGGAATGACAAAGTGAATATACCCTCCATATTCTTTTTTGGAGGGTATACAAATTCATAAAGTAACACCTTTCGTACAATTGCTTTAATTTTCTATGCATAGGGCGCTTTTGTAAAGTGACACAAGTTTAAATAAAAATAAAACAAGGATATATGTTTTAATATCAATAAAATAGGCTTTATTGGAAAGAAAATTTTTTTAAATTAATGTTCAAATATGATCTCTGCCATGTGGCAAAAATTAAATAGAGAGAGAGAGAGAGAGAGAGAAGAAACCCTTCATATTTGATTTTCCTTTGTGTTTATTTTTTCATATCCTTCACAAAAAAGTGAAAGGTTATATATACATATGTTTGTCATTCCGTGTGTAATTTCCTCAATATTAATATGGTATAAAGTATATATGTATGTATATTCTGGATCTTATGAATATCGATGACGATTGAGCGATGTCCGTCTGTCTGTACGCGAAATCGATTTTTCAAAGCCCCGGAAGAGCTAGAGACTTTGTTCTTGAACTGATGGACTGGAAATAAACTTAAATAGAGTGGTATTGGAATTCAGAAAAACACGGTTCCAGACCTGGGAAAGTTACACCTATTTCGCGACGCAAAATTAACTTCCAAAACCAATTATTTGTTTGTTTGTTTATAAATCAAACCTATCTCAAATTTGTATAAAAAATTATAGAAATTAAAATTTGTTTTTCCAGGGTGTGGAAATTAAAAGTTTTTTTGTACATGCAATATATTGTAGTGCATGAAAGTAACCACAATGGTTACAAATTTTAAGTTTTTCTTAAATAATACCACTTTATACCTCATTAAAAAAACTGGTAAAAAAATTTAAATTTCGCATCCAGGGTTGGGAAATTGAAATTTTCTTTATACATAAAAGTAACCAAAACGCCAACTGACGTTATTTTTTTTTTTTTTTGCTAATTAAAGCTCTTTTAGAATTAAGAGCAAACGAAATTGGCATTAAGATTTAAAAAAATAAAAAGTTCCATTTCAGGTTTGCACAACTACAATATTTTGTAGTACATGAAAGTGACCTAAATTGTTAAAAATTTAAGGTTTTTCCTTAATAAAATTATTTTATAGCTCATTCAGAGTTGCATTGGTAGAAAGAAAACAAAAAAAATAAAATTTCGCTTTCAAGGTTCGGAAATTGAAATATATTTAATACATACAAGTAGACATATAAGTTCTTAAATTTGGTTTTTTCAGTGAATTTTATATTTTATACTTCAGGAATAATTATATTCATGTAATAAATAAATTAAATTAAAATTAATTATTCGATTCCAGTTTAAGTTTATTACATAAAAATAGCCATATAAGTTCCCAATTTAGTTTTTTAATGAACTAAACTTATTTTGTACTTCAGGAAGAAATAAATTGGTACTACAAACCGAAAAAATTAGATATCCGATTCCAGTGTTGGAAAGTCCAAATTAAAAATTATTAGTTCCTTTTCAAAGTTGGAAAATCTAAATATTTTGATACTTAAAGTAATCAAATAAGTTCCTAATTTAGTTTTTTTAATTAAACGTTAATAACTAGATAATAATAATAACTAGATTTGTGTAAAAAGCCAAAAAATTAAAAATTCCTTGAGTTTTGATTTTTTTTGTATTGAACTATGTCTATTTTATATATTAGGAAAAATTCAATTGGTATTAACTAGACGTCTACACAAATATATTTGTATACGTGAAGTGCACGTGTAGTTCTAAAGCTGGAAGTACATAACACGCGTTTCACGCGTCGCGCGTTCTATGCGTTTCATACTTCAGACGCGTTTTTTAACTCAAGTTACATGCTAAGTGTTTTATGCGTCAATGTTTTGCTAAAATGTTAAATAATATTTCTGTACAATAGCAATCTTTTGTTGCATAGAAATTCGTAATTTTTACGGCATTAATTAACTTCTCATCCATTGCACTTTAATATTATTATCTGTGTTTAACCTACCTTGTTTAATATTGCAAAATTAATAAACATAACATAGATGGTACTTATTACGTAAAACAAATCGATAAATTATATGAATATTTGTTTGAAGAAACAATTGTGATAAAATAACTATTTCAATACATTTCACTCTTGAAAATATTAGTAATCTTTATTGCGACACTGTTTTCTTATTAAAAATGTTTTATTATAATAAAAATGAAAAAATAATAATCCACAACAGAAACATATTAATCGATAACATTGAAAATTTTATATAATTTGTCATCCCTGGCTATCGCTGAAATGCCATACCTAAACAAAAACGGCAAAAACAGGGTTATCAAACAAACAAATTAAACAACCCTGATTATTTTAACAGCTGGACGGACGACATTTGTGATTTTGTTATTGAAATTTTGTACAAATTACAAACGTTCATACATATGTACATATGTATACATATAATCATATTGTAAATATTTTCTTACCACCATTTTCTAATACGAAGTGCACAAATTTTTTTTTTTATTATATATTTCACTTTTGTAAATCTTTGCTCTTTTTCTCTGGTTACAATTTTCTTCTTTTGCAACCAACTTCATTAGAAAACGCTCTGTCAAAATCGGATTTTCCAATAGCAAAGCGTTGCCGCCGCGTTATTTCGGTATGCTCCATACAAAATGTATGGACATGAGAACTTTTGACAGTTAAAAAATGCTTGCCGCCTATATTTAGGTATGGCAGTTACGCGTCAAGCGTTCTACGCGTTTTGCCATGTAACTTGTTACGTACAATTACACTAGTTCTACTTTTTTGACAGACGCTTATAACGCGTAGATGCGTGAAACGCTTGTTATGTACTTCCAGCTTAAAGCAGTGGTGTTCAGCCCATAGCACGGATGGAAAAAATTATACAATTGTACTTTTTTTGGTACAATTAGACTTTGTTGGTACCGTGGTACTACCATGACTAATTTGGTACAATTTAAATATCCCAATCAAAATCTTACACCTAGTTCATAAAAACGTTTTATGCTTGAAAATGTTTGTTAATATCTCAGTGAATCAGTTAATAAACATAAAATATGTCTGTGGATTATACGGTTACATAATCAAAGATTTTGTGTAAACTTTTTATTACATACAGTATTCCAGTCAGCACTTCATGAAATTTTCGGATCGTTTCTTACTCCTCTGCTTGTTCTATATATTTATTTATTTTTTTTTCTTGGACCAGCACTCAGGGGATGACCCCTACATATGCGATGCATTGTGCCAGAACTAGGAAAGTTGGTTATGGGAAGGAGGATAGAGGGAGTAGTGTTTGTGGACGTTCGATTTGAACCTCCCCAAGTTAAAACTGACAGGAAAGACCTCTGCTGGAAGTTTTTTCCACATACGAACCGTTCGGCCAAAGAACGAATTCTCTCTGTAATGCGTGGTGCGATTCACTGGCAACTCAACCACAAAATGATGTGCCCTATGTGAAGAGCGGGTAGCTCGCAGAAATAAACGGTTATTCGGCACAAGCTCCCTTATTTCACCAGAACACATTCCGTTGTAGTATCGGTAGAACAGTGAAACACACCCCACGTTGCGTCGATGCTCCAGTGAGTCAATAGAGTTGGCTACCCTACTGTCACCGATGAGCTTCTTCGCTCTCTCTTGTACGCGGTCGAGCAACTTCAAAACAGACTTTGAAGCACCGGCCCATACATGAGAGTTGTATTCCATCTTTGGTCGGATGTAGGTGGTATATATATTGAGGAGATCAGTTGGGGTGAAGTATGTCTTACACCGTCTTAAAAAGCCGAGACACTTGAAAGCTTCTTTTGAAATATGAAAAATGTGATCTGTCCATCGAACGTCACACTGTATTTTCATACCAAGAACATCAAGAGCTTCTGATTCCCCAATACCTATACCATCCATAAACACGGATGGCGCAGAACCTTCGACCAGCCGCCTATGCGTAAGCACGCAGCACTGCGTCTTATGAGGGTTAAAGTTAACCCTGTTCGCGAGGCCCCATTCGGAGATTGACACGAGTTCACTTGTGAGTGACTCGTTCATCCTTTGTCTCCTGGCGTCAATCTCCTCCAGGCTTGGCCGGCTGGTGAAAGAGAAAGAATGGATAATGCTGCTATCATCCGCGAAAGAGTAGATAGGGTTTGAAGTTTGACATAGAAGGTCATTTATAAAGATGAGGAAGAGAGTAGGAGATAGAACAGAGCCTTGCGGCACCCCTGAATTTACCTTGAACTCGTTTGATCAGACCCCGTCTATAACAACTCGTATAGTGCGGTCTCTGAGGAAGCTCGCTATGAAGCGAGAGAAATCATCACCGACACCAAAAGCAGTCAGTTTTGACAGAAGTGCATCATGCCACACTCTATCAAATGCTTTTGAGATATCTAGAGCCACCACCTTACTCTCGCCGAAATGGTGAATCGAATTGCACCATTTTTCTGTTAACAGAGCGAGCAGGTCTCCTGTAGAGCGAGCTCTGCGAAAACCATACTGCCGGTCGTTAAGTAAGGTGTTGGTCTCCAGATACCTTACCAGGTGGAAGTTGGTCATATTTATTTTGTCGTTTCTTTTTGAAAATGATTGTTCTTTCGAGAGAAAACGGTTCTTTAGACCCGAATCTTTCAAAATAGTGTCTTATGTCTCATATTTCTGCTAAATTATGGCTGATTTAAGTAACGGACTTACAATTATTTGCTATAATTTTTCGCAACAGAAACATTTTTCATCGTTAGGCTGCCTTATATTTGATTCAAAAACAATCACGTTGAAAAAGGGTATAATAATTGATTTCCAAACACCAAACCTCTTTTATTTTGAGAGCGTAAAATATAATTGTTTACTGAAAAACACTCTCATTCAGGGGGAAGTATCGCAAGTCCTGTTTTGAGGCCTCTAAGCAGAAATAATATATTTATATAAATACAATACATATAAGAGGTTTGAAATAAGTTGGATCCACTGTATGTAGGTACATCTTTTCGAAAATTTATTAAAGTAGCTTTTAAATTAATTCATAAGTAAGACTTTTTGTAAAAATTGTTTCTCTTGCATATAAACTAACCAAATTTTCAGCTTAAAAATGGAGAAATATTTTAAAATTAAATATCTGAGCACTTGGCAATTTTCGAAACCCTTTTTTACAACTTATAAAATTAGAAGATATTATTGGTAAATAAAAGGATACTCTTAGAAAAGGCCACTAGTTAGGCCTCGCAACCGCACATTTCTCCCGCTGGGAATGTAAGAGATAAGAGTGATCTTACCAACACAATCACATTTGACATCACTGATCTATACTCAATCATATTAGTCTTACCAACAACAACAATTCCATTTGCAAAATATCTGTTATCCAATAAAATGAGATTTATTCAATTTATGAAAAGAGATACTATAGCTCTTGATTTCAGAACATGTTAGTATATGACAATTTTTATACCCTTCACAAAAAAGTGAGAAGGTATATATAGGTTTGTCATTCCGCGTGTAATTTCTTCGATATGCACATGGGAGCCCATAAAGTATATATATTCTGGGTCCTTATAAATAGCGATGACGATTGAGCGATGTTCGTCTGAATAGAGTGCTATTGAAATTCAGAAAGATCCGAAGTATGGTTCCAGAGCTGGAAAGCTTACACCTATTTCTCGATGCAAAATTTGTACCAAAAATCAATTATTTATTTTAATGTTTGTAAATTGCACCTATTTCTTGCTTTGGGAAGCTTCAATGGTCTGTTAGAAACTAAAAAAATAAAAAAAAATTTTCAGGGATGGAAAATTAAACATTTTTTTTCGGCCCATTCCGTATTTTGTAGTACATGTAGTAACTAAAATTGTTAAAAATTTTAAGTTTTTCTTTAACAAAACCTCTTAATACGTCATGAAGATTTGCATTGACCAAAAAAAATTTTTTTAATTCCAATTTTGCTTCCAGGGGTGGGAAATTGCAAATTTTTTTTAAAACGTGAAAGTAATCAAACAGGCAACTGATGTTGTTTATTTACCTTTCTTATAATTTAGGAAGAACAAAATTGGTATCGAAACTTTAAAAATAAAATTTCGAATCAAGGGATGGACAAGTCCAATATTTCATAGTACATACATGAAAGTGACGGAAATGGTTAAAAATTTTAAATATTCCTTAATAAAAAGTAACCTCATGAAGCGTTGCACTGATGAAAAAAAAAATTAAAATTTCGCTTCCAGGGTTGGAAAAATGAACGTTTTTTTTGGTACATGCTATATTTTGTAGTACATGTAATAACCAAACTGGTTACAAAATTTGAGTTTTTCTTAAACAAAACTACCTTATAGCTCACGAAGATTTGCATTGAGAAAAAAAATTCAAAATTAAAATTTCGCTTCTAGGGTTGGAAAATTGAAATTTTTTTTATACATAAAATAACCAAAAAGGCAATTGACGTTGTTTTTTTCCCCTAACTAAAACTATTTTATATTTTAGGAAGAACAAAATTGGTATCAAAAATTTCCCAAAAAAATCAAAATTTCGACTCCAGGGTTGAACAAATAAAATATTTTATGGTACATGAAAATGACCAAAAAGTTTAAAAATTTAAATTTTTTGTCAAGTAAAACTATGTTACATCTTTTAATTAAACCTTCTTCCTGTTTTAGCAAGAAAGAAAGAAGAATTACATCTGTGAAGGGTATTTAAGATTCGACACAGCCGAATATAGCACTTTTAATTGTTAAACTAATTTTTAATAATTTTGACGTTTTATGGATTTAATTTTGCCGATTTACTTAACAACACTGCCCGCTGATAGATGAAAAGATAGAAAATTGTTTGTAGCTATTTCAACATTTTACTTCGCCAGCTAATTTTTTGCTACAAGACAGACGAAGGAGGGTGCTGTTCTTCTGCTCTTTAGTACGTGGTATTGTTTATCGCTGCCAGCTATGTTTAGAGACCAGTGCTATGCCTTCATCACTGAAACAGGCTGACAACAACTAACACAACCATGCACTAATGCTGATCGGCAGAATTCGGCACAATATTCATGACTGAGCGCAGAGTCGAACTCTGGTCTCTCCGCTTCAGTCTCGTGTTAACTACTTCAGCCAACAGCACCCTCAATGTCTGGATATTGTTAAGTTCCTGATAAGTCGCAAATACACACTTATTGATACGTTGGTGTTTATTCGCTTAAGTTCAAGAACTAGCTTGTACAGAGTATATCTGAGGTCTTGAGATTCATTAAAGTGATGATATAGATTACATTGGAATAACTTGCCTGTATTATATTATTTGATAGATAGTTCATAATAAATTAATACAATCACCTGTGTGCTAGAAATCGCAAAACGCAAAAAATTTGCGATTACGATTTAAAATCGCAAAGTAGGTGTGCTAGAGTTCGTAATCCCATAATATTTGACGATTTCAGCTCACAAGCCTACAGCAATGTGATATACAAGTGAACTTGTAAATTCTCTTTAAATTTAATTTTTAACATCAATAAATATTATATACAGAGTAAATTTATTGTGTTTTCTTCCCAATTATAAAAAAATGTACATTATTTTGAATTAATTTAAATAAAAAATATAAAATTAAAAAACAATAGTGTATGCCAAGTCAATGTTGTTTTCTTAGTTCTTTCAAATTGGCGTATTAATGGTGAACAGATGTTTCTGTTTAACTTCGAAAAAAGTTATGGTGCCAGATATCAATTTACAGTCAAATTAACCCAAATAATTGGCCAATTACAGAGCTTATATAGACTTTTATGGCAAATAAATTAATTTATATTATATTTTGTATATAAATTTGCTTTACTCATATAGCAAAAATTATAATATTGTCAAAAAATTCTCACGATTTCATATAAAACCATATTCAGTAAGATATGGCATCACCATCTTATACAACATTACTAAATTAGAAAGTTTGAAAAAAGTTTTTGAGGCCAACAAATTCGGGTGGATGCAAAAAATAAACAAAAGAAAGAAATGTAAGTATTTGAAATAAAATAAATTAATTAAAATAAAATTACAAAGTTACATATTAATGTGTGTATACACATCTACCTTGCGTTCATGGAAAGTCACCCATATATGGCAAAAGGATTTGTTAGAGGAGACAAGTTAAAGCAGGACCAGATGTGGGTTGAGTTAACAGGCCAATTAAATGCTTGTGGTCCACCTAATATTGATACGGCTGTATGGAAAAAGGTAAGTAAGTAATATGTATCTATGTCAGTGGTGGGCACTGTCAATGTATTGGTAAATTGTGTATGTGTTGAGCTTGCGAGCTAACCACCAAACAAAAAGCCAAGCGTTCAAAAAATAATGGTGCATTATATATTTACACATATGTAAGTACCAATATTTTCTAAGTTGCAAAAAAACGTTGACTACGTAAAATTAATAATTAAAAATAGAACTTTTTCTAAGCAAACAGTCAAATGAAAAAAAAGTTAAAAAAATAGGACAATAATTTGTTATGTTTTCCATTCAAGAAAAATATATATAAAAGAATGGTTGCTTCCTGGAGCATAACACTGAATATTCGCCACCAAAAAAAATACGCGTTTGGATGTATGAAACTTAATAAGCTTTGATATTTGTCGGCATGGAAGATCATTTTCATATGGGAAACATATTCAAAATATTTCTGATAAAATTTTACACAGACTAATTAATAAGATTAAGAGTATTACTAAAGTAGGAGAATTAGTATAGTCCGTTATTGGAGAAAATTTTCTAAAAGGCATTGTATGTTATCGAAAGAATTGTTTATGACAAAATATTTTTCGCATATCATCATGACTGAAATTGTTTGCTGGACAAATATTCTGGAAAAATATATAAAATAAATCGTAAGCATCCGCCTGATCGACGACTAAATTAAAGAGGGCAAGAATACGTGTGAATGATCTCAGCACAATTGTGCTATGAAACGCCCGTATCTGATCTATGTACACATGTATGTATGTATAGCAATATGAATGGCAGCGCCATAGTAATTGCAGGAAGGCAACGTACTGATAAAGTTGCCCGGTGATTATAATAACGCGATGCCCCTCCAAAGGACTCTTAATATCTCAACGTTTAATCATTTATACCACTTACATACATGTGTACATATACATATGCATACTTTTGTATACTATACATAATTTTATATACCTTGGTGAGAAAGTTGGAGAACTGAAAGATGTTAAAGAAAATACAAAATATTTGAGAAATTTAAGCAAGAGCATGGATGAAAAAAGATCTCTTAAAGGAAAGAATCTTGAGGAGACTAAAAGACACCATTTGGAAATGGAAAAGCTTATGCAAAGCAAAATAGAGCTCAAGTTGGAATTTCTCAAACTGGAAAGAATTAAAATGGGTCTGACTGAATGAAAGGAAAAACTTTTGAGCTCGTGATCTTTTTTGGACTAGTCAAAGTGTTTTAATTTTCATAGTTAATTTTTAATGTTTTTTTAATTTTTATTTTTAGTTTTGTATTATGGTTGTGCTTTCAAAAAAATATTTTTTTGTATGTTTACCAGTTGCCTTAATGATCATTTTAGGCCTTGTATGGTACTCGTCAGTAGACTTGGATGACATATGAAGATTTCTAAAAACTCAACCTTACATCTCTTAACTTAAAAAAAAACCAACGAAAATTAATAGCAGTATTTTTTTAAAAAACTTTTCAAATACAAAAAAATATCGCATTTATTGTATTTAAAAAGGTTTAAAAAAAACAATATCAAATCTCGTAATTTTTTTCAACTTATCAGATATAAGGTTGAGTTTTTACAAATCTTTTCATATATTTTCCAAGTCTGCTGACGATAACCTTAGTATCTATGAAATGCGCATGTAGGCAACCATACAACAAAAAATTTTTTGAAAAGATGAATTTTTGATAGCTACATATATAATACTGTTTTTTATGTTAAATAATCATGCTAATATTTTTCTTAATGTGTGATATAAAATGAAAAGTGATATTTTAAAATAAAATACTTATGAATTATATTAGTCTTTTGTTTTTATCTTAAAGATCTTGCAATTCGGCCTCTGATTTCAAATGCTATATTATTATTTTCTGTGTCCTCGTGTTCTTCCTCTGATCCTTCATTTGAAATTGGAATAGTTTATTCTAATGGTACGTTGTAATGTTTACAAATGTTATGCAGAGCACAGCAAACATTTGTTATCTTAACAACTTTCAATGGAGTGTATGGGAGGCACATTTGCAGACATCTAAAACTGCTCTTTAGATCGCCTATTTTTGTTTCGACTATGTTTCGTGCCGAAGAATGCGCCAGATTAAATTTGTGCTGCATAGAACCATGTTCAGGAGATCTATATGGTACGATAACATAGGGTTCTAAGACATATGCAGAATCGGCCAACAACCAGCTGTTTCGGTAACCATTTGCGTATTTTTCGGCATAGTACGCATTTGCGTCACTTAAGTTCCATATAAATGCATCGTGACATGAACCAGGCCTGCATGCGTCAACGCTTGGGATTTTCATTTGATAGTCACAAATCTATAATGCATAGTAAAATTGCATGTGCATGTATGTTTACTTATATTTGACACCTATAATCATTGCGTTTAGACTATAGTATCCCTTCCTGCAGTAATATAGTTCGCAGTTAGATGATGGTTTTAAAATTCTGATGTGAGTTCCGTCTAAGCATCCAACTACACCAGGAATTTTAAATTTCTCATAAAAATTTATCTTGGAGTTCGTTATTTCTTGGTCAGCCATATCTAAGGAAGTCCATAGCGAACACACACTCTCCTCAAGAACGTTGAGCACATTCCACAGGACTCTGCAAAAAGAAGTGCGATCCATTGTAATATTTAAGTCGTTCGCGATGACGCTGGCCAGTCGCAAAATCTCTGGAATAGTGCTTTTGCCAATAGGGGGGATATTTCATCAAGAATCATCATAAAAGCGCTCTTGCTAATACGGTAAAGAGCTATGAAACTAACCAAAAAAAGTTAAAAACATTTTGCTAAAAAAATGTATGTACATATGTATGTGTTATTATTAGTACTTACCACTGTTCAGTAATATCCCTTGGGTTGGAATAATCCCGCAGAAGACGTTTTCTGATACGTTCTTTTTTAAGATAGCGTTTTTTTGAACAAATAACACGAAGAATAAAGGCAGCCGGCATTTTTCTTATGGAAAATTTTTGTTGTGTTTATATTTGACAGGCGAAACATATGTTTTGATTTTTCGAACACTACTTTGAAAATTTAACAAAATTTGCGATTTGCAGATCCCATGTGAGTTCAAAATCTTGCGATTTTCAGCACATGGGCGAATATTTTTCGAATTGTTTTTTTATTTCGAATAGTTTTATTAATTAAACTTTTTTTTCGATATCTTCATGAAGACGGATACACTCATCTTCTTCCTCTATTATATTCTCCATACTATCATTTTGGTTATATAAAATTTTTTTGTACCAAAGTAATGCTTGTTTTTCAGTCCAATCGGTATCAAACTGTTTTTTTACAAGATTTTCTACATCTTTTTTTTTGTCGGTGGTAATCCAACGGCCTGTTGCAATTTCTTTTCCTCGTTTCAACAGATCTCAATTGGTATTCCGTTCCTCACGTGATTCAAATTTAAAAAACTCGAAAGTTTTAATTAAACACTTCATCATTCCATTTTTAAAAATCTTTTTATAAAATATTATTCGTTTTTTATTTTGAATATGTGCGATCTTTTTATAAATCGATTAAAGATCTTTTATATTAAGGATACTCCAATCACTTCCCAACATTGAAACTTAACATTGATTCGAATAAATTTGAGAACATTCTTCTATTGTCGTTATGACAGCAAGTCTTTTTCAAGGCGGCCAAAAAGTCTATCTGCTGCTTAAAAGCAATGTCCTCTTATTGGGAATGTTATAGTGATTTTTGTAATGAAGGGGTGATTTAGTTTGAAGCCAAAACAAAATAGTTCGAACTGTATGGGAATTCTTGTTTTGGCAGCAACATCCATCACAGAAAAGTCTTATAAAATAAATATCTTTTAAATCGACAGCATTTAAATAATGAGTTCAAGCGGAGCGGATAAATCCTCGAGAGTCCTGATTTTTTGTCCAGCAATAAAATCAAGGGTTTTGGTATCTACGCCTACAATACAAAAATTGTAAAAAGCTAGTTGACGAGAGTAATAAGCTTCTTGAATTAGATTTTTCGGCAACACTTGAACTTTTTGCATATCAAAAAGTAATGTAAGTGTGTTGTCAGGTTTCTCTTTCATTATCTGGTAAAATGCATTAGCTCGAAGCTTATGAATACTTAAATCTGTCATAAGCTTCTTTTTTTCTGAGGATCAATCTTATTTTTATACCCTTCACAAAAAAGTGAAAGGGTATATATAGGTTTGTCATTCCGTGTGTAATTTCTTCGATATTAATATGGGACCCCATACAGTATATATGTACATATATTCTGGATCCTTATGAATAGCGATGGTGAAATCGGTTTTCTCAAGCCCCCAGAAGAGGTAGAGACTTCATTCTTGGACTGATGGATTGGAAATGAACTTACATAGGGTGGTATTGAAAATCAGAAAAACGGCTACAGAGCTGGGAAACTTACACCTATTTCTCGACGCAAAATTAATACAAAAAACCAATTACTATTTTGATTGTTTGTAAATTAAACCTGTTTCATGCTTTGGGAAGCCTCAATTGTCTTATAAATTTAAAAAATAAAAAAATTTTTCCAGGGATTGGAAATTAAAAGTTCTTTTTTGGCACATGCAGTATTTTGTAGTACATGTAATAACTAAAATGTTTAAACAATTTTAGTTTTTCTTAAATAAATCCGCTTTATACATCACGAAAATTTGCATTGGCGCAAAAAAGTTTTAAAAATTAAAATTTTGCTTCCAGGCGTGGGCAATTCAAATTTTTTTTATACATAAAAGTAACCAAAAAGGCAACTGACGTTGTTTTTTTTTTTTGCTAACTAAAACTATTTTATAATTTAGGAAGAACAAAATTGGTATCAAATATTGAAAGAAAACAAGTAAAAGTGATATATTCTGCTGTGCCGAATCTTAAATACCCTTCACAAATGTAATTCTTCTTTCTTGCCAAAACAGAAAATTTAATTAAAAAATCAAAATTATGTTATCGGTTACTTTTATATTAAAAAACAACGTTTACATATTTCGGCTAGGAAGCTAAATGTTTGGCTTTTCTTATTTCTAATACATCTGAACGTCTTTCAAAAATATTAAATATGTTTAATTTAAAAACAAAAAGTAAAAATCCGTTTCACGTACCCCAAAAAGTTCTAATTGTCCAACCGTAGAATAGTCTGTTAGATTTTTTTGGTTTTTAATACCAATTTCTTACTTCCTGATATATAATTAATCACAAAAATCAAAAATAGCAAATTATGTGGATACTTTTATATATAAAAATTCTTCGATATACCAACCCTCAAATTGGATTTTTAATTTTTTTGGTTTTTAATACCAATTTAACTCTTCCCGAAGTATAAAAAAGATTTCATTCACAAAAAACCAAAATTAGGAACATATGTATATGGCTACTTTTATGTACTAAAAAATTTCGATTTTCCAACCCTGGAACCGAGTTTTTAGTTTTTAAAATTTTTAATTCCAATTTAATTCTTAGCGAAATATAAAATATGTTCATTTCACTGAAAAAAACTAAAATTGGGAATTTATATGGTTACTTTCATGTACCACAAAATTTCGATTTTCCAACCCTGGAACCAAATTTTTAATTTAGTTTTTTCTGAAATATAAAATAGGTTTAACTCACTAAAAACAAAATTATATCAAAAATATTTCGATTTTCTAACTCTGGAAGCGAATTTTTATTTTCTTACCAATGCAATTCTTAGTGTAACATAGTTTTACTTGACAAACAAATTTACATTTTTAAACTTTTTGGTCACTTTCATGTACGATAAAATATTTCATTTGTCCAACCCTGGAGTCAAAGTTTTGATTTTTTAAGATTCTAATACCAATTTGGCCTTTTTTAATTAGCAAAAACAAAAAGGTCAATTGCCTTTTTGGTTACTTTTATGCAGAAAAAGTATTTCAATTTCTCAACCCTGGATTTTTTCTTTAGTTTTTTTACCAATGCAACTCTTAATGAGGCATGAAATAGTTTTATTTAAGAAAAACTTAATATTTGTAACCATTTTGGTCACTTTTATGTACTACAAAATATTTCAGTTATACAACTCAGGAATCTAAATTTTGATTTTTTTTTAATTTTCGATACCAATTTTGTTTTTCCTGAACTAAAAAATGGTTTTAATTAGTAAATAACCGACGTTAGTTGCTTTTTTGGTTACTTTTATATATAAAAAGATTTCAATTTCCCATCCCTGAAAGCGAAATTTTTTTTTTAATTTGTTTACCAATGCTTGCTAGTAAAGTCGTTTTATTTTAGAAATACTTAAAATTTGCAACCATTTTGGTCACTTTCATATACTATAATATATTGCATGAAACAAAAAAAACTTTCAACTTTCCAACCCTGGAAGTGAAATTTTAATTTTTTTTGTTTTTTTTTTTTATCAGTGTAACGCTTCATGAGGTACAAAGTAATTTTTTTAGGAAAAATTTAAAATTTTTAACCATTTTGGTCACTTTTATCTACTATAAAATATTGCACTTTTCCAACCCTGGATTCCAAATATTATTTTATATTTTTGAATTTTTGATACCAATATACATAAAATAGTTTTATTTAGCAAAAAAAAAAACAACGTCAATTGCCTTTTTGGTTAGGTTAGGTTGAAAAGAGGGGCGTAAGCAAGGGCTATCCCAATCCGTTCAGGATTACACCTAAACCTCATAGGCCTGTTGTGCGCTCTATTATAAGGAGTTCCCTTTATTATAGGGAGCCTCCACTAAAATCATGGAAACCTCTGAATTTGATTACAACAAGCACCTTGTTTCTTCAATGTATATTCTTAAGTCTCTCCAATTGGAACCCCTAAGAAATTTCATCTCCTGTATAATCTCCTGATTAAATGGTTACTTTAAATTAAAAAAAAAAAGAAATCAATTTCCCAACCCTGGAAGCGAAATTTAAGTTTTTTAAAATTTTTTTATCAGTGCAAATCTGGATCAGGTATAAAGTGGTTCTGTTTAAGAAAAACTCAAAGTTTGTAACCATTTTGGTTATTACATGTACAACAAAATATTGCATGTACCAAAATATACTTTCATTTTCCCAACCCTGCAAGTGAAATTTTAATTTTTTTGTTTGTTTTTTTTTTACCAATTCAACTCTTTATGAGGTATAAAGTAGTTTTATTTAAGACAAATTTACAACTTTTAAGCATTTTGGTCACTTTCATATACCATAAAATATTGCACTTGTCCAACCAAGGATTTGAAATTTTGATCTTTTTTTAATTTTTGATACCAATTTTGTTCTTCCCAAATTATAAGACAGTTTTAGTTAGCCAAAAAAAAAACAACATCAGTTGCCTGTTTGATTACTTTAACGTATAAAAAAATCAATTTCCAACCCTTGGAAGCAAAATTTTAATTAAAAAAAATTTTTTTTTTGCCAATGCAAATCTTCATGACGTATAAAGAGGTTTTGTTCAAGAAAAACTTAAAATTTTTAACAATTTTAGTTGCTACATGTACTAAAATATATGGAATGGGCCGAAAAAAAATTTTAATTTCCCATCCCTGGAATTTGAGGCTTCCCAAAGCACAAAATAGGTTTAATTTACAAACATTAAAAATAATAATTGATTTTGCGTCGAGAAACAACTGTAAGCTTCCCAGCTCTGGAACCGCATTCCGGATTTTTCAATACCACTCTATATAAGTTCAATTCCAATCCAACGGTCCAAGAACGAAATCTCTAGCTCTTCCCGGGGCTTGGAAAAACCAATTTCACTTACAGACGGACATCGCTCAATCGTCATCGCTATTCATAAGGATCCCGAATATATATACGTTATGGGGTCCTATATTGTTATCGAAGAAATTACACACGGAATGACAAACCTACATATATACCCTTTCACTGTTTTGTGAAGGGTATAATAAAAAATGATGCTGTTATGAAATTTTTATTTGATATATTGTCACAATTATATTTTAAATGAAATTTGTTAATGGTAAAGTTAAAGGTGTAGAAAAATAAAATAGATTCATATCGGTGGCTTTGCCATTCGAGTCACACAACCTCAGAAGGCCAATTCGCTAAGTTGTTCGTCGCTCACAATCACCTTGTGCAATTAATTAATGAACCAACACATACTCCGTGTGTTGAAGGGCACCAACATAATACGCTTGACCTTTTTCTAACTTCAAAGAAGCGTTCAGTACTTGGCGTAGTAACAAAAATGCCTATACTGATTTGCTACGCAAGAAGGCAAGATCTTATACCCTTTCACTTTTTTGTGAAGGGTATAAACAAGTAAATAAAAACGTTATATCTCTGGCAAGGGCTATGGGGGAGACATTTCACCTTTGTCATAAAACTCCTAAAAATAAATGCTTGGGATAATTATATGCAAAATTTAAAAAAAAATATGTATAGGGTTATTAAGGGACAAAGGGGGAGGACGGGGTAGGGCATATTAGTACCAGGTTACATCTCAGCTTCTTCATTAAAGCTTAAAAGTGTTATTTTTAATGAATGTAGGCTTAAGTAAAACAATTTCTTAAATTGTTACACCATTTTTGCATTTCATTTAATATAACGCCCACTAAAGGGAGCGGGGTCCCAAAATTATTTTTATTTTATGGCACCAAGTTCAACGCGACGGATCTTCTTTGACATAAAAATATATCGTTTGCTTAAGAAAATTACAAAAGAACTTTAAAAATTACGTTTTTTTAGAGGTTGGTTTAGTTCTTCTTAGGGGAACTTATTTTCCTCTCGCCCGATTTTGCCCATCTCCGAACTTAACCTGTGCTATCATTCAAGATATATATATATATATATATATATATATATATATATATATATATATATATATATATATATATATATATACATATATATAACAAATTTCAAAAGTCTAGCTCTTTTCGTTTCGACCGACTCGTCCTTTCCACAGACGGACATGTTCAGATCGTCTTAGATTTCATCACTGATCTCGAATATATATACTTTATGGGGTCTCAGATAGATATTTCGCTGCGTTACAAACGTAATGACAACATTTCGAATCCAGGGTTGAACAAGTGCAATATTTTATAGTACATGAAGGTGACCAAAATGGTTAAAATGTTAAATTTTTTCTTAAATAAAACTACTTTATACCTCACGAAAAGTTGCACTGGTAAAAAAAAAACAAGAACAAAATTTTCGCTTCCAGGGTTGGGAATATGAAAGTTTTTTTTTGATACGTGTAATATTTTGTGGTACATATAATAACCAAAAACAAATTACAAATTTTGAATTTTTCTTAAATAAAACCATATCGGGTAAGCACTTGGATACCATATCTCAGTGTATGGAGTCTGCGCTGGCTCTGCTGAGTAGGTGGAGCGTCAGCTGTGGGCTCGGCATCAACCCAGCCAAGACTGAGTTGGTGCTCTTCACTAGGAGGTACAAGACCGATAGCTTTATACACCCAAAGCTTAACGGCACCTCCTTGGAACTATCTAAAACCGCCAAGTACCTGGGTGTGATTCTGGATAGTAAGCTATCATGGAATCAGAACATACAGGCGAGAGCGGAAAGGGCCTTAGTGGCTATTTATACATGCAAAAGGGCAGTAGGCCTCAAATGGGGTATCAACCCTAAGGGGATCAATTGGATCCTTGAGGCTGTTATTAAACCAGTACTCTTTTACGGGGTATTGGTTTGGTGGAATGCGATGGACAAGCAGGCTCATCGCAGGACCTTTGAAAAAGTCTTTCGGGTCGTAGCGAGACTGATGACAGGCGCACTACGATCTACACCAACGGGAGCAATTTTTGCAATGCTAAACTGGCTCCCGGTTGACATTCTGGCCAGACAACTGGCTCTTTTCTCAGCGGTCAGGTTGAATACAGTATGTCCATGGACTAGGACTGACTATGGGCATGCTAGGATTTTAAGAGAGCACTCGGAAATCCATGCCAACATTGACTACTGTGTACCAAGACCCTTCTTTGGTGGACTTTTCCGTTCCATTGTCGTTGACAGGGAACAGGTGGACAGGCTTACCTTTCCCGAGGATTCAGTTAGAGTTTTCACTGACGGATCCAAAAGGGGAATAAGAACGGGCGGAGGCTTCTATGTGGAGAACTTCAATGTTAGATCTCCATTCCGGCTCCAGGACGGTTGTACTGTCTTACAGGCCGAAATCTCTGCTATTACTCGGGCAGCGAGGTGGCTAAGGTACTATAGGATATCGAATGATATCTTCATTGTTACCGATAGCAAGGCAGCCATCTCTGCTATTAGTGGTGTGTACAGTAAATCAAAAACTGTGGTCGAATGCCGACTGTCTATCAACGAGATAGCGAGACATTCGAGGGTGACACTGGTTTGGGTGCCAGGGCATTCTGGATGTCCAGGCAACCATACTGCGGATGAGATTGCCAGACAAGGGACTGAATTGAATAGTTCAATGATCAGTCACTTCACTGGCATTCCATTAGCGCGATGTAAGTCTCTGATTCAAAGCGAATCATACAAACTAGCTCAACTTAGGTGGGATAGTGTGGCTAACTGCCTCGTGGCAAGAGCCACGTGGCCCCATTACGATTTGCGCAAAACGCGCGACCTTGTCAAATTTGACAAGGCGCGCATGCGTCAACTGGTGACTGTTCTGACAGGACACTGTAGCTTTGGGACTCATGCTAGGAGGATGGGTCTAATATACAACGACTATTGCAGAAGCTGCAATGATGAGGAGGAGGAAGAAACTGTCCTCCATCTTCTGTGTCAGTGTCCTGCCCTCGCTAATGCAAGGGTAGCGGCGCTGGGCTCCCGATTCCTGTCAGACTTAGACAGCCTGGCAAACATGGAGCTTTCAGGGATATCATCCTTCCTCAGGGGTACAGGATGGTTTGAAACGGCGGAGGACATCCCTTAAGAGGTCCTCTGCTTAAGGGCATCACAAAGGGACCGAATTGACGGACCCAAGTGGATTGTCCCGCCAGGGACAACGGCCCTCTAACCTAACCTAACCTAAATAAAACCACTTTATACCTCATGAAGATTGATAAAAAAGCAAAAAAATATACATATATATAAAATTTCACTTAGTGTTGGGAAAATGAAAGTTTTCTTTTTGATAAATGCAATATATTGTAGTACATGAAATAGACCAAAATGGTTGCAAATTTTAAGTATTTCTTTAATAAAACGACTTTACTAGCAAGCATTGGTAAAAAAATTACAAAACAAGTAAAAGTGCTATATTCGGCTGTGCCGAATCTTAAATACCCTTCACAGATGTAATTCTTCTTTCTTTCTTTCTTGCCAAAACAGAAAGTAGGTTTAATTAAAAAATCAAAATGATGTTATCGGTTACTTTTATATTTAAGAAAACGTTTAAATTTTTCGGCTAGGAAGCTAAATGTTTGGCTTGTCTTATATCTAATACCTATGAACGTCTTTTAAAAATATGAAATATGTTTAAATTACAAACAAAACAAAAAATCCGTTTCATGTACCCCAAAAAGTTCTAATTGTCCAACCGTAGAATCGTCTTTTAGATTTTGTTGGTTTTTACTACCTGTTTACTTCTTTCTGATGTATAAAGTAGGTATAATTCATCATAAAAATAAAAAAAATAACAAATAAAATGGCTGCTTTTATGAATCGGAAAATGTCGATTTTCCAACCCTGGAACCGAATTTTTAATTTTTTCTGATATATAAAATAGCTTTAATTCACTAAAAAACAAAATTTGGAATTTATGTATGTACTTTTATATACCAAAAATATTTAAATGTTCCAAACCTGGAACCGAATTTATAATATTTTGATACTAGTTTAATTTTTTTTGAAATATCTAATAGGTTTAATTCACTAAAAACACAAAATTTTGAATTTATGTATGTACTATTATGTACGAAAAATATTTCGATTTCCCAACTCTGGAATTTTTGTTTTTTTACCAATGCAATTCTTAGTGAGGTGTAACATAGTTTTACTTGACAAAAAAATTAAAATTTTTAAACTTTTTGGTCACTTTCATGTACCATAAAATATATCATTTGTCCAACCCTGGAGTCGAAATTTTGATTTTTAAGATTTTAATACCAATTTTGTTCTTCCTGAATTATAAAACAGCTTTAATTAGCAAAAAAACAACGTCAATTGCTTTTTTGATTATTTTTATGCAGAATAAATATATCAATTTCCCAACCCTGGAAACGAAATTTAAAATTTTTTTTACCAATTCAACTTTTAATGAGGTATGAAATAGTTTTATTTAAGAAAAACTTAATATTTATAACCATATAGGTTATAAATATAGTTTTAATTAGTAAAAAAACAACGTCAATTGCCTTTTTGGTTACTTTTATGTTTAAAAAAAATTTCGATTTCCCAACCCTGGAAGCGAAATTTAAATTTTTTTAAATTTTCTTTATCAATGCAAATCTTCATGAGGTATAAAGAAGTTTTGTTTAAGAAAAACTCGAATTTTGCAACCATTTTGGTTATTACATGTACTACAAATTATTGCAGGTATCAAAAAAAATTAATTTTCCAACCCTGGAAGCGATATTTAAATTTTTAAAATTTTCTATATCAATGCAATTCTTCATGAGGTATAAAGTAGTTTTGTTTAAGAAAAACTCGAATTTTGCTACCATTTTGGTTATAACACGTGCTACAAAATATTGCATGTACCAAAAAAAATTAATTTTTCCAACCCTGGAAACGATATTTTAATTTTTTTTTGTTTTTTTATCAGTGCAACGCTTCTTGAGGTATAAGGTAGTTTTATTTACGAAAAATTGTAAATTTTTTACCATTTCGGTAACTTTCATTTACCATAAAATATTGCACTTTACCATCCCTGGATTCGAAATTTTATTTTTTATTTTTGAATTTTTGATACCAATTATGTTCTTCCTAAATTATAAGACAGTTTTAGTTAGCGAAAAACAAAAAAAAACAACATCAGTTGCCTGTTTGATTACTTTCATGTATAAAAAAAATCAATTTCCCACCCCTGGTAGCAAAATTTGAATTTAAAATTTTTGATTTTTTTTGGCTAATGCAAATCTTCATGACGTATTAAGTGGTTTTGTTAAAGAAAAACTTGAAATTTTTAACAATTTTAGCTACTACATGTACTACAAAATACGGAATAGGCCAAAAAAAAATTTTAATTTCCCATCCCTGGAAAAAAATTTAATTTTTTAGTTTTTAGTAGACCATTGAGGCTCCCCAAAGCACGAAGTAGGTTTAATTTACAAACATTAAAAGAAATAATTGATTTTTGGTATAAATTTTGCGTCGAGAAATAGGTGTAAGCTTCCCAGCTCTGGAACCATACTTTGGATCTTTCTGAATTTCAATAGCAGCCTATTTAAGTTCATTTCCAATCCAACGGTCCAAGAACGAAGTCTCTAGCTCTTCTGTGGGCTTGGGAAAACCGATTTCACGTACAGACGGACATCGCTCATTCGCCATCGCTATTCATAAGGATCCAGAATATACATATATACTTTATGGGGTCCCATGTGCATATGGAAGAAATTACAACGGAATGACAAACCTATATATACCCTTTTACTTTTTTGTGAAGGGTATAAAAAAAGAATTTCGCTTTCAGGGATGGGAAATTGAAATTTTTTTATATATAAAAGTAACCAAAAAGGCAACTACCGTCAGTTTTTTACTAATTAAAACTATATTTTAAGTCAGGAAAAACAAAATGGGTATCAAAAATTAAATAAAAATTTCGATTCCAGTGTTGGATAACTGCAATATTTTGTGGTACATAAAAGTTACCAAAATGGTTAAAAATTTAAATTTTTTCTTAAATAAAACTATTTCATGCCTCATTAAGAGTTGCACTGGTAAAAAAACAAACAAACAAAAGTAAAAACGTTGTATTCGACCGGGTCGAATCTTAAATATTCTCCAAATATTTAGTAACCCTACAAGAACAGTGTCGGTCATTTTACCGGTAATATGCCTGTCACTACTGAAGACGTTTCTATCAGCACGTAGAATAAAGTTTCTATCACTTTATTAAGGCCAATGTGAGAAAAGTGATAGAAACCTTTGTGTACGTGTGATTTTGCATTCCTCTCTAACCTATGAATTTTATCGCCCACAAAACATATATCCGAACTACTCACTCTAATGTTATTACTATATATAAATGTATGGCACTGGTGATAGGGTATGTTGGCACTGCTGACAATCACCCATGATAGAATATGCTGGCACTGGTGACAGTCACCCATGATAGAATATGGTGGCATTGGTGATAGTCACCAATGAAATTGATACCTTTCAAATTTATGAAATAAAACACGTTTATTCCAATTCAATTCTTTATTTTTATTATATATTTAAAAAAAAAATTTTACATACATATTTATTTATGTACATACCAAATTAAAAATCATGTAAGCTTCTATCCACTGTTTTGTTGTAATGTTCCATCATCCGTGTTTTTGATGCGACCTAGTAAATATCAAATATTTCAATACAAATGGAAAACAAGGAAGATTTTTAGGTACTTACAATTGCTTCCATCTTGTTGGAATTAAAGATTTCCTGCTCTTCACCCAACGTTTCCTGTTGCAACCAGATTTTTTGATAACTGGTGTTGACTTTCCCTTGTGATTTCAAACGTTTATCACATATTTGAACTATAATCCTATGCGTTAATTTAATTTAATATAGCAAATATAATAATGAATAGATCACTATACTTACATATATTATTTAACTAAATTGAATATTAAATATGCATTTAAAAATAAAAACTATTTAATTTTTATTATACTTCGGCTGACACAGATATAAAATGAAAACTGGAATGACAAATGTCAAAAATTAAGCTACTGCATAGACATTTGTCACTGATGATATTTGTCTCCATCAACAGTGACAGTCATATGTTCGGTAATACGAAAAATTGTTGCATATGTGTTAGTACAAATTGTATGTGTGTATTAGTTTTGGTCACCCATTTCTTGTAGGGAAGTAAATTTAAAATGTTTAACTTGGTGAGACAGAGTTCCTTTAAGACATCTCTGTACCCAATTTTAAATCTCTATTTTGACAGAGCCATTCCGGGAAGGCCCGTGGGGGAGACATTTCACCTTTGCCATAAAACTCCAAAAATAAATGTTCGGAATAATTATATGTAAAATGTATTTAAACATATTTTTTTATGGTCATTAAAGCTAAAAATGTTATGTTTAAGGAATGTAGGCGTAAGTAAAACAATTTGGTAAATTTTTGCACTATATTTGCATATAATAATGCCCACTAAAGGGGGCGGGGTCCCAAACTAATTTTTTTCATTTATGGCTCCAAATTTAACGTGTTGGACTTTTTTTAACATAAAAATATATCATTTGCTTAACAAAATTACAAAAAAAATCTTTAAAAATTATGTTTTTTAGAGATTGATTTAGTTCTTTTTAGGGGAACTTTTTTCCGTTTTGCCCGACTCAGCCCATTTCCGAATTTGACCTGATATATTTATACCAAATTTTAAGAGTCTAGCTCTTTTCGTTTGGACTGAATTGTGATTTCCACAGACGGATCAAGAATATATATATTTTATGGGGTCTCAGATCAATATCTCGCTGCGTTACAAACGGAATGACAAAGTGAATACATATACCATCCAATTATTTTTTCGAGGGTATATAAATTAAAATTTCCAGGGTTAGGACATTGAAATATTTTGTATGCATAAAAGTAACCAAAAAGGCAATTGACGTTGTTGTTTTTGCTAATTCAAACTATTTTATAATTTAGGAAGAACGAAATTGGTATTAGAATCTTAACAAATCAAAATTTCGTTTCCAGAGGTGACCAAAAGAAGTATTTTATGGTACATGAAAATTACCAAAAAGTTTAAAAATGTTTAATTTTTTGCCAAGTAGAACTATGTTATACCTCACTAAGAATTGCATTAGTAAAAATATATAAATTCGCTTCCAGAGTTGGAAAGTCTAAATTTTTTGATACATAAAAGTACCCACATAAATTTAAAATTTTGTGTTTTTAGTGAATTAAACCTATTTTATAATTCAGGAAAAATAAAATTGGTATTAAAAGATTAAAAACTCCGCTCCAGGGTTGGAAAATCCAAATTTTTTGGTACATGAAAGTACCCACATATATTCCATATTTTGTTTTTTGGTGAATAAAACTTATTTTATACTTCAGGAAGAACTAAACTGGTATTACAAATTTTAAAATTAAAAATTCGATTCCAGGGTTGGAAAATCGAAATTTTTCGGTACATAAAAGTAACCATATAAGTTCCTAATTTTGGGTTTTTTCAGTGAATTAAAGCTATTTTATTCTTCGCTAGGAATTAAATTGGTATTAAAAATTTTTTAAATTAAAAATTCGGTTCCAGGGATGGAAAAATGAATTTTTTTAGTACATAAAAGTAGTCATATCCTAGTTTTGGATTTTTGTGAATGAAAGCTTTTTTATACTTCGGAAAGAGTTAAATTGGTGTTAAAAACTAAAAAAATTAATAATCCAATCTTAGAGTTGGAATATCGAAATTTTTTTATTCATAAAATTAACCATATAATTTGCTATTTTTGATTTTTCTGATGAATTATACATACTTTATGTTGAGACACCTTTCCAAATAATTATTAAATATTTTAATTCTATTAATCGTCTTTAGTACGTTTTGTAATATCATCATAATAACTTTTGCTCTTTATTGTACTCAAATTAAATTCATATGTTTGTTGTATTTTCTTAAATTTTTCTATTTTCTTTTCTTGTTAATTTTCGGCAAATTCTCTCTCATTTTAAAATGTACTAAAACATAAAGCGTAACCCTTTTGATATATTATACTTTTTTTAATAAACTACTTCACTTGTATTCATCGAAGAAGCAACATCAAATCATCAAGCGATTTTTTTTATTGAAGTAGCCAACGGTTTCATCACTTTATATATCAGAAAGAAATAAATAAAAAACCAAATATAACTAAAAGACGATTCTAATGTTGAACAATTAGAACTTTTTGGTGTACATGAAACGAATTTTTCTTTTTGCTTGTAAATTAAACATATTTAATATATCTGAAATACTTTTAGAGAGGGACTGAAAATAACTGTTGTTTTTATTTCGGAGCAAAAAGGTTACGCAAAAATGCCCTTTATATGCATTTGGGAATTTTTAACCATTATAGTCGCATTTATATTATATTGATTACCGTAACCAACAAATTTTATTCGATATAAATCTATTTTGTTGTTCCACCTTCATACAATTAGTCTGCCGTTTATTGTTTGCCAACAATATTGTTGTGTTTTCTTGAATTTCAAATCCTATGGGTTTTGCTTGTGTAATTCTCAATTCATTTTTGGGAGTTTCTGTATAAGCTGAGAGGTTTTGTTATTTTGGAATTAGCTTAAAGTCTACTGATGATTTGGTGTAAGAACCAATGAAATATGGGCATGTAGACTTACTTACTTATACTTGACCACTTAACAAACAAAAAGCACTAATTTAATTGAGACAATATGTCGAATAAACGGTTTTAAAAATATTTTGGTCATAAATAACCATTATAGCAACCAAAAAATTTTTTTGGTTAAAAATACCAATTATGATACATAATTTATTTTTTTTCACTTATAAAACAACCCCACAAAATCAACGCAGTTCCAAACTGAAGGTCCATCTCCAATACAAGTAAAATGATCACATATTTTAGTGTATTCTTGTCATTACAGAAAGTCAATAGTTACTTCTTATTATTGAGTGCTAGCTCTCGTTTGTGCCTTCTAATGACAAGTGCATGTTAAAATTTAGCAATTTTACCAGTATTGGATCATTCAAACAAAATACGTAGGCACGATAATTTTTAGTCAAATTATTGTAAACTTACAATATCACTTTAAAAATTTATTGATGTCAACAGTTTTTGGTATGAAAGTGTAATTGGTGAAGAATACATATATAAGATTTGGCATAGCCGAATATAGCCCTTTGAGTTATTTCTATTCTAAACACAAATTTATGTTTTATTTTTCCACCCAAAAATAGCAAGCAGTGCGAGATTATAGTGCTATATGGACTCCGCCTTCCATAACCTCTTATATGACTACAAAGATGTCTCAATTTTTAAGGACACACTATACTGGTGGTATATCAAATAATTGTATTGACATAATTCTTTGGTTGTATCTTTAAAAAGGTCAATATCTGTGAAATTTGAATATAGATTTTAATAATTTGTGTGATACTTACATATCACAGATATACTCTTTTTCATTTAAAAGGCTCACAAAAAGCGGAATTTTATGGTATAGTATCCAAAAAACAATTTTTTTTAATAATGGTTATTTTTAACCGAAAACTTTTTTGGTTGATATAATGGTTATTTATAAACAAAAAAAAGTATTTCTCATTTTAATTGGTTACGATAACCAACATAAAATATATTTCTTGATATTGGTTAATTATAACCAGTACATAAATTCATCTATGTTAATGGTTAAATATGATATTTTTGTCGATTCTCTGATAACTGAAAAATTTGGCTTCCTAGCCGAAAAATTTAAACGTTTTCTTAAATATAAAAGTAACTGATAACAACATTTTGTATTTTTTTTTTAATTAAACCTACTTTCTGTTTTAAAAAGAAAGAAAGAACAAATACATCTGTGAAGGGTATTTAAGATTCGGCACAGGCGAATATAGCATTTTTACTTGTTTTTTTTTTTTTAACAAAAAAAAATGCTGATAAGTCTCGTCATATATTGATACATATACATATGTATAAAAAAATTGCGTTTAAATTTACTAGTCTAATTCTATTATTTTATTACCTACGAATTGGCACTCTTCCTTTGTTACCAAATTATAATTATTTTTTAACAAAGAATATAAACAAGCATTTTTATTGCAAGCATCCAAATTATAATTATTGTTTAACAAAGAAATTAAACAACTATTTTTATTTAAAACAAAAGATATAGTAATGCAATTTAACTTACGAATATTTAGAACTGAATTGTCGGAGTCAAGTCTCCCATTTATTTCAAAGAAATTATCTACAAATTGGTGGAAAGTTTCACCCATAATACTACTTAGTACGGTATTCATTCGGTTAACCGATTAATTACTATTCATTTTCAATTAACAAGCAACAAAATTTATAATTGTTTTGTACTATTTTTTTAATTACTTGTTTAGTCTCATATACAAAAGGTATGAGTTTAGAAAATAATTTTTATTAAATTTTTTATTTGACTCATTGTTGTCACAATACTATTAAATTTAATTGTTGGTGGTTAAGGAATGTCTATATGCATTTAAAAAAAAATTATTATAGATTTTATTTTTCATTTTGCCTTATAAATACTTTTCTTGTTATCCAATGGATTTCTGATTGTATAAAGGTGTAGAAAAATAAAATAGATTCATATCGAATATACTTTATTTGTTGGTTTAGTTTTGTATGAGTTTCATGGCCTACTATTCTTATTCTGTTGTTATTTTAGAAAATAATTTGTAATTTATAAGTTGTGAATTCTCAGATGGTTTTCGGAAGTATATGCATAAGATAAGAGGTTTTTAACTTTTCAAAACTGTGGTTAAAGTCTACTGACGATTTGGTAAAGCACCAATGAAATGCATATAGACATTGCTTAACCACCAACAAATAAATTTAATGAAAATAATTTTTCATACAAAACAAGAAGGTCATTTTAATGGATCAAATTATAAACGGGAGAATCATTGAAGATGATATATAACATTGTTGGTCACCGTTGGTCAAAATGACGGACAATTTCCTTCGTATATATAAATGTGTGAGTCATGTTCTGGCCGATTTTGATATGAATTTTAGACTACTTAAGTAAAATTTTCTGTAGTTTTCACACCGTTTTAAGTGCTTTTTCAATTCATCGACGCGAAAAGTTTTAAAGTGATCACAAGGTGCGTTTTTAATAAATTGTTGGTGAGGTTTTTTTTTGTTACCGTGGCACCAATCCTATAATTAAAAAAAAAATATTAGCACAAAAAAATCAATATGGAATTTGTATAAACAAGAACTGTTGTCACATTCCATTAGCCATCTTTTGCGCAG
Organism: Linnaemya tessellans; assembly: GCA_951800035.1. Classification (NCBI taxonomy): domain Eukaryota; kingdom Metazoa; phylum Arthropoda; class Insecta; order Diptera; family Tachinidae; genus Linnaemya; species Linnaemya tessellans. Next base: position 85,405,211 of record OX637535.1, read on the forward strand.
GAAGAGGCCTTGCAACAACCCGCCAAAAAGCTTAAACAGCATGCTCTTGGAAAATTGTTTCTTGACGATAATCGATTATTTACAATAATTTGGACCATATGCTAATATATCAAAGTCTTGTTAAGTACTGTTACAAAAATACAGCAAAAGAAATTTTAGCTTAAATGCATTTTTGCTTTAAATTTCCAATTTGTTAAAAATTTTTTGAAACGGGAAAGTGTCGGTTAAGCTAAAATTTTTTTTCAAATATAACAAAATTAGTGCCACACCTTCAAGAATATCAATGAAACAGTTAAAGAACATCTTACTAATGACAATGATTAAAAATTTTTAATTTATTTGGTTGATTTTTCACTACATCGGAAATATCTTAACATGTCTTAACCTCCACAAATATGCATTGCATTATAGAACATTTATTAAAAGTATTAACATTAAACTACAATCCTATGTGTCCAATATTGTGGTTCTACTTCCATTTAAACCAAGGGTAATTAAAAAATACTTCTACTGTAAATTTTACTTTTTGTCGCTGCTTCATTAGTTTTTATTTCTTTCAAAATGGGGAAGTAGCTGACATTACGGTTAAAGGCGAGTGGTATCGAACCATACAGAATCGGGTTTTGTTTCTAAAAATTAATTAGCTGAGCTTCGGCAACATCGTGTTCACTTAATCGATTTGTTGTAAACTTATTTTGGACAACATTATTCTCAGAAGTAGTAGTGTTCACTTGACCTCGTGCCATTTAAAATCTCTTACTGTTTATGGGGCTATGTTAACTCATTAAGTCAATCCAGCAAGGCTGGAAGCATTGCAATATTCAAGCTTCTATTGACGCCATACGCCCAGACTTATTATAAAAATTAGTGCGAACGATAGCGGGGACCGTCTGCCGCCTTAGGAAAGATGCCAGCAATATTGCCTAAAAATAATAATTATATGAAATTATACGTTACATTATAATAAACAACATTTAATTCCAATATTATTTCCGGCTTGTATTATCATTTAAGCAGCTAAAAACAGCTTTTCAATGACACATTTTAAGTTCAGTGTACTTGTGCAAAATTAAGCGTTTATTTCATGCTTTCAGAGCTTTTTTTACCCTCCAAAAAAGAATGTGGATGGTATATTCCCTTTGTCATTCCGTTTATAACGCAGCGAAATATCCATATGAGACCCCATAAAGTATATATATTCTTGATCAGTGATGAAATCTAAGACGATATGAGCATGTCCGTCCGTTCGTACGTCTGTGGATATCACGATTAAGTCCAAACGAAGAGAGCTAGACTCTTGAAATTTGGTACAAATATATCTTGAACAACAGCACAGGTTAAGTTCGGAGATGGGCTTAATCGCGCAAGAGGGGAAAAGTTCCCCTAAGAATAACTAAACTAACCTCTAAAAAACCACATAATTTTTAAAGTTTTTTTTTGTTATTTTGTTAAGCAAATGATATATTTTTATGTCAAAGAAGGTCCAATGCGTTAAACTTGGAACCATAAAATAAAAAAAAAATGTTTGGCCCCACGCCCTTTAGTGGGTGTTATTATATGCAAAAATAATGTAAAAATTTAACAAATTGTTTTACTTAAACTTACACTGAGGGAAAAAAGACGTTGCAAAATCAACAACGTTCGTGGTTAATTTTGCACCCTACGTTGTCACTTATTTTGACCACGCTTGTTGTCAATTTTTAAACGAACGTGTTAAAATTTAAAACAGTATGTTGTGAAATATTGTTACTTGACAACACACATTTTCAACTTGATAACGAATGTGTAAAAGTTGACAACGTTTTGCTGTCAAATTTTGGATTTTGACAACGCCGGTGTCATTTGGTTAACGAACGTGTACAATTGTTTTCAATTCGTACCCATATATTATCGGCTATGTTTTTATTATTATTGTTTTACCAAAAGTGAAAAGACGCGTGTGTAGAAAAATAGTAATAAAATGAATAATATCGACGAAAATAACTTGCTAGAGCTACTGGAAGTAAATGGTAATATCGTGGTTGTCGGTGATACGGGTATTCCAATCGAAAACGTGGCTGAAGACAGTGAAGACGACATAAAACTTAAGGAATTCTTGGAAAACATTAATATGGAATCTATTTTTGAACATATAAAAGGTAAGTAAATCAAACATTTTAAGAGTAAGTTGGAACTTTATATATACAAAAATAACTATAATTGACAATTGTAAATGTTTTAGCATCACAGGTAATATTTCGTAGCTTGCCATACATAAAAAAGGAAGACTTGAAGGAAGCAGTACCGCCCTTAGGGCTGCGTGTATAGTTTAGAGAAAAACTCTACATGGAAAAAAACCTAGGTATGTATTATAGTTTAATGGCTTAAACGAATACTTTATTCATTGTATTCATAGCTTGGAATTGATGACGAGACAATGTCAGTACCATTCAAAGTAGGGGAATGGTGGACACGTAATGAAATGGCTGCCACTACTCCTAGGTCAAACTGCTCCAAAACCGTACGAATTCTTTCGAAGGTAAAAAACATTATTTATAAATAACATTTTAATGGTAAGTGAATTCTAATTAAATATAGGACTTGAAAACATTGTTGAATCAAACAAGAAAAGGCAAGTTAGCACTTGAATATTCCTGTGCAAATAATAAACACAACTAATATTGAGGATATTTTAAATAGGGACATAGTGCTACATACTCAGGACAACAAAAGATTGTTGGACGAAATTTGCCCAGTTTTTCCTTTTGAAAGATAAATGAAGGTAAGCGTAAGTTGGATAATTAAAACTGATGTTGACTTTCCCCTGTGCCTTGAAATATTTATTATTTCTTTCTGAATTCAAACACTTTTCGAACATTAATCTATCAATCTTAATTGAATTTAATATAGCACATAAAATGAAAGTAATTAGTAATTTTTATTAGCTGTATTCAAGAAAGTAATTTTTTTTATTATAAACTTTTTTAGGATTATTATATCAAGAAAAGGAAAAGGAAAAAACAACGCAAGTGGAAAAATGTATGCAAAGTACAGGAGCAGAAATCTAAAAAGGAGAAAGCTTTTGGAATCAGATCCAAGCTGTAGCACCGTAGCAAGTCCGACGTCATTGCAATGTTCAATGAAAGATTTGGTGGAAATCGACGAATCAGTTGCTGCTGCACTGAAAACTTCGTTAGTTAGAGAATGTGACGATTGGGACTCGGTTGGCGAAAAATGGAAAAGATCGTCTAATATACGGCAAAGAGACTTGCAAAAATTGAATAGCCATGAATTTATGCTAGCATGGCCGAAGTTATCTGATTCAAGGGCATCAGAATTAGTGAGTATTAACATGCAAGCACTTTCATTGATTTTTCAAAATATTTTCCGTTTAAAGTGAATATTGATTTTGATATAATGTACCCACTGAAAGGTCATCTTTTACTTGGTAAATGGGACTAATTTAAAGAGACGATTCGTGAGTTTTATGCAAAAAATCTTCAGAATGAATATTGTAAACAATTGTTTGCAAATATTTTGTCAGGTAAATTATAAGTTCACAACTTTTGTTAATTTCGTTTTTTTCTTTTTAATATCAATGTATTTATGTTGCAGATGCACAAGACTATAAATACACAATATTGCTCAATGCGGTCTAGGTTTAAGAGTGGTTGCGGAAAACAAAAAATTAAGGTAACAATAGCAGATTCTCAGGAGTGTTTTGTTTTGCGCTTAGCCACAATTAATGATTATAATTATAAACGACAAATTGATACAATCATAGAAAAATATTACTATGCTGGTTTAACCATACAGCCATTTCATATTGTGGAGGGTATTGAATATTATTCCAAATTTTATTTAGAAAATTATTTTAAGAGACAATATTTTATTAATCAGTATGTAGAAAAGTTAATTGGAAAAACTAATTTAAAAACAATTGACATAATAATATAGACAATAAAAGGATTACTTAGTTTCTTTTATACATATATAAATAAAACAAAGTATGTTTTAGTAATTTGAACTAACAAGTATTTTTAACACTCCTCCTCAAATTAGTAAACATTAGATTTTAGTCTGAAGATTTCTAGTTTTGTTGTTGATAAAGATTTTGTTAGCATGTCTGCAATCATTTCTTCAGAAGGACAGTAGTTGCAACCGATTACACAACGCAACAATATAAAAAAAATTTCATATGCTTTTAAAACCACTATACAATTTTGATGCATCATGACTACCTTTGTACAAAAATGGTAAAATTTTTAAATTCTATGGATAGATTTTTTTTTTAAATTTTTTTGTAAAATTGCATTTTTTTTAGACGCTTTTTCACATTATTAGTGATAACTCAAAAACGGCTAATCGGATATTATTCAAATATAATCAGAAAAATTAAGATTTACATAGCCTTTAATCCGTCTATATCTTTTGCTTTAATCGGATCAACAGTTTCGGATTTATAATAAAAAATGTAAGAAAAAAATATATTTTTTACGTAAAAATGGCAAAAATTTTTGTTTTAAAAAAATCATGAAAAATAGAAAACGGCAAAAAATGTTCAGATTCATTATTCTATTACAAAGCCACAAATAATAGCAACAAAACGAGATATCGACCATAAAAATCGACTGATTATATTCGAATTTATTCACAATTAAGTAAATTAAGCAACTTCTTTTGCCATACATTTCTTATGCTTTATAGATGCTTTTAAAACTACTATACAATATCCAAGTACTGCTGAAGTGTTTTGGATGAATAAGAAATGTATGGCAAAAGAAGTGTAACGGTATCATGTAAACGGTATCTTTTAAACAACCATTTAAAAATGCACATTTAACATCCATGTGATTTATATACATCTTTTGAGCAGCAGCAACAGATAACAAAATACGGAAAGTTGGTTGACGCACGACTGGTGCAAATACTTCGTCATAGTCATATCCGTACTTCTGGTTATATCCTTGTGCAACCAAACGAGCCTTGAACCTCTGGATCTTACCGTCAATACCACGTTTAATTTTAAATGTCCATTTACAGCCAATAACATTTACATCTGGAGGAACTCGAACCCAATCCCAGGTTTGGTTTTTCTTGAGAGATTTAATTTCCTCCTGCATCGCAGATTGCCATTGAAGTTTTTGTTCTGACATAATTGCTTGATTATAAGTTCTAGGTTCAACATCTGACTTAACCAGATTAGAGTATTTTACAGGTGGAACTCCTTTATTTTCTCTAGCCTATCGTCTTACAATTTGTTCATCAGCAGCACCTTCATCAACAAAATATTCTAGATCAGTACCAACACTACAATAAGAGTCACCATCAGACTCATCAAGGATATTATCGCAAGCAGCTTTCGGTCGATTAGAAGAAACAGTAATTTCAAAAATATTTCTGTTTACTAAAGAATCCGTACTATTTTTCGATTTTAATACAGTCTTCATATCAACGAATTTATAATCTCTACTTATAACAACTTTATTTTCATCCGTATTCACAAAACATAATCCTTTGGAATTCTCATCATATCCCATGAAAGTTAATACTCGTAGTTGAGACTTATCATCAAATTTTCTTCTTTTTATTTTAGGTGTTAATACGTAAGCCTTAGATCCAAAAATTTCAAAATTAGCAATATCAGGTTTCTTACCCTCCCATCTTTTGTAAGGAGTACAGGATATGGAATTTGTAACCAACCTATTTTGCAAATAATTCGAACACATTACAGCTTCACCCCAATATTTGTTTGATAAACCAGCTTCCATAAGAAGGCAACGAGACATTTCAATAATATATCTATTTTTTCTTTCAGCAACGCCGTTTTGTTGCGGACAAGACGGAACAGAAAATTGTGATTTAACACCATGTTCCTGAAGATAATCTTGTAACTTCTTTGATTTATATTCAGCCCCATTATCCGACCTTATGCTTTTAGGAACTTTACCAAATTTATTCTTAACCATTTCAATGTATATTCTTATTTTATCAAAAACTTCTGACTTCTCGTTTAATAAATATACAACAGTATAACGACTGTAGTCATCAATTAATGTAAGAAAATACTTCTTTCCGCCTGGTGTAACAGTTTGCATTGGACCACAAATGTCAGTATGTATTAATTCAAGTGCTTCCCCAGTATTAATATCGGACTTCTTAGGGAACGACTTCCGGGTTAGCTTACATCATTAATTTTAAAATCAGTTTTAAGCTTACCATTTTGCATAGCTTTAACTGCATTTATATCTCTGTGGCCAAATATTTTGTGAAAGAAATGTTGACATCGATTAAGACTGCATACAGCAACCATTGCACTCTCGTTATTTTGCGTTTCAAGTTGATATAAATTTTCGACACATTTCGCAATACACACTTCATCATTATTCTCATCAAGAATTTTACAATTTGCTCCATAGAACAAAACTTTGAAACCAACGGAAGATATTTTCTTTACAGACATCAGATTTCCTCTGAATGATGGTATATATAAAACATCGTCGAGTGTAACAAATGTTTGATCACCTTTTCCATTCACCAGTTTTATTTTACAGGAACATATACCAGCAGAAGAGAGGAGGAGGAGCAGGTTATAGTCCAGGAACCCTGGGTCCACCAAGGACGGGTTCATGGACTGACACTAAAGGGCTACAAGCTATTGTTTGCCAAAGGCACAGGTAATATTAGATCTTGTATCTTGGCTAAAAACTCTTTGCGTATCTTTATCCTATCTGATTTCAGTGATGGGGATACTGTAGCAGCTGCTCTGGAGACCCCGCCCGGTACGGTTTGGGTGGTCTCGAGCTATATGGCGCATGACCATGAGGGCAGTCCACCAAATGGCAAGGTGCGTGGCATTGTGTCAAGGGCGATAAGCACGAGGACGCCTATTATAATAAGTGCTGACGCCAACTCACACCACATCTCCTGGGGTAGTAGCGATACTAACGAGCGGGGTGAGTGTCTCTTCGATTTCATTTTAAATAATAATCTTGAAATTGTCAACAGGGGTTCAGAACCCACTTTTATTGTGTCTAACCGTAGAGAGGTTTTAGATGTAACATTGGTTAGTGCAGAGCACACCAATCTGGTTAGCGGTTGGAGGGTTGCGGATGACTGCTCCCTATCCGATCATCGCTATATTGACTTTAACATAGGGTTAGGTGTAAGTAGATTCAATCCTATAGTTAACAGAAAGAAGACTGACTGGGAGCTACAGAACAGTGTACTCTGCAACTCCTTATCGACGTCTCCAACTATTAGAAATATTGGGGACATCGACTCTGCTGTGGAGATTCTAAGTGAATCGTTCCGCTGTGCTACTAATGTGGCTTGCAAACCAACGGTTTGCAGGGGAAGGGCCAGACCACCATGGTGGAGCCCGGAAATTGCACATTCACGAAAGGAATGTCGTAGGCTATTCAACGAGGCTAAACGATCAGGCGACTGGTCGGCATACAAAACCTCCGTGAATCGCTTCAAGAATCTTGTCAGGAACGCAAAAAGGAGGTCTTGGAGGGCTTTCTGCAGTAATGTGGAGGGTTCATCTGAAACCAACAGGCTGCGTAAGATGCTATCAACCGCACCGGTTGTTCCCAGCTACATACAGAAACCCTGTGGTAACTGTACCATGAGTAGTCAACAGACGCTAAGCGTACTACTCGACACTCATTTTCCTGGCAGCCAGGCGGCACCTTTAACAGGCACTGCCGATGGTAGCTTGGCGACAGGTGCAGTCACAACTCCATTGGATATGGATAGGCTCCGCTGGGCTGTACACAGCTTCGATCCGTTCAAGTCTCCGGGACCAGATGGAATAATTCCAGCGGATCTACAGAGAAATGCGGACATTGTCCTACCTTGGCTCACGGTAATTTACAGTGAATGCCTTAGGAGGGCTTATATACCTATTTTTTGGCGTACGTGCAAGGTTGTCTTTATCCCGAAAGGGGGTAAGACGTCACACACTAAGCCTAAAGACTTCAGACCGATAAGTCTTACTTCTTTTTTACTCAAAACTTTAGAAAGAGTAATTGATATTCATCTGAGAATGACCATTCCGAATGAGCTTCTCTCCAAATCACAGCACGCCTACACTAAAGGCAAATCTGTGGAAACGGCACTACATTCTCTAGTGGGCCACATAGAAAAATCTCTTGAGTATAAGGAATGTACTATGGGGGCTTTTCTGGACATAGAGGGTGCTTTCAACTATGTCAACCCCGATTCCATTATCAGTGGGATGGCAGCGGTAGGGATTGATGACAATTTATGCCGGTTTGTTAGAAACTTACTAACTTTCAGGGTAGTCAGGGCCTCGATTGGGGATGTCACTGAGTATAGGGCAGTCTATCGGGGCACTCCACTGGGAGGTGTTCTGTCACCTCTGTTGTGGAACCTGACCATTAATTCGCTTTTGCTAAGTCTAGAACGCAGACAGATTATGACTGTCGCGTACGCGGATGACGTAGCGGTGGCGATATCGGGTAAGCACTTGGATACCATATCTCAGTGTATGGAGTCTGCGCTGGCTCTGCTGAGTAGGTGGAGCGTCAGCTGTGGGCTCGGCATCAACCCAGCCAAGACTGAGTTGGTGCTCTTCACTAGGAGGTACAAGACCGATAGCTTTATACACCCAAAGCTTAACGGCACCTCCTTGGAACTATCTAAAACCGCCAAGTACCTGGGTGTGATTCTGGATAGTAAGCTATCATGGAATCAGAACATACAGGCGAGAGCGGAAAGGGCCTTAGTGGCTATTTATACATGCAAAAGGGCAGTAGGCCTTAAATGGGGTATCAACCCTAAGGGGATCAACTGGATCCTTGAGACTGTTATCAAACCAGTACTCTTTTACGGGGTATTGGTTTGGTGGAATGCGATGGACAAGCAGGCTCATCGCAGGACCTTTGAAAAAGTCTTTCGGGTCGTAGTGAGACTGATGACAGGCGCACTACGATCTACACCAACGGGAGCAATTTTTGCAATGCTAAACTGGCTCCCGGTTGACATTCTGGCCAGACAACTGGCTCTATTCTCAGAGGTCAGGTTGAATACAGTATGTCCATGGACTAGGACTGACTATGGGCATGCTAGGATTTTAAGAGAGCACTCGGAAATCCATGCCAACATTGACTACTGTGTACCAAGACCCTTCTTTGGTGGACTTTTCCGTTCCATTGTCGTTGACAGGGAACAGGTGGACAGGCTTTCCTTTCCCGAGGATTCAGTTAGAGTTTTCACTGACGGATCCAAAAGGGGAATAAGAACGGGCGGAAGCTTCTATGTGGAGAACTTCAATGTTAGATCTCCATTCCGGCTCCAGGACGGTTGTACTGTCTTACAGGCCGAAATCTCTGCTATTACTCGGGCAGCGAGGTGGCTAAGGTACTATAGGATATCGAATGATATCTTCATTGTTACCGATAGCAAGGCAGCCATCTCTGCTATTAGTGGTGTGTACAGTACATCAAAAACTGTGGTCGAATGCCGACTGTCTATCAACGAGATAGTGAGACATTCGAGGGTGACACTGGTTTGGGTGCCAGGGCATTCTGGATGTCCAGGCAACCATACTGCGGATGAGATTGCCAGACAAGGGACTGAATTGAACAGTTCAATGATCAGTCACTTCACTGGCATTCCATTAGCGCGATGCAAGTCTCTGATTCAAAGCGAATCATACAAACTAGCTCAACTTAGGTGGGATAGTGTGGCTAACTGTCTCGTGGCAAGAGCCACGTGGCCCCATTACGATTTGCGCAAAACGCGCGACCTTCTCAAATTTGACAAGGCGCGCATGCGTCAACTGGTGACTGTTCTGACAGGACACTGTAGCTTTGGGACTCATGCTAGGAGGATGGGTCTAATATACAACGACTATTGCAGAAGCTGCAATGATGAGGAGGAGGAAGAAACTGTCCTCCATCTTCTGTGTCAGTGTCCTGCCCTCGCTAATGCAAGGGCAGCGGCGCTGGGCTCCCGATTCCTGTCAGACTTAGACAGCCTGGCAAACATGGAGCTTTCAGGGATATCATCCTTCCTCAGGGGTACAGGATGGTTTGAAACGGCGGAGGACATCCCTTAAGAGGTCCTCTGCTTAAGGGCATCACAAAGGGACCGAATTTGACGGACCCAAGTGGATTGTCCCGCCAGGGACAATGGCCCTCTAACCTAACCTAACCTATACCAGCAGAATACACAACATTACCATTTGCAACAACAACCTTTTCACGCCAAGTCAAATCAAGGTTTACAAATTCTTCTTTGATACTACATATATGGCAAGTAGCACCTGAATCAATCACCCATATATGTACCTTCTTTACCATTTAACACGAAACAAGAACTACCACAGGCACCATTACTCTCAGCAGTTTTTACATTTTGATTATTATTGCTTGATTTACTATTCTTATATTTCCAGCAGTCCTTACGAATGTGACCAATCCCATTGCAATAATGACATACTACTTTTCTAAGACTATTATTTGGCTTATTTTTATATTTGTTAGTTGTCTTCAAAACGGTGTCTTCACAAATCTGTCTTCTTTTGTGTTTTTCATTTTCTTCTGGTAATTTGTTTTCAACTAAGGTCATTATAAGATCATTTTCATCCCTTACTTCAAGGGCAGTAATTAAAGTGTCATATGAATTTGACAAACTGCTCAGCATCATTGAAACCATTCATGACTCAGAAATTTTTTCCCCAAGAGATTGTAGTTTTGAAGACAACAACTTCATTTGATTTATATGTTTATCCATGTCACCACCAGGTTTTAATTTCAATTCACATATAGTTTTCATTAATTTTACCTTGTTGCTTAAACTTGATTTTTCATGATAGGCTTTCAATATTTCCCAAGCACCTTTTGCATTATTACAACCAGCAATACGAAAAACTTCGGACTCTTCTACAGCCAAACCAATTAAAATAGATGCCTCTGTATCACGTTCTTTCCACTTTTGATCAGGAACTGCAGGAACCTCATTTTCAATTATGTCCCATACTTTCTCCTTTTTTAAGAGGAACTGCATCTTATATTTCCACAGCTCATAATTGTCCCGATTCAACTTAGTCACAAAAAGTCTTACATCCGCCATTTTTAACGACAGAATTTGAAAAAATTCAAAAATAATCGGCACCAATTACTCAAAATAGGTTTTCAGCTAAATTTTATATAGCACATTCACGCAACGGATATTATCTTTCTTTATTTTAAAATAACGAAAAATAGGGAAGGCCCATAACCTTTTGAATATTATTCCAAATTTTATTTAGAAAATTATTTTAAGAGACAATATTTTATTAATCAGTATGTAGAAAAGTTAATTGGAAAAACTAATTTAAAAACAATTGACATAATAATATAGACAATAAAATACTTAGTTTCTTTTATATATAAATAAAACAACGTATGTTTTAGTAATTTGAAGTAACAAGTATTTTTAACAGAGGGCTGATCTGATACTGATCTTAAAGGTTTTTATATATTTTTTAACAACAATTTATTAAAATTTAATTCATTTCTTCAATGTTTGGATACTTGTTTAAAAATTTTTCAAACTCTATCTTTGAAATATCCTGAGGCGTGCCAACTTCCATGGATTTTTATTCAAAAATTTTTTTAGGAAGATAATACTGTATATGATTCAAAGTCAGCTAACGTTGCATCTTTTATTAACTTTTGTGCCCGTAATTAAAACCTAATTAAAACCTAATTCCAAAATGTATATATGTTTTAGGTGTCTAGAAAATTCAGTTTCAGTACTTTTTTCATTCATTTCTGATTCTATATAAAAATACATTAATGATAATCCAGTCCACGAAAATTTGAAGTGTTTATTGAACTTTTGTAAAAGTCCTTTTGAAGAAACTAAAACGGAATATAGACTTCTAAAAATTTTAAAAGAACTAAATTTATATGAAAACCCAAAATTATTTACAATCAACAATCAAATATCAGAGATTGTTATTAGTGGGAATCCTAGTTTGGGTCCGAAAACATCTAACATTTATATAATCCCCTTGAAATTCATGTTTGAATCAATTTTTAAAATTCCCAATCTCTTAGAATTAATTCTACAAAATGCTAAAAAATTTCTCAGTTCAAACATTCTTCAAAATTTCACAAACGGAGATCTGTACAAAACAAAATTATTGAAATACGAGTTTGATTTAATTATTCCCTACGTTCTTTATTTAGATGATTTTCAAATAAACAATCCTCTCGGAAGCCACACTTTTGCTATATGTATGTGGTTGTTACATTACTTTTCCTTCAATGCCACAACACTTAATAGCCCAATTCACAATCCTGTGCAAATGGTCTTGCATTATAGCATTTGCAAATTGAGAGAGTATTTGAGAGCATTTTCAATGTATTTTGTTGGTGTAGAGTACAATTATTTTGCACTATCATGTACTAAAAGCAGAGTAACAGCACACCCTTCGTCGGCCCTGTAGCAAAAATTAGCCGGCGAAGTAAAAATAGGTTGAAATAGCTACAAAAACAAAAAAAAAACAATAAAAACAAAAACTATCTTCTCATCTTTCCTAATCTGTCCCCTCAATACTATCCCCTCGTTTTCAGTTCCGGCGCAATGCATTGCATATATAGGGGTCATCCCCTGAGCGCTAGTCCTACTCCTAAAAAAAATGCAATGATGCACGACCATTTGCACAAGATTGTGAATAGGGCTATTGTCAAAATTAGAGAACATATTTACCGTTGCACTTATATCTTCTACATTTTAGGTTTTGTTCAGTCATTTAATTCTAAAAGTTTTTGCCGTATCTGTACAAGAACAAAGCTCCAAATGCAATCGGATGCAGTTCAATATATGGATTCTTTAAGAAACAAAGAAAATTACAATCTTAATGTCATAGAAAATAATTTTCAAGAAACTGGTATTAAAAACCGGTGCATTTTCGAATATATTCCAAATTTTCATGTCACAGAAAACTTTTCCTTCGACATTATGCGTAGGGTTGCCAGTCGGGCTGGATTGTCCAGCCTTTTAATGGCCTGTCCAGTTTCAAGCTAAAAAGAAATTTGTCCAGCTAAAAACAATTTTCCACAAAATGCTCTTAATATTTATTTGCTGCTTTAAAATAATTTTTATAAATTTGCTATAACTTTTTTACTTCAAAGTACAAAAATATCTAGTAGCTTTTTTGTTTTGTTTGCGTCTTTTTGGTATGATTTTTTGTTTTCGTTATTTAATTTTAATTCTTAAATACATACCGCTCATATGATGGAAAAAGTCATAATTAAAGTTTTCAATTTGCAAAGAAGTCAGTCAATGGGAAAACGAAAAGATTTTTACATAAATTTTTTACTTAAGATAAATATAGAAGCGATAATTAATTCTACATTAAAAAATGAAACTAATTTTTTGAGTTGTGACGTTGTTGCAGCAAATGAGAGGTATGTCGATATAATTAATAAAATTGTTTGTACAATAAACAAGTAACTTTTCGTGAAAATTTTATTTCAAAATGTCCAGCTTTTTTTTTAATATCCAGCATTTTTAATTCACATGTCCAGCTTTTTGATAATCTGGATCTGGCAAGCCTAGTTATGCGTGATATATACGAAGGTGTTTGTATTTACGATGTATGTAATGTTTTACTTGGGTTGATTGATGAAAAAGTTTTAACTTTAAGCTGTATTAACAGCAGAAAAACTCTATTTCAGTATGGAGAAATTGAAGTTGGAAACAATTCTATACCCCTAGATTTATACAGATTAAAAACTAATAATTTAAAGATGACCGCTAGTGAAACTATTTGCTTTATTCATTTTTTGCCTTTAATGATCGGCGACTTAATTCCTCACGGTAACACCCATTGGGAAGTTTTCAAATTATTATTGCAAATAATTGATTTACTCTTAAAATCAAGTTTTATAGAAGACGATTTAATAAAATTGGAGAAATTGGTTAATTCATTTAAAATTATACGGTCCTCTAAAACCAAAGCATCATTTTCTTGTCCATTGCCTAACTGCTATTCAAAAATGTGGCCCTCTTAAATATCTGTGGTGTATGAGATTTGAGGCTAAGCATAAACAGGCAAAAATTTATTTCAGTAATACTACTTTAAGAGTAAATCTATGTCATTCATTGTCTTTAAAATCTGGATTAAAATTTTAAAATTTTTTGTTGAAACACGAAAATAATTTAGAACCTAATTATATTATTAATTCTTATAGTAATGGAAACTTATTAGAAGAGGAGTTATTTTACAAAATAAGTGAGAGAGAACTAGATTTTCAAAATTGCAAACTTTCCAATGATATTATATTTAAAGGGAGTCGATATAAAACAAACTATTACATAGCTACAAAAAATTCATCATTTGAAATTTTCGAAATAAAATTCTTTGTAATTCAAAATGAAAATATTTATATTTTATGTAATCAATTAAATATTAAAGAATTTGATAAACATTTGCAATCCTTTGAAGTTAGTACACGTAACCACGATAAAGCTTTTTTAATACCAATTTTAGATTTTATAACCCTCCCATTTCATTTATATCCAATGAATAATGGAAAAATTTATTTTAGAATAAAGTCAATTTAAATGTTAGTTTTAGGTTAATATAAATGCTATATATTATGTACGTACATATGTGTGTATATAATACAATTTATTTTCTTTAATAAAATACTTTTGAAAATTTAAAGCAATAACTTGAATTGTTATTTTAATGGGATTAGATTGAAAAAGGAACAGAAATTTACTAATCCACAACAAATGGTGTCAAATTGACACCATACCGTTGCAAATTTGACACCGTCACGGTGTCACTTCAACAACGACATGGTGTCAATTTGAAAACGGAAAGGTCTCAACTTGACACCAACCCGTTGTCAATTTGCACCCGTTTGTGTTCGGTTTGACAACGTCTACGTTTTCAACATTTCGTTGTCGATTTGACAAGGGCGTGCTCAACTTGACCACAATCGTTGTTGATACACTTTTGGCACTGATTGTGGTCATTTGATCACGTATGGTGTAATTTTTTCTCTGGGTGTACGTGCCTTAAAAATACAATTTTTAAAGTCGTAACCTGGTACTACTCTGGCCTACCCCTCCTCCCCCCTTTGCCCCTATAAAAAAAAACATTTTGTTTTTAATTGTGTATATAATTATCCCAAAAATTTATTTTTAGAGTTTTATGACAAAGGTGAAATGTCTCCTCCATATCCCTTGCCAGAGCGACCCCGCCAAAATACAGTTTTAATGCCCTCCAAAGAGAATTGGACCCCATAATGTATATATATTCTTGATCAGTGATGAAGTCTAAGACGGTCTAGCAATGACCATACGTTCGACTGTGGAAAACATGAAATTGTCTATTTTTGAAACCCGCCCGTTTTATACGTTGAGGTGCGATATTATATAAAGTTAAATATTTTAAATTTACTAACTAAATGTTTGGAGGGTATTTAAGATTCGACCCGGTCGAGTATAACGTTTTTACTTGTTTAAATCTGAAAGTTGGCAACACTTTAGTTATGATGCAGATTATTGAATTTGTTTACCAAAATTCATTCTCTATAGAGGAAAACCATTGTGCTCATTTCTGATTCAATGGATACGTGAAGAGACAAATTCGCCATATTTGGTGTGAAGAGCGTTACGAAAACCGGCAATGCATTCCGAAAAATGAACTGTACCCTTTACTTGGCTGAGATGTGGTTTCAACCAGACGGTACCATATGCCACGCAGCATGCGAAACAAATGTCCTAAATGGTTTATTTCATGTTTGGGACCGCTCCATTGGATGTGGGTCTATTTTAAGGCTCATGTCTTTAGGGACAAGCCCACAACGGTTGACTCGCTGCAAGCTGATATTGAAGAATTTATACATGGGATACAGGCCAATATGTTAGAGATAGAGAGTATGCTGCTGATTTACGTATAGATCGTTCTATCGGGTCAAATACAGATTTAATACATGTCCATAATTTTTTTTAGTGACATCTGAAAACTCTTAAAAATCACTCATTGTATGAACTAGTGCGCTGTAAATTTAAATACGGTGTGTAAAAATGCATACTGGCATAAAATTCCATTAGCAAATTTATATTTCAAATTTAATGATGCATTTAGCACCCCCCTCTTCTAGATATTTTACTTCATTTTGCTATTGCTGGTTTAATTTTATGCCCTCGCGGTAAAAAAAGCTAAATTGAGGTCGACAGAGGAGTTAGGCATGCATGTACATTAAAAAAAAAAAACAAAGTTCACCGTACACCACCGAATATAAAGCATTGTTGCAAAATGATTTCGAAATTTTTTTTTATATTAAATTGAATTAAGATTCATAGGCTAATTGTTCGAAATTTGTTTTTTTAAATATCAGAAAGATATGATAAATATTCCAAGGCACAAAGGAAAGTCAACATCAGTTTTATTCAACCTACACAGAAAGACGCAACCCTTTCATCATCAGTGCTCATGTGTATTGTGTTTGTCACCACTTATTAGGTGGATTAGTTGAATGTGATAACAGTTCCTATTTACACAAATTTTATAGTGAAAAAGAATCCGAGAACTGTATCAACCTGATGTTAACATGTTATTGTTTTAACACCCGTGTTACCGTTTGATTATTTTTCTTCATGTCCCATTTTTCTGAATTTTTTGTTCCATCATACCTAAGTCAAACTTTTTTGGTTTGAATTTTTTTATACTTAAGTACATGTGAACGTTTTCCAATTTTATTATTGGTAGCTCAAGCCATAGCTTAAATTTGTATGTAGTAAGTATTTTCACGAACAATTATAATATAGCAATATAGCAATATAAATGGAACAAAAAATTCAGAAAAATGGGACATGAAGAAAATTAATCAAACGGTAACACGGATATTAAAAAATAACATGTTAACATCAGGTTGATACAGTTCTCGGATTATTTTTCACCTGTTATCACATTCAACTAAGCCACCTAACAAATGGTGACAAACACAATACCCATGACCACTGATGAAGAAAGGGTTGCGTCTTTCGAAAACAGCTGTTCTGCTCTGCTGTGTAAGTTGAATAAAATTGATGTTGACTTTCCTTTGTGCCTTGGAATATTTATCATGTCTTTCTGAGATTTAAAAAACAAATTTCGAACAATTAGCCTATGAATCTTAATTCAATTTAATATAGCAATATAAATGTTCGTGAAAATACTTACTAAATTTTTATTTTTTTTGCAAAAAAATATATATATATTTCTTTTTTTCTAATAGTTCTGTTGGAATTATTGAAAAACTTCCTTAGCAAAAGTTTAATGATTTTTTGCGAGCTTTAATTTTATGATATTAGGGTGGCACATTAGAATAGTAGGAACGGAGATCTGGTTTGTAAATACTACAAGAGGATATTTGAGGTCGATGACTATTGAAACAAAACATTGCCCTCCTCGAGACAAAAACTTCGATGTATCACTCTTTGAGATCCGATTGAAAATGTAGAAGATGTAACGAAAAATGAATTTTGGCGACCCTCACTTTCGGCAAAAAAAAAATTTTTTTCGAAACCACCTTGCAACAATGCTTTATATTCTCTAGTGTACGGCCAACTTCGTTTTTTCTAATGTACATGCATGCCTAACTCCTCTGTCGACCTCAATTTAGCTTTTTTGCGCCTGTAAGACGTGACGCTCTAATGTAAATATGTATGTACATACATATGCCAATAACCGAGCAATAGTCAACTTCACACACCCGTAAAGAAATAAAGACTTAAAATAATTTTTTAGGCCTTATTTCCTTAAATTGCTATACTAGAGAACACAAGATATGTTCTATTATGCAGCAGCTTCGCTAAATGAAGCGTCTCTCTGCAGCCAGCATTTGGATGTGCGGAAAAATTTTATCCTCTATAATTTTACGAATACCAGATATGCTAACTAAAGCTTCTCTGCGAGCTTATTTCATGCGAATAACTCCTCAAGCTTTTGTTTGGAATAATACCCCTTTATTTCAATTCTAAATTTCCTTAGATAGGATCTATACCTAACATAATATGTAAGATGAGGACGTCAAATTCAGTTGCAGAGATAGTTATGTTACGTGTAGAATCCAAATTAGTTTTATCTCAATATTATAAAAAAATTTTATGAGAGCGTTTTTTTAAGAAATCCTATTACAATCTTATGAGATGAACTGTCATATAAGCAACTGCGTTTTTATTTGAATATAAAAAGCCGCCATTAAAAATCTGGAGTTGTTTGTGAAAAAATCATTTTATTTGTACATACCAGTTGCAACGTACATATTATATATATTAAAAATAATAAGCTGCGAAGATATTATCTGTGGCTTTGGGACATAAAAGTTCCGTCTATAAGCGGACAGATCTAAAAGAAAACCAATCCATAGATTTCCTTGCATACTCTATGCACATTAACCACAAAAATTAAAAATTAACATTAACTACAAACAATTATTTATAGTTTAATTGCGTCGCGGCTGTCAATAAATTATGGATTCTTATAAGATTAATAAAAATACGTATATGACGAATTGTGCACCCTTGGCAAATATTAAGATTAAGATGAAGAAATCCTTCCGCCGACGTTCTCTCAGATATTCAGCCAGATTGTGTAAGGCGGTGGTGTTTACGCCAAAGACGTTTTTTGTACAAGATTAAAGAAACACACATTCAGTTTTCTTTTATCTTATACGAAAAACATGTATGTATACATACCACAATTTTTCTGACAAACGAAGCAGCATTTTTTTTAAATTTTTAATAAATTTCGAATCTTTTTTGTTATATTCAGAGGGAACTGTTGCATCAATGGTCTTCAACGTAACTGTTCTATGGATGGGGAAAATGGGAACAGCACAAAATTCATTCAGTGGAGATTATTGGAAAGATCACATGTCAAAACTATTTTCCTGACTCATCATATCATAATATTAAAATTTTTTTTTTCAATTTAAAGTTATTTTCCTGAAATTTCCTTTACGGAAACTATTTACAGCGCGTCTACATATGTATGTATAGTGATGTGTTAAAACTGTTTAAAACTTTACTTAGAAATTATTTAAAATATAATTTCGTTAAAGATCATTCGTTTATTATTTTGTGAAATAGATAATTTCTTATCAAGTGAAGACATTTGTCTTGTAGTGTACATGAAACAATAAGAAGTATTAGCTTTTAAACTTACGACCAATTTGTTGATAATTACATTGCATTTTATATTGAATTATTTATGTTCTCAAACAAAAGAGAGACTTGACCTCTAAAATTCAGTTCTAAATATTCGTAATTTAAATTGAATTAACATCTTTTGTTTTAAATAAATATACAAAAGAAGTAATCCTTTGTTAAAATTTTTTATACTTTATTAACAAAGGAAGAGTATCCATTGATAGATAACAGAATAAAAGAATTATACAGGGTGTTTTTTTTAAAGGTATAGAACTTCGAATTGAACTAAAACACAAGAAAATCGTTTTAATGTCCATCAATTTGGCTTTATTGGAAGGATAATTTTATGCCATTAATGTTTAAATATGATTTCGGGCATTTGGCCGCCGCGGCTGGCTCGAATAAAGCCAATTCTACAGGTCCAATTTTCAACCACTTTTTCGAGCATATGGGGCCGTATGTTGGCAATAGCGCCACGAATGTTGGCTTCCAAGTCCCATAACGTTTCTGGTTTGTTGGCGTAGACGAGCGACTTCACATATCCCCAAAGAAAATAATCCAATGGTGTCAAATCACACGATCTTGGTGGCCAATTGACAGGTCCATTCCGCGAAATTATGCGCTCATCGAATGTTTCCTTCAATAAATCGATTGTGACGTGCGCTGTGTGGCATGTAGCGCCGTCTTGTTGGAACCACAACTCATCCACATTCATGCCATCCAATTCGGGAACAAAATAGTCGGTTATCATGGCTCTATACCGGTCTCCATTAATGGTAACTGACTCTCCAGCATTATTTCGATTCATTCGGGTCCTCTTCAACACTTTGCTCTACAGCGGCAATTGTTTCTTCGGTGCGCACTGTTCGACGTCTCTGCGGATGCGTATTATCACATAGAGTAAACGTAGTGCGAAAACGATCCATGGTTAACCGAATTAATTTCTCTGATGGACGATTATGTCGACCATAAAATGGACGGAGCTTGCGGTAAACTTCGCGAACTGAACCATTACTTTCGAAATAAATTTGCACGATTTGCAAGCGTTGTTCTTTTGTCAACCTGTTCATGATGAAATGGCAAACCAAACTAAATATTAATCACTTGACAGCTGACAAAATGGCCGTCACTTAAAAAAGTGATGCCCTTAAAGTTCTATACCTCAATAAAAAACACCCAAAAATTTTGAATTGTTCTTTAATCAATAGAAAGAGATTTTTTATGTTAGAAGTTACTATAGCTTTTGATATCAGAACATATTTGTATATGGGCATTTCCAGTTTGGCGTTACGTTACTTTTGTACGGCGATATGTTGAAAAAAACTTTAAAAACCAGAATTTGAAGAAGTTTTTTCTCACATTCGAGAAGTGATTGGATAGCTCTATATTCAGTAAAAACAATGCAAATAATGGAGTTCAAGGATATCAAGATAAACTCAAAAAAATGACCTGGCGTTACGTTACAAAAAACGGAAGTGCGATTTGTCTTTGATAACAAAATTGTTTAACTCTGCGAATTGGGCAAGTCTTTTTAATCAAAACTTTTTTGGTAGATTTGGACTAATATACAGTTATTTTCCAAGTTATCAAATGAAAAAATCTTTTTTTCCTTTTCTTATTTTAGGAAAAAAAGATCTGGCGTTACGTTACTAAAATTTCCACTTGATATTTATTTTGCTAAAAAATACGAAAAAGACATATATGTATATTAGAAAATTATACAAAAAACTGCATTTGTTATTTATGTACATATATATACATAGGTCCATACATATGTATTTATTACTTGTGAATATGTTAGATATGTATATATTATTTTATAATAGTTTTATTTGAAGATGCAGTTTCAGCTGCATTTATTTGCATATCTTCACTGCATGATAAAAAATGATTAAAGTATTCTTCCGACCTGGGGCTTGGATACTAATATCGTCTCTCAAATAAAAATGCCGAACAATTTGTTTCTTTTCATCAGTTGCATATTTTATCTCTAGTACCAAAGGTGATGTACTATTTGTGCCATACTTTTCATAAAGTATGTAACCAACATCAGCTCTTTTTTTAAATCGACTGGCAAAGCATTCTTAACTTTAGTTAACGGTTTTTCTAATGTTTGTTTGCATCTGTAAGGCTGATTGGCTAGCGAATTTATATTTTCTTCATTTTTCTCTTCAAAGGCAAATTTTCTTGCCTTTTACGGTTTTGTTCTTTTTCTTTTGCTGTGGTATTTTGGTTTGATTCCAAAAGATTTTTCCTGTATCTGGATACTATTTCCCTAGTTTTTTCACGGCTTATTTGAAGCCTACGGGGATCCAATTTTAATTTGTCCCTGCAGCGCTTTGATTAAATTTTGCTTTCCACCGAAGATTCCATCTGCAGAAACCAACATTTTAAGTTACTTTAAAAACAACATAACACCATGCAAATAAATTACTCACAATCTGAAGTTACGTTACACACTTTTGAAAAATTATATTAAATTAATTGTCTGTTTAATAAGCGAGTTTTTAATTGTCAACACTTAAGTTTATAAAACTTGTTTAAAATGCAACATTTCACGCACTTCTGATCACCAGCGCAGAGATAATGAAAACAAATGTTATTTTGGCTGGCGTTACGTTACATTAGAACAGGGAAAGGCAAATGCAGGGCGCGGCGCCTTTTCATTTACTCTTCTGTTCCGTACGTGTGTACACGCATTGTAGAGCTGTAAACAACTTTAATCAGTCTAGTTTCAGCATTCAAACAGGCAGGTTGTGTTTATCGCATACTTTAAGAATCAGCGTTGCCAGGAAGCAATGTGAGTCCGATCACAGTTGAGAAATCTTTATGAAAAAAATGTTTGCTGATTCTAGTACAGGGAAAGGCAAATGCTTTGGCGAAAAGTATGAAGAGATGCGGAAAATTATGAATGACATTCCCTTATGACCACCTGGTGTTTTTGGAGATTTTAAAGTTTTAATTGGGGAGAAGTGACGAAAGTTGATTGGCAATACCGATTCGTGGTGAGAGCGCAGAGAGTATATAAGTAATACAATCGCAAAATGTAATAGTATAGGTTGCCTTTTCCTGCTTTGGACCTTAAAATTCTTAGATTCCTGTTATTTGCAAAATACATTCTATAATAATCTTGAAATTTCAAAAAAAGTCTGTCATTCGCACAAAAAATTACAACAAGTCCCTTTTCTGGGAGACACTCTCGCATTGTATTCTTTATGTCGGTTTCTTTTGTTACCATTATCAAGTTTCTTATTTTGTTTTTATGAATTATTTTTAATTTCCTAGATTCCCTAGTTGCGTAATCTAGAATGATCTGATTTTTAAACAAATTAAGGGGTTTTTCCGTAATTGATATAAAATTTGTATCATCAGTATCTGCACTGTGAATCGTTTCTATATCATTACTATCGTTGGCCTCATCAGAGTCAAACAATTCATTAAGGTTAATAAAAATTGTTGACTCCGAAACCGTTTCGCTCGGCGTCGTATTTCTCTTAAAGTCATATATCATTCTGCTTAAACTGTCTGCCACTATAATTTCTTTGCCTTTTATATACTCTACTATAAAGTCAAACTCATTTAATTTTATCTTCCACCGTTGTAATTTCGAATTTGGTTCCATCATATTATTTAGCCAAACTAGTGGTCTGTGGTCAGTTCTTATTGTAAACCTACGGCCATATAAGTACGGGCGAAAATATTTCGTTGCCCAAACCATTGCAAGGAGTTCTTTTTCAATTGTACTATATCGTTGCTCGTGACCGTTCAGGGAGCGACTTGCATAAGCAATGGGCTTATTATTTTGCGTAAGCACAGCACCTAGTGCGAAATTACTTGCATCGGTTGTTAATGTGAAATGTTTTTGAAAATCTGGGTGAGCAAGTATGGGGTAATTTTTTTAACAATGTCTTGAGTTTATTAAACGATTCTACGTATTCTGGATAGTTTATATTTATTTTGGAACTCTTTTTTAAATATTTTATAATATGATAAGCTATTTTAGAATAGTCTTTGATAAATCTCCTATGTACCCAGTTATTCCCAGAAATGATTTAATCTGCTTTTGCGTTTTAGGTAGTTGAATGTCGTTAATGGCTTCGATTTTTTTTGGATTAGCTTTAATTCCATCTGGGGTAATTATGTGACCTAAGAACTCTGTTTCCCTGGATAAGAATTTACACTTATCCGGTTGAATTCTAAGGTTAGCATTCTTTAAACATTTTAGGACCTTTTCTAACGATTCCATATGTTCTTCTATACTCGTAGAAAAGACCAAAAGGTCGTCTAAATAGACTAGGCATATTTTCCCAATAAATTCCCTTAGTATACCATTAATGAGACGTTGAAATGTGGCGGGTGCATTCCGAAGTCCAAACGGCATTCTCAAAAACTCGTAATGACCACTGGCGGTCGAAAAGGCTGTTTTATGGATGTCATTAGGATGCATTTCAATCTGGTGGAAACCCTTTGCCAAATCGATTGTTGAGAAATATTGACAATTTCCCAGCTTGTCAAAAATGTCTTCTATATTAGGTATAGGAAAACGATCTTCTATTGTGATGTCGTTTAGTTTTCTATAGTAAATGAGTATTCTCCATTTCTGTACATTGTCAGAACCTATCTTTTTGGGTACGACCCAAATCGGGCTATTGTATGGACTATTTGATTCCCTGATAATACCATCTTTAAGCATTTCTTGAATTTGTCGATCAACCTCTGCTTTATGAACTTCTGGGTAACGGTACATTTTAGAATATATTTGAATGTCGTGTTTAGTATTAATACTATGTTTAATGTCATTCGTAAATGGTAGCTTTTCTTTTGATACTTACTTGTATTTTAGCAAGGTTGGTCTTAATTTAGCTATCTCTTGCTCATTCAAGTGACTAGTTCCAATAAAGGTAAGAAAGTTGTCCCTAGCTATTTCGTTGTTTCCTACGTCAATAAAATTTTCTTTGTATGAAATGTTATAATATAATTCTTCGTAGTTATCCATGTATAACGGCAATGTCGCGTTCCTAGTGATCAACCGCCGATTTGGGTAATCAATTATAGTGCATAATTTTTGTAAGATATTGTTACCTATTAACCCATCATAACCATTATCCAATTTACATTCCAAAAATTCGCAATAAAAGTTTTCAGTTTCAAATTCCTTAAAAAATGGGAATCTACAAAGGTATTCCATTAAAAATATTTTTCCTAAAGCTTTAGCATATAGATTAACTTTTGTCTTCCATTTCGGTGAACATACTCCTTTATTCACAATACTAAATTCCGCTCCGCTGTCAAGAATGAAATATATTTTTCTAAACTCTAAGACTCTGTTGAAAAATTTATATTAGAAGAGCCAACTTCCATTGGAACTACACCTTCAGTCCTGTTAGTATTTCTATTCTGTCCTAACCTAGTGTCTTTTCTCATATTATATCTTCCAGATTGTTCATTCTCGTGCCTACGAAAATTTCCTGACTAGTTATTATTATAAAAATTTCCAGATTGATTATTGTTATATCTGCGAAAATTTCCCGATTGATTATTATTGTAACTTCCAGATTGCTCATTATTATACCTGCGAAGATTTCCCGATTGATTATAAAAATGTCTAGATTGATTATTGTTATACCTACGAGAATTTCCAGATTGATTGCTACTTTCAAAATTTCCGTTATTATACTGCCTATTGTTATAGGAAGTAACGTTATTGTCCCTGTAATTTCTATTCCAGGTACTATTACCTCTACTTTGATTTGGGTTATTATTCACATAACTTGTCCTGAACTGTGTGTTCGATTTCTGTTTATCACCAGTTGCAGTGTAATTCTTGTGCCTAGCTTCGAGAATAATTTGGTACGCTGCCTGCAATGTTTTCGGGTCTCGCGCAAATATTATAGTCTTTGTCGGTTCTGGTAAATGGTCCTTAAATACCTATTTATTTCTCTTGTAGTAAATCCTTCTTCCGGATGGGTTAAACGTCTATTGTGGAGCTGGTTTGTGATTTTGTTAATGTTGTGGTGGTATTTTTCAATCGTGGAGTCCATCCTCCATGTTTTCAATCTGCCCATTAATTCACTACTTGTATGTTTTTCCCCGAAATTATTTAACAGTACGCTTTTTAATTCCGCCCAAGTATCAACCGTTCCATGTCGATGTTGTGGAGCCTGTACATTTGTTTTTTAGGTATCCTAGAAGTATACTTTTATTGTTCACTTGGAAACCTGCTATTGATGGCAACAGGGCTTCTACCTGTGCCAGAAAGTCAGGTAATTGACAGGGATTGGTACCGTCGAAAGTCGGAATTTCCCTGATGCAACTTAAAACGAGATTAAATTGATGTATTACATTGATTTCCATTTTTGTTATTAAACTTCGCTACACTACAAAAACTGTCCGAATCTGTTCGTTTTTCAGAAACTAAGTAATAATTTATATTGGACCGTTTAAAATAGCACTATTAACTAGATCTTACTTTATAATTCAATATAAAATACAAATCCGTACATGAGATTTTTAATTAATTTTATTGACTTTAACTCTATTTGCTTACTTATTAGTTAAATTTAAACAAAAAAATATTCTTCTTCTAACTTACTATTAGAGGAATGAGAGTGTTTCTCAGTAAACAATTATATTTTACGCTCTCAAAATAAAAGAGCGTAAGCGTACATGTGAGTTTTGCTTCCACAATTGTGTATGAGGCTGACATCACTGTTTTAGAATTTTATTGGTTAAGTCGAGAAGATAATGTCGGCCAAATGGGCGCCGTAACAATTGATTGCTATACGGTTTCGTTTTATGGCATTTTTCAACACTTCGGCGAGAACTTCAAGCGACAGATTCTCGCACCCGTGTCGAATGTTGTCTTTGTTGTCATGGACCCAGTAATATGCAATTTTTTCCCTGCCCTCCTTTTTGGGCGTTGACATAAAATATTATTTGCAAAAATAATGTAAATATAAAAAGGAATGAATTACTTACGCGTTATTATCATAAAAATTAAATTTTTCAGCTTTTATAGGAAGGGGGAGGTATCCCTCTAACACCGCTCCCTAAAACCCCTCCGTCAAAAAAAATTCAAAAAATCCGCAAAAAAAATGCGCAAGAACCTTTTGATATTTTTTACAAAAAAATTTAACCAAATAATAATTTTTTTTAATTTCGAACACATTTTCTTATCACTTTAAAATAAAATTTTTCTAAAAATTAATATAAGCAGCTGATAATAGAGCCTTTCGCAGTGAAAAAAAGTCAATGTAAAATCTTTATTCGTCTAGCCACAATAAAATATATTGTAAATGTCACAAAATCGTAAAAATTCAGTAAAACCGTATGCAATTTACTCAACTTTCCTGACTTTAACAGTTACGCAAAACGACAAATTTCAAGCAAAAGCCTTCAAAATTCACAATACGATGTAGAATTTTTTTGGCTGTCGAGCTGTGTACTTAAATTTTTTACATTTCTTAATTTTAAATTTTAGCCTAATGTCAGGCTATAATGGCCAAATACCCCTATGTGCAGCGGCATCCTGGAAAAAAATGGCTCGTTGACTCCAGCGGGAACAGCGCACCACGCAGTCACTTTGAGCTGGTGTAATGGCTCCTCGTGCATCACTCGTGGATTTTCAAGGTTGGTGGCCAAACGGCGCAGGAATCGGCGACGGACGAATTGTTACGCAAAAAAAAAATTACACGATTATATCGCTCGACACGAGTGTATCGTTTCGTGGCTTGTTCACTTATATTCTACATCTGTCTATTTCATAAGTGTCAAAACAGATTTGAC
Source organism: Linnaemya tessellans (assembly GCA_951800035.1). NCBI lineage: Eukaryota > Metazoa > Arthropoda > Insecta > Diptera > Tachinidae > Linnaemya > Linnaemya tessellans. The sequence goes on from OX637535.1 coordinate 85,432,148, forward strand.
ATGGGCCGCAATTTGCAAAAATAAGAGCATCATCCAAAAGAGTGATTTCTTTTGGCCCACCTTGTACTTTCGCTCTTTTTAGACAATCTAGGATCAAACACATTTAAATTACACTGATTTGGTAGCTTTTCTACAAAAAATTAAAATCCAAAATTTTTATGGGGCTGGAGTCCATCAGTTATAGAAATTTTTGCTTTTATCGTTCAATAATTCGGGAACTTTTTATTAAATTTAATGTACGCAAAAAAAATATGAAGTAATTTTTTATACAAAACTATTCACATAATTATGCAGACTTTGTACAAAATATATTTTATTATTAAAATAATTTTATACTTGTATCTCAGTATACAGTGTAGACGGCTCTGTTACCCCACCCTTAAATAACTTTCTCTTATTTACCACACAATTTTAATTCCTTTCAGCTTCCCACATTTTTCAAAGTGCACGATTATTTTGCATATACTTTATTACCTAATTCAGACAATTGTCTTAAAAATCAAACTCGCAAAACAAAATTTCTTACTATTTGACAAAGACTCTGCAAGTAATGCAGTCGTTTTTGTTTTGATTTTATCTTTTACGTAATGTTGGCAAACTGTATCGTAAAATGACTGTTACCGATTCAAATACTGTTAAAATCAAATACCGGCAACATTACCTATATTCCAACCTTGCTATTACTTTCTGTTAAATGAAGTTTCTATTCTTATTTCGTTTTTATGTGTGATATGAATTATTATTTTCGAAATAAAACTAATTAAGTTAATAATCAAACGGCAACTCGGGTATTAATTACACGTGTGGTACCATCGGTTTAATACGGTTCTCGTATGCAATTTCCCAATAAAATTTTCATATGTAAAACCTCCTATCATATTCAACTAAGCCACCTAATATGTGGTGACAAACAAAAAATACACATGACTTCTGATTAGACTTGTGTCGAACTGGTTCATTCGCTCGTTTTTGACAGGAAACTATGATCAAACACATTTAAATAACATGAGTTTGATCAAAGGTTCTTGTCAAAAACGAGCGAATGAACGAGATCGACACAAGTCTCATACTGATGATGAAAGTGTAGTAGCTTTTGAAAACAGCTGTTCTGATTTGCTGTGTAAGTTGAATAACTAAAAACTGATGTTGACTTACCTTTCCGCCTTGGAATATTTATCATGTCTCTGAATTTAGAACAAATTTCCGAACAACAAGTCATAGCATTTAATATGTATATTATGTTTCCAAAAGAAACGGAGATAATTAATTGTATATTGAATATTGCTCACTATTGAAAGTTCCAAAAGCAAAAAGTTTAAAAATTTAAATATGCGTAAATTTTGGAAAAGGGTTTCAACGATGACATTTTTTTGGTATGACTAACGTTCAGGGGATAACTGCTATATATGCAGTGCATTGAGCCGGAACTAGAAAGGAGAATATAGTATTGCGATAAACACGGATTTTTAATAAGGATCTGCAACGAATAAGATTTCGGATAAGTCAAAACATCCGAACAAAACGCGAGTAATGAAGAGAAGAGAAGGTTTGATGGACGAATACCTACGTGTATGTAGCCGACTTCGTACTTGTTCAATAAGAACATAAGAAAAATAAGTTCATCAAATTTTATGTTCCTACTCGTTGTACTTCAAATACTTTTAACAGCAGTGTTAAGTTTCATAATGATGTTATAATTTTCTAGAAGTGTTAATTTTGGTAGTCTTTTAACAGACAATAGAAAAGTGACGCAATATTTTTTTTTTTTTAGGAGTAGGACCAGCACTCAGGGGATAACCCCTATATATGCAATGCATTGCGCCGGAACTGAAAACGAGGGGATAGTATTGAGGGGACAGATTAGGAAAGATGAGAAGATAGACAGTTTTTTTTAGCTATTTCAACCTTTTTTACTTCGCCGGCTAATTTTTGCTACAGGGCCGACGAAGGTGGGTGCTGTTACTCTGCTTTTAGTACATGATAGTGTCAGTCGCTGCCAATTATCTTCAGTGATCAGTGACTATGCCTTCATCATTGAAACAGGCTGCCAACAACGAACACAACCACGCACTAATGCTGTTTAGAAGAATTCAACACAATATTTCATGACTCAGCGCTGGATCGAACTCACGACCCTCCGCTTCATAGTCTCGTGTTCTACTACTTCAGCCAACAGCACCCTTTGCAATAATTATGCTATTAATATATATTTTTTTGTTAAATTTAAGAGGATTTTTTCAAAACTTGATAAATCCACTTATTGTGTTTTCGCACAATTTGCGAAAATATTTTTTTAGGTAATTCCACTTGCATTTGATATGAATTTTTGTTGCAGTATTATAGACGTCCAGATTAGTCATTGGTCTGTACAAGATTTAAAAATTATATTATTTGAATAAATACAAATTTTAAAATGGATTTATCAAGTTTTGATGCGATCGGATTCCTTTTTATTAAGTTTTGTGTTAAGCCACTATGGGTTAATTCTTTTGCTAAAATTACTTATATTAAATTAACCACGTAAATATGCAGACACATACATGCAGACTAAAACTTAACAGATGTTTTTTATCTGTAAACCTTCACGTGTAACTTATTGTACAACATGAAGTTCGATCTTCAATTCTTACTCGACATATTTGATGAATGACTCGAACATAAAATTGCGAAGTACTTTTATAATTGACCAGACAACAAAATTGTTTCTTGATGTTGTTATTTTAGAAAATAAGTACAACATTTTGTTGTAGAGCAGATTACAGTAGGAAAATATGTACAATCTTTGCCATATTAGGAGTACTTTTTTCTTCAAATACATTTATGTAGAGGTCTAATGTTTAATATTTAACTTGGGATATTTAGATTACAACTAGAAAGAACTTGTATTCAGAATCTAATTTTGTTCAGTGCATTGGCATGAATGTACGTACATATATAAGTCGAAATATTTTTATTACTGTGTATTTGAATATGAGTATGTACCCAATAAGCATTTTGGCTGGAATTCAAGTGGAATTACATTTGAAATGCAGTCACAATTTCCAATTTCCAGTGTTGAATTACAGTTGAAACACAGTTGAATTCAATAGCGAATCCAGCAAAATTAACCATTGAATTACAGTCGAACAAAACAGTACCTTTACAGTGTAATTCCAGCCTTGAATAACAGTGTGATTCAAGTTGAACCGAACCTGTTTTTACACTTGAAGTCAAGCAAGGAATTGCAGTGGAATTCAAGTCGAACCGAACCTGTTTTTACCGTTGAATTCCAGCATGCTTTTGGCTTTGAGTACATACCTTTACATTTATTTATTCCAAATTTCTTTATATTGTTTAATTTTCTATTCCTTATTTTCTTTTTGCTTATTTTCACTTTTATTTCTTTATTTTCACTTTAAAAACTTTGCGACTTTCGCGATGTAAAATTGTTCAACATTAATATTTTATTATTGACATTTAGAGTAAATAGCTGACTCGATTTGATTTTGTTTTTTTAACAAAACTTCAAACAGACTGGAAAGAGGATGGATTTCAAATGTAATTCAAGCTTGCATTCACACTGGAATTCCAACATTGGAATTCACAAAAAATTTGTGCTTATTGGGTAGCGATAATATCCCTGTAGGAAGTCAAACACATTTTTAAGTAACTTATCCCCAGTTTTTGACTTCTTATTTAAGTACAAAATTAGTTAATTTTTCCATAAACTTAAGTTGTGTTTAAATACACATTCAGTTTTTCAGTCTTAAATTAATTTTTGTATTTAATTGTGATAAAAGTATGGTAGCACAAATAAATTATAAAAAAATACTGCAAATGATACAATAAAACTACCTTCTTACCGACGTTTTGTTTCAATGAAGAGCTGCTTTACCAATTTTCAAGTTGTTGAATGTAAACAAACAATGAAAAACACATGGTTGTATGAAAAATTTAAATTAAATTTATATGTCCAATGTGGTGCATTTAAATCTTATTTAATTTTGAAGTGAAAAACAAAATTTTGTATTTAAATACACTTTAAGTTTAAATAGTACTTAATTTTGAAGTTAAAAACTGGGCATTAAAACTGGTTTTTAAATAAGCACAACTAGTGTATAAAGTGACTTTTTTCCTTGTCGTCGACTCACTCGACTTTTTAATTGACTACTAATTACTTATTTTACAACCAATTTGTAGTCAGTTTAATTTAAATTATTTAAAATACTTTTTTATTAATTCATTTATAAATAGTTAAGTTTCAATCAATTTTTTATTAAAAAATTATAAAAAAGATATATTTTTGCAACGTTGATACTGATTTTAAATAAAAATTCAAGCACGTTTCATGACTTAAAATGAAAATTAAATTCAAAATATTAGGTTTTTTTTTGTTTGGTTGATATCTGCATTAGATTTAAACCAATTTGTAGTCAGTTGCAAAATACTTAATTTATAATTAGTGTTTATAAACCGATTATTTTATTTCCTAAAGGGGTCTAATACAAACTATATACATATGTATATGTACACGCTTAAACAAACTATCCCAGTCAGCATTTTATGAAATTAATGATCATATCCGAGTCTTTTTCGACTCCTTCGCACGATTAAAATAAGCATTTATGCGCTCGTTTTCGAGTCGAAAATGACTGTTCATTCGGGAGAAAATGGTACCCCAGCCGCGACTCTTCTAAAGGAGTCTTTTATGATTCGCGCTTCTGATTAATTTCGACCCATTTTTGAGACAGTCTGTGGTAGTTCGTTACATATATTTTTTTTATTTTACTGCACGAGCTTGCTGGTTGTGTTTGTTTTTTTTTTTTAAATCACTTTCTAAGTATTTCTGGGAATCATTTTCGAGTCTTATTTTAAGCGCAGAACTGATTAATCAGATTTTGATCATCTAAGGCACTCGAAAAACACTCAGTTTGGTGAAACAATCTTCCACATGCTGACTGGGATGTATGCATGAAGGTAGATATGGACAGTGACTACTTACCACAGGCGTTATCGAAACACGCGGAATTGCAGTCGCCGTAGCCAAAGCAGAGACAGAATTTTCATCTAAGCTACGTGACCCATGTAAGACATTTAAAGTTTGCAGAGAGCACGTACTTGTAGAGGATAGAGGCGGCAACTGTTGTTGTTGTGGTAGTGACAGTGTTGTTGGCGTGCTTGATAATGCTGCTGATACTGACACACTACTAATGGTAGCTAATGGTGATAATGTGTTTCGACTGTTAAAAGGTTTCGTAATTGGGTTAAACGTTGCAGAAGTGGAGGTGAGCTTCAAAGTGTTGGTTTTGTTGGCGCTGGTAGTGTTTGCTGCTGTTGTGGCCGTTGAATTTGTTGATAATTCAAGCAGTTTATGCTGAGTAGCAGAATCTATTTCTTGCTGTTTGAGAGTATGTTTTATCTCTTGTTGTCTATCTTGAGCAGCAGTAGCAGCTTCAACCGCTGCTATGACGGCCATGGGATGGCGAGCTTGTAAGCCTAAAGCCAAGAAATGATTGTTAAAGTGTTCAATGTCACGACTAGATATTTTACGCCCCTCCAGTAGTTCCTCATCGATACTTAGACTATTAATATTGCTGCTGTTGTTATTGTTTTGGTCTGAAAATGCTACCGTCTCTCTATTATTTGAATCGTTTTTTTGAGTTTCCGCTTCGTCAGAGTCCCCCGACTCACCATCCAATATAAAGCGTATGGCATCATATGCAAACCACATTGGTTGATAATTAAGGCCCTTGCGTTTACCATTAAGAACCTTGCCATGCTCCCGATGGAATGAGGAACGTAAACTTTTAATTTTGGAACGAATGGATCGTATTTCAGCACCATACTTGTGTCCCAACAACTTGAGGGCATCATATTTCGTTTGTTTAATATGATATCCCTTGGTGTTGGGATCCCATAGAACACGTTGTCGTCGATAGTCTTCAATAAAATCAAGTATTGTGGCACGTGACCATTCAATACGATCGTTTGCTGATCCGCCGCTAATATTGTTAGTGGCGATGGTAGCACTGTTGGAGGTGGCACTACTGTTGCTGTTTGTGCTCATATTAAGTTTTGAGGAGATGCTGTTGCTCTTATTGTTGGCCAAATCGTTTCCTTCCTTAAATATGGTTGTAATGTTCATAACTCTCTTCCCCCTCTTGCAACGATTTTGCCGATCATATGGTGAAGACAGTTTGATGCTGTCCTAAATTGTACAATTGATGGTAAGAAGAGTGTATATATACTGGTATGTTGATAGCAAGTGGGGAGGTTGTGGGAGCATGGAATGGGTGCGACTAACTGAATGTAGTCCACAGTTTGTTAGCAATATTTGATCATAAGAGCAACAGGTTTTGAACAAGTGTTTTTCTTTTTATTTTCCTTGTTACTTCTTCTTGGTTTACTTCATCGCTTGCTTTGTCAACAACTAAAATATTACATTCATACCTACACAAATAACAACAAGACCATGCTACTAGGAATATGAGTGTATGTTAGTGCGTGTGTGCCTTTTCTTTTGGCTGGCTAATGCTGTATGTGTTTCTCTTAACTCTTTGTTGCTGGTTTTTGCCAAAATATTGTATTTTTGGTTGATCAACTGGTTTGAGGTTTTGTTTGGTGGTGATGTGGTATTACGGGTTTTGTTTTTGCCTTTTTTGTAGCGATGTTGTTATTGATTTTGCAGCTGCCGCAACTTGATTATTAAACACATTTGATCGCGAACATACATACCGTTTCGTCGTTCACCGTTGAAATCACGAATTGTACTAATTTCATATGTTTTTTTAATACACCGCCACCGTTGCTGCTGCCGCTACTACAACTGATACAGCCACAGCTGGTACGAATGTGGTTGTTGTGGCTCACAATCTGCCAGTCTGGTTGTTGTTTGGTTGGTTTGTTAGTTGTTGACTGATTGGCCTTAGTATGTGTGGCATGCTCCAACGTCATTGCCATTGTCGTTTCAGTTGTCGCAGCTATCGTTGTTGCAGTGGTTGTTGTTGCCGTTGATATTTTTAATTCGTCTCCAAACAAACAAAAATACAATTATATAAATCTACTTACATACATACATATGTACATACGTATAATAAGCGAATACAATAAAAGCATACTAACTTTGTATAATTTGTTATATTTCGTTTTTGCTGTTGTTAAAATTTCTGATGTTGTTGTGTGGTGGTAGTCTGATTTGTTGAAGGTATCCAAATTTTGCTAATATACATATACCATGTACATATGTACATAAATTTGTATGTATGCACATACGTCTGTATGTACACACAGATGTATATAACTAAGTAGTACATGCAAACAGTTTTTAGTTTTGTTGCTGCATTACTCCTTACTTTGGTTTCCTAAACAGACCCGCGCGCATTGCCCCACTTCTGTGAACTGTGCTGCTGCGGTTATTGTTATTTTTGCTTTGAGCTTCTGTTGGTGCTCTTGTTTTTGTCAAGTACATACTAAATGCATACATTCATAAGTACAGCCATACGTACATGCATGCATATGAATGAGTATGCATTCATGCATATGTTAAAGCACAATTGCATACATACAAACATACTTTTAAAGTTGCTCGTGCTTTATTCACTTTGTACCGTCATTAAAATTCGTTGCTGTTTTCGTTGTTATTGCCGCGTTTATATGTGTATTTAACAGTTCATACCTTATTTATACTTTACTCAATATTTTTGTTATGCTTCACTTTTTCCATGATCTTCAGCAGCAAGTAGGAACATGAAATTCCTAAGTTTGGCCGAATAATATAATACCTACATAAGTATGTACATATGTACATAGATATGCTTGTATGCATAAACTTTCGTACACTTGTGTGCTGTTGGTTGAAGTGGTTATATACGAAGCCGATGATTGTAGGATAGATTTCGTACTCAGTTATCAAGTACGAATGGAATTACTGTCAAAAATTTATTTCCAAGTGTTGTTAATAATACCTCTTCTCTCTTGATTTTGACATTATTTCGTAATTTTCTATGAACATTATACATACATATGTACGTGTGGTTTTTGGTGTTGTTAATTGTTGCACTAGTGAGAGTAATTGGTAAATTTGACTTGGATTTTTAACGTCCCGTTAAAAAAATTTAAAAAAAACAAGTAAAAACGTTATATTCGACCGGGTCGAATCTTAAATACCCTCCAAATATTTAGTAAGTGAATTTAAAATGTTTAACTTGGTGGGACAGAGTTCCTTTATATAATATCGTACGTCAACGCCCACTAAAGGGGGCGGGGTTCAAAAATATACAATATCATGTTTTCCACAGACGAACGTATGGGCATTGCTAGACCGTCTTAGACTTCATCACAATTCTATTTGGAGGGTATGTGGGGGAAACATTTCACCTTTGTCATACAACTCTTAAAATAAATGCTTGGGATAATTATATACAAAATTAAATATTTTTTTTTGATAGGGTCATTGAGCGGGCAAAGGGGGAGGAGGGGGTAGGGCAGCAACAGGCAGTCATAAAACTCTAAAGATAAATGCTTGGGATGATTATATACAAAATTTAAAATTTTTTTTTTTTTTGTTTTGGTAGGGCAGAAATCGGCAGTCATAAAACTCTAAAGATAAATGGTTAAGATGATTATATACAAAATTTAAAAAAACATTTTTTTTTTTTGGTAGGGTCATATAGAGGGCAAAGGGGAAGGAGGGGATAGGGCAGAGTAGTACCAGGTTTCGTCGCAGCATTGTCATTAAAGCTTAAAAATGTTATTTTTAAGGAATGTAGGTTTAAGTAAAACAATTTGTTAAATTTTTATGCTATTTTTGCCTATAATAACGCCCACTAAAGTGGGCGGGGTCAAAAATATATTTATTTTATTAAATGGCTCCAAGCTTAAGGCGTTGGACCGTATTTGACATAAAAATATATCATTTGCTTAACAAAATAACCAAAAAACTTTAAAAATCATGTTGTTTTTTCTGTGTTGGTTTAGTTCTTCTTAGGGGAACTTTTTTCCCTCTTGCCCGATTTAGCCCATCATCGAACTTAACCTGCTCTAAGCTTCAAAATATATTTATGCCAAATTTCAAGAGTCTAGCTCTTTTCGTTTGGACTGAATCGTGATTTCCACAGACGGACGGACATGCTCAATTCGTCTTAGATTTCATCACTGATCAAGAATATATATACTTTATGGGGTCTGAGATGGATATTTCGATGCTGTCGTATGCACCCTGTAGGGTAAAGCAGTGCGTGAGGTGGCATCCCAATCCGAACAGCTGACCGTCCAATAAAATACTGGGTGACAAGGACAGCTGATTGGATTGGGAATGTAGCGGCTGTTTTTTATTTACAAAAATAAAATGCATAAATAAAAAACCAGGAAAATAAGGAATTTAAAGTATGTCAAGAATGCGGAACGGTTTGATAGCGGACGGGAAAGTAAGGAAGTTCTGGAGGGGATATATAAGGAAGCAAGTTTGAGATGTGGAAAAAAGAGGGTAGAGAAAATATTGTGCGGAAGGAATTAAAGTCGGAAAAGTTTGGATCAAGGAAATTTAAAGTTTTTAAAATTGAAAAATTAATTAAATGTTTTGAAGAAAAAGAAGTTATATACAGAAAAATTTAAAAACTTAATAAAAAAAAAAAAGAAAAACAAAACGAAAGAAGATATTAAATGTTTTGAAGAAAAAGAAGTTATATACAGAAAAATTTAAAAACTTAATAAAAAAAAAGAAAAACAAAACGAAAGAAGATATTAAATGTTTTGAAGAAAAAGAAGTTATATACAGAAAAATTTAAAAACTTAATAAAAAAAAGAAAAACAAAACGAAAGAAGATATTAAAATTTAAAATAAACAAAAATTAAAGATTCATAGAAAATATAAGGAAAGAATTCAAGTTTTGAAAAGTGGGAAAAGTAAAGAAAAAGTTTTTAAGATGTTCGAAGTTGGAGTGGAAAAGTGCGTCCGGGTGAAAGTGGTGGCCAAATAGATACATAAAAATTTTAAGAAAAAGGAAACAGTGAAAATTTAATTATTAAAAGCCAAATTAAATTTAATAATTGAAGAAAAACCTAGGGCAAACTGGTGTAAAAGAAACAAATGTGAAAAGGTGAAGATCGAAACATAAAATACGTTAAAAAGAAGTAAAGATTTTATTTATAAAATAAAAAGAGCCACAGAATAGACAGAACCCTCCACGCAACGCACGCAACGTGGGAACTGGCCGTCAGCAGCAACAACACAGCAACAGCTGGGAACCACCATCGCCATCTCGTCGCATCCCAGAGGAAGAAGACAGGTGCAAGACCCGGACATACGGACGACCTGCGGACGGAAATGAATTATTGTATGTATCATTTATTTTAGTATGGTATTTTAAGTAGAAGTAGTTTTTATTTATCTAGTTTTTATTTGTAAATATTTTAAGAATTGTGAATTAGGATACTTAACCTAAAGTAAGTTTGGTTGTTTTGAATTTTCTGGTTCCTTATTGCGTAACGCGCAAAGCCGATAGGTAGAGCTCTTCCTAGGTAGGTGTATGTCGCGTAATTTCGCTGTTTTTTTTTTGTACTTTATAACCTCTTTTTAGTGTTAGGTATCCTGTTTTGTTTTTTTTATTAGGTGTCATCTCTAGATAAGTTACCATAGGTCTGTAATTATAATTAAAAATGGAAAATGTTTAGTATAGGTTAAGAGAATTTTTATTTAATAAAAATTATTTTTATAACGTCATGAGAAGAAGCGGCGCAATAATTTCTTATTTACGATTAAGAGAATGATGTGGGAGTAAGTATGACCGGAAGTCAGTAGGAAGGCGGTAGGAGGAGCAGCGGATGAGTCATAGGGGGTAACACAAGGAAAATTGGCAAAGTGTTACCGAGGTAGAGGGAGGCGAGCCATTGCTGGTAACATCCACCAGCCTAAAGTAGCCCTAAAACCAGAAGAAGGGTAGCGTGGGTATCTGGGGCGGTTTTGTAGGGTAGTATATTGTTTTGTTTCAAGTTTTTGTTAGTTAGAGAAAGTTAGTTCGTTCCATCCGGGTGCATTTCGGGCTCCAACAAATTCCTTTTTATCTTGTTTCTTGTCAAATTGGCTGGTATAAATTTTTTTTTTTATTATTATTTTATTTCGTGAGCGACATAACAGGCTGGTTGGCAAGTACACCACCCCAAGACGGCGAGCTTCAGCCGGAGCGAAAAGCGAGTATACCAGCGCCGCCAACAGTCTGGCAACACCTTCGCCCCGATGGTTGATTGTTTTGTGGCAATCAACCACAACAATGATTAATACTACAATAATTAATCAACAACAATTATTAATTAATAATAATAATGCGTTACAAACGGAATGACAAAGTGAATATACCCTCCAAATTCTTTTTTGGAGGGTATAAAAATCAAGAAATTAATGGTTTCACTCCGTTTTTAAAAAATCGAGTTTTCAAAAGATCTCTACGTTTGAGGCGCTACGAAGCTTTCTTGACTACTCCTAAGTCGGTGTTAATTATAGCATTTTTAGGCAAATATTTGACAAGTGTGAACGTAACTTAACTTTTGCATGGCTTCTCGAATCTAACCAACCAAGTGCTACTTGGATTACCTGTGAGTTGAACCGGTTAGGATCTTTAGATGTCGAGAAATGTCTAAAAATTAACGAAATATATTTTCCAAATGTGTACTTTTTTAATAACTATTAAAACCACGTCGATCGCCACTAAACGGGTGAAAAAAGTTATTTGAAAATTAAAATAATAGTGGTTTTAGCGCTTAAAATTAACCGAAAGTTCCAAGCATGACCTCAAAGATCAACCGCTTTCCATATTTTTTTGCAATGTGTTGGTTCTGTTCGTCAAACTTATCGTGCACTTCAAAATTCATTCAAAATTTTATTTTCCGATGAAACCCATTTTTGGCTTTTGTCGAAACACCATTACATCCACAGAAAAATACTGTTTTGTTCGCTTTATGGGCTGGCGGAGTCGTTGGCCCATATGTCTTCAAAAACGATGATGGTCAGAATGTTACTGTCAATGGTGAATTTGTGAAAATTGGTGTTCCAGATTGCGCCTTTTACGCGGCAGCCGTGGCGGCCACATGGCCGAAATCATATTTAAACATTAATGTCATAAAATTTTCTATCCAATAAAGACCGTTTCATTGATATCAAAAATATATTACTATGTTTTATTATGAGTTAAACTTGTATCACTCCATAAAAACACCCGATACCTAATCTAAGTCGAAGGACTGAAACTCTATATTCGAAACGACGATAGGTTGTATTACCCGTCGTTGCTTATGTATGACCCAAGAATAAAACACTGTTTAAAAATTATCCACATGAATTTTCTTTGTTCGAAAGATAATCTTCTGCCATTATAATTCAAATATGTATTCTTCGGACGTAGTCTAATATAGAGATCCAATTTTCGGTGACTTTTTGTGTGGGTGCTGTTGGCTGAAGTAGTATAACACGAGACTATGAAGCGGAGGGTCCTGAGTTCGAGCCCGCACTGAATCATGAAATATTGTGTTGAATTTTTCTGATCAGCATTAGTTCGTGGTTGTGTTAGTTGTTGCCAGCCTGTTTCAATGATGAAGGCATAGTCACTGGTTACTGAACATAATTGGCAACGACTGGCACTATCATGTACTAAAAGTAGAGTAACAGCACACACCTTCGTCGGCCCTGTAGCAAAAATTAGCCACCGAAGTAAAAAAAAAGGTTGAAATAGCTACAAAAAAAAAACTATGTTCTCATCTTTCCTAATCTGTCCCCTCAATACTATCCCCTCGTTTTCAGTTCCGGCGCAATGCATTGCATATATAGGGGTCATCCCCTGAGTGCTGGTCCTACTCCTAAAAAAAAAAGTGGTCAATAGCTTCTGACTTATTGGCGTAGACTAGCGACTTCCCATATCCCCATAGAATATAGTCGCACGATCGTGACTTCCCATATCCCCATAGAATATAGTCGCACGATCGTGGAGGCCAATTCATGGGTCCAAAACGTGTAATTAGGTGTTTACCAAACGTTTCCTTTAATTACTCAATTGTGGCACGAGTTGTGTGGCATGTTGCGAAGTCTTGTTGAAAGCACAGCTCCTGCAAATCATGACTGTTCAATTGATGAACGAAAAAGTCAGAAATCATGGCTCTATAGCGGTCAACATTGGCTGTAATGTTTTGTTCAGCAATGTTTTTAAAGAAATACGGACCAATCATTCCACCACCAGCGTTTTAATTTTTTCTTTGATAGCAAATAATTAGAAATGTGTTATTTTCTCATCAGCTCACCAAATTTTTAAATGGCACACAAGTTATGACGGGTTGTTCATACATTCATTTACATAGATATCATCGACATCTTTTATTCGTTTGAAGGACCTATTGATGCCATTATGTGTGGAATATAACATCGTTCACATGTCCTCTGGGTGGAGCGAATCCAAATTTTCTATAAATTTGGGGCAAAATCACACTAAATTGGCCAGATGGCATGGGTTACGTTGGATTTGAAGACCGTTGACTCCACAAGAAAATGTCTCACGAAGTCAAATCGGACGATCATGGTGGTCTATTCGCACCACTTCCACTTAAGATGACATTGGCCGCAAATCGCACGTGCAGAATATCCAAAGTGCTGTGAGCCGTGTGGCATGTAGCGCAATCCTATTGAAACCACATGTCTTAGGTGTGCAGATCCTCCAATTCTGGCCAAAACAGGTTGAAAATCATCGACGTTTAGCGCTCGTCATTGACAGTGATAGCCTCGCTAACGTCGTATAGACCGATGACGTTGCCAGCCCAGAATCAACCCCAAAGAGGACTTATTCGGGATGCATTGTACGCTCTTGGATATTACTTTACAAGATGTACATATGTATTTATCTTTGTATGTATGCTCCGTCAAACTTTTATATATATATATATTACATATATTGACAAATTATGTATGTGAGATGTGTTGTTTTATTAAATTGTTTGTAATATCCATATCATAGTAGTGTTAAGAGCTTAATTTTAAATATGTTGCGAACAAGATTCCTTCAATTATTTCTCTTGCCAAGAAATGTTTCTGTTTTTTGCTAGGAACACAAGTGCGACGAACGACGAATTATTGGTCGCGAATATTCGTCGCCAAAAATAAAACAAATTGGTGTATATGAAAACACATTGGTGTAATGAAATCGTGGTGTTGGTCGAAATTCGTCATACTCAGCGAAAGTTGAAATAGATTTATTTCTAATTGTTTCGTCAGCGGACGACGAACAAAACAGGTGTCATATACTCGAACTGGTTTTTTTGTGGAAAAACATAGTTGAGTACTAAATTATAGCATGTAGCACAACAATTTTCAGTGAATACTAAAAATACATCCACCAATTCACAAAAATCCATATTTAGGACGAGGTTTTATTAATTTCAACATGGATTTATGCCTGGTAGGTCAACTGCGACTAATTTGTTACTGTTAACCCATAACATTATTAACGCCATGGAACAGAAGTCTCAATGTGATGTCATTTATACTGACTTTGCCAAGGCATTTGATACCGTGGGCCATACACTTCTGTTGAAGAAGCTGTGTATGTTAGGTCTGTCTAACAATCTTATAATGTTTTTCAAAAGCTTTCTATTAAATAGGTCTTTGAGCGTTAATATTGGGAAGTTTTCCTCTTCATTACTAATAAATGCGTATTCTGGCATTCCGCAGGGCACACACATTGGCCCGTTACTTTTTGTAATTTTTATTAATGATTTACCGCTCTATTTCAAATTTTCTAAATGTCTGTTATTTGCTGACGACTTGAAACTATTTAGAAGAATGGATGATTGTGAAAAACTGCAGTCAGATCTGACTAAGCTTTCCAATTGGTGTTTGGCTAATGGTATTATAATTAATATTTCAAAATGTTGTATGGTATCATATTCACGTAACATAACACCAGTGAATTATATTTACAGTATTAACGGTACTCCACTGAAACGTGAGTCTCAAGTTAAAGATTTGGGTGTTATTTTCGACAATAAATTAAACTTTTCGTACCACATTGACTATATTATCTGTAAAGCTTATTGCATGGTTGGTTTTATAAGGAGAAACTCAAAGGACTTTAAGGATGCGTACACCCTTAAATCTCTATATGTAACATTAGTACGCAGTAATCTGGAATATTGTTCACTTATTTGGAGTCCGTATTATACAGGTCAGTCTAAACGTATTGAACGAGTGCAAAAAATTTTTACCAAATCGGCATTAAGACTTTGTTGGCAAAACGAATTACCGTCATATGATGTAAGAAGGAAACTACTCGGTTTACAATCGCTGGAAGACCGCAGAAGTTATTTATCAGTTTTATTCGCTTATAATGTTATATCTGGTGGAATTAGTTGTGAAGAAATTGTAAGTTTATTTGCTCTATATGATGCCCCTAGGAATTTGAGGAAAAATAGATGTTTTGTTGAACTCATTCATAGGACAAATTATGCCGAAAATGAGCCAATTGCAAGATGTATGCATTTATGTAATAGCTTTAACCCACCGTTAAATTTTGATACAAATTTAGTAAATTTTAAGTTAATATTATTTAAGTATTTTAATTAAACACTAATTATTTAAGTAATATGTAAGATTTAATCTGTAGATGAAATAAATAAATAAATAAATAATTTCGAACACTTTCTTTAATATAGTATTTCTGCCTACTTCCTACTTTTTCATATGGTCACCCCATCATCCGTTAAATGAGAATATTTTATTATTGTATTCTGATATTTTTAAGCTTAAGGTCTCTTTATTTTAATTTCACTCCTTTGTGTGACTTCTTCAGGAAATTAATTATTTTATTTGATATGAAAAAATATTTTGTTTATGAAACAAAATTATTTGTCAACAAAATACAAAAAGATTCAAAGAAATTTTAAATAAATTTAAAATATATAAACAATAATGAAATATTTAAACCTATACATGCATATATATTCAAAAAACATTTATAAAAACAATTTTTAATCCTATATACATATATATACACACACATACACATATATACACACATACATACATACACATACATACATGCACACATATATACATGTACATACATACACATATATATATACATACATATATACACACACATATATATATATATATATATATATATGTATATATATATATATATATACATATATGTATATATATATATATATATATATATATATATATACATATATATACATATATGTACAAATTAATACTACATATATATATACATATATATATATATATATATATATATATATATATATATATATATATATAAACAAAAACACATATCCATATATACTTATAAACTTATTTTCATCAACAATCAGGAAGTTACAGCCGTTCCTAAATACGGGCGGAAAGCGGAACGTTTTTTTCCGCTGAGCTTTAACGCTGAAATGCCATACCTAAACAAAAGCGGCAACGTTATGTCAAAAAACAACAAAAACAGGGTTATCAAACAAACAAATTAAACAACCCTGATTATTTTAACAGCTGGACGGACGACATTTGTGATTTTGTTATTGAAATTTTGTACAAATTACAAACGTGCATACATATTTATGTATGTATATAATCATATTGTAAATATATTCTTATCTGCACAAATATTTTCTTTTATTATTTATTTCACTTTTGTAAAGTTTTGCTTTTTTTCTCTGGTTACAATTGTTTTCTTTTGCAAATAACTTCATTAGAAAACGTTCTGTCAAAATCGGATTTTCCAATAGCAAAGCGTTGCCGCCGCGTTACTTCGGTATGCTCCATACAAAATGTATGGACATGAGAACTTTTGACAGCTAAAAAACGCTTGCCGCCCGTATTTATGTATGGCTGTTACAGACAAATTTAAATAAATTTAAAAAACACATTATAACAAAATATTTAAACGTACACATGTATATATATTTTAAAAAATTTGTAACCAATTTAATTTAGAAGAATTGTTAAATTCTTCTGGTTTCTTGACCTCTTTTTAATTATTATTGTATTCTGATATTTTTAAGCTTAAGGTCTCTTTATTTTAACTTAATTTTTAATTTCAATATTTCGTCACACCTTTGTGTGACTTCTTCAGGAAATTAATTATATTATTTGATATGAAAAAATATTTTGTTTATGAAACAAAATTCTTTGTCAACAAAATACAAAAAGATTCAAACAAATTTTAAATAAATATCAAGAGCACACAATAACTTCAAAGAAAAAGGAAAGGACATGAGCTACAGCAGATTCAAAAAGAATAATCAAGTCAGAGGACTTATTAATAGATTCAAGACTATGAGGGATAAAATTATTAGGACCAAATCAACTATAATATTTTTGATACGTTGCAGAAATGCAGGCATCATTCCAAAATTCATTTCAAGCTCAACAAGGAATATATCAAGTATTTTCAATGTGGAGCAAGTTCCGGCAGTACAGAGGATAATTTATAGGTATACAAATGACATACATTACAAAATTTTGAAATATGCATTAAAAGAAAAACATGAACAATTGAAACAATTTCAAAGTGAGATAAATGTAGTTAAAATAAATTTGAGTAGACATCTTACTAGAAGAGAATTTGAAGATTTTTTACAATATGAAGATAGATTAACATTAGCATTAAATGAAAAGATAAAAAGAATTCATAAAAAGAAATTCGATTGTTTAAGGAATTTACAAAGAGAGAAACTAGGAATAAAATTTAATAACAAATGAATTAAGATTCTATAGGCTAATTGTTCGAAATTTTAATTTAAATCTCAGAAAGACATGATAAATATTCCAAGGCACAAAGGCAAGTCAACATCAGTTTTATTCAACTCACACAGCAGAGCAGAACAGCTGTTTTCGAAAGACGCAACCCTTTCATCATCAGTGCTCATGTGTATTGTGTTTGTCACCACTTATTAGGTGGCTTAGTTGAATTTGATAACAGTTCCTATTTACACAAATTTTATTGTGAAGAAGAATACGAGAACTGTATCAAGCTGATGTTAACATGTTATTGTTATAATACCCGTGTTACCGTTTGATTATTTTTCTTCATGTCCCATTTTTCTGAATTTTTTGTTCCATCATACCTAAGTCAAACTTTTTTGGTTTGAATTTTATACTTAAGTACATGTGAACGTTTTGCCAATTTTTATTATTGGGTAGCTCAAGCCATAGCTTAAATTTGTATGTAGTAAGAATTTTTAACGAACATTTTATATTGCTATATTAAATTGAATTAAGATTCTATAGGCTAATTGTTCGAAATTTTAATTTAAATCTCAGAAAGACATGATAAATATTCCAAGGCACAAAGGCAAGTCAACATCAGTTTTATTCAACTCACACAGCAGAGCAGAACAGCTGTTTTCGAAAGACGCAACCCTTTCATCATCAGTGCTCATGTGTATTGTGTTTGTCACCACTTATTAGGTGGCTTAGTTGAATTTGATAACAGTTCCTATTTACACAAATTTTATTGTGAAGAAGAATACGAGAACTGTATCAAGCTGATGTTAACATGTTATTGTTATAATACCCGTGTTACCGTTTGATTATTTTTCTTCATGTCCCATTTTTCTGAATTTTTTGTTCCATCATACCTAAGTCAAACTTTTTTGGTCATGTCTTTCTGAGATTTAAATTAAAATTTCGAACAATTAGCCTATAGAATCTTAATTCAATTTAATATAGCAATATAAAATGTTCGTTAAAAATTCTTACTCCATACAAATTTAAGCTATGGCTTGAGCTATCCAATAATAAAAATTGGCAAAACGTTCACATGTACTTAAGTATAAAATTCAAACCAAAAAAGTTTGACTTAGGTATGATGGAACAAAAAATTCAGAAAAATGGGACATGAAGAAAAATAATCAAACGGTAACACGGGTATTATAACCACAGTTGCCACAGTTGGTAACATTCTACCAAAATTGGTAATTTTTTTTAGAGTTGGTAACTGTGTTTTTAAGGCTTGACAAACTATCAAATTATTGCTTTTCTTTACTCAACACTGAGAAAAAAATCATTAAAAACAACTGTGTGAATGTGCGCCAAATTGTTCAACGGCGTAATATGCAAATGTCATTATGTTTGGTCAGCAAAAGATTATTTTAAATGACTGCAATATTAAATAATTTATTTAAATTAAATACGGAATTCGTAGGCATAATGAATTGAAATATTTATTTAAGTTCTAAAATGAATTAAAACGTTTTATATTATGTTTTTTATTAATAAAAGTTGTTGTTTTTATTATAATAAAAATAGAAATGTTTGTTTTTATAAAAAAAATTTGTTGGTAACTTTTTGGTAACATTTTCGGAAAGTTTTGGTAGACATTTTTTTTACTCAGTGGCAACCGTGATTATAACAATAACATGTTAACATCAGCTTGATACAGTTCTCGTATTCTTCTTCACAATAAAATTTGTGTAAATAGGAACTGTTATCAAATTCAACTAAGCCACCTAATAAGTGGTGACAAACACAATACACATGAGCACTGATGATGAAAGGGTTGCGTCTTTCGAAAACAGCTGTTCTGCTCTGCTGTGTGAGTTGAATAAAACTGATGTTGACTTGCCTTTGTGCCTTGGAATATTTATCATGTCTTTCTGAGATTTAAATTAAAATTTCGAACAATTAGCCTATAGAATCTTAATTCAATTTAATATAGCAATATAAAATGTTCGTTAAAAATTCTTACTACATACAAATTTAAGCTATGGCTTGAGCTACCCAATAATACAAATTGGCAAAACGTTCACATGTACTTAAGTATAAAATTCAAACCAAAAAAGTTTGACTTAGGTATGATGGAACAAAAAATTCAGAAAAATGGGACATGAAGAAAAATAATCAAACGGTAACACGGGTATTATAACAATAACATGTTAACATCAGCTTGATACAGTTCTCGTATTCTTCTTCACAATAAAATTTGTGTAAATAGGAACTGTTATCAAATTCAACTAAGCCACCTAATAAGTGGTGACAAACACAATACACATGAGCACTGATGATGAAAGGGTTGCGTCTTTCGAAAACAGCTGTTCTGCTCTGCTGTGTGAGTTGAATAAAACTGATGTTGACTTGCCTTTGTGCCTTGGAATATTTATCATGTCTTTCTGAGATTTAAATTAAAATTTCGAACAATTAGCCTATAGAATCTTAATTCAATTTAATATAGCAATATAAAATGTTCGTTAAAAATTCTTACTACATATTAATAACAAATGGTTTATAAATAAAACTAGTTATGATATACCAATAGATGTTCAGTGGACTCTTTCATTAGGTCCTAAACACGCATTACCTACTAAGAGAGAAGAATTTCCAATATTAAATATGTTAGCAGATAGGGAAGATCTAGTTCAAACTAAAACTGATAGTGAAGAACAAGAAATATCTAGAAATAGGTTAACATCATTTATTGATAATCATATGAATAAAATAAGATTATCAAATTGAGATAAATACATATGTATATGTTAGACAAAGTAAGGGAAATTGAAATATTTTTGAAGAGAAATAGGAATATATTAATTTTAAAAGCTGATAAAGGTAATGCAACCGTAGCTATTGAAAAACAAGATTATAATATACGTATTAATAATATTATTGGAGATACTTCAAAATATTCCTTGCTAAATAGAGACCCAAAAAACAAATTAATGAAAGTTAACAATAGCATTGTTGATGAACTTCATAGAAATAAGATTATTACAGATATAGAAAAGTATAAATTAAGACTAATGTTGCAGTAGCACCTAGATTATATGGTTTGCGGAAAGTAAATTCACCGTCATATCATTTATGTAAATATATTATAGATATTTTAAAAAAGATTACTGAAAATTCCGTATATAATGTTAAAGATGGGTTAGAATTTAAAAACAGATTATTAAATCTAGAAATAGGTAACGATCAAAGATTAGTTTCCTTTGATGTAGTATCTTTATTTCCCAATTGATTTAGCAATAAGTACTATTGAGGAGAAATGGGATATAATAGAGAGATATACTAAGATAGATAAATGCTTATTTTTACGCATATTGAGATTTTGTATAGAAGATAACAGATATTTTCAATATGATGGAAAAATATATTTACAACAACAGGGTTTACCAATGTGATCTCCAGCTTCTCTTATAGTGGCTGATATTGTTATGGAGAGATTACTTGACAGTTGTATTGGAGGTGTAGCCATAAAACCTAAGATAATGACTAACAGCAGTATTCACAAAAAATAAAGTAGACTTGATCAATACTTTAAAATAAATTTTGTATGAAATTTTCTCTTTAAAGCACACTTGAAGTACACATTAATTTTTGTGAATACAGCATTAAATATGTAGACGATTTATTTTGCATAATTTCTGAAGGCGGAATAGATAATATGTTGATAGCATTAAATGAGTTTAAAAGTTGTATTAAATTTACTATGGAAAAAGAAAGTAACTGTATGATTTCATATTTATGTAGATACTTTAATAATTAGAAAGAATAGAAATTTACTAATAGATTGGTACCAGAAACCAACATCTTCAGGAAGAATTATTAATTATTATTCGAAACATAATAAAAAAGTTATTATAAATGGAGCTAAAAATTTTGTGGATAAAGTTTTAACGATTTCATAAGAAAATAAGAATAAAATTAAAAGTATATTAAAGAATCATGATTTTCCAGCTTGGCTAATATATAAATTAATAAATCAATATGGATTAAGAAATAGAAATGTAAATGAACCAAAAATTTACAAATCTTTAACTTATGTATCTGGAATATCAGAACGCATTGGTAAATCAGGAATATGTGATTCTGAAAAATATACAGTAGCTTATAGAACTTATAATACATTATATAAGTTTTTTAGTAAGACAAAAGATAAAGTTGATAAATTAGACAGGTCGAATTTAGTTTATAAAATACCTTGTAATGGAAACGACAATGAAGATTGCAACAAAGAACAAATTAAAAACTAGGATTGCAGGACATAAAACTGATCAAAGATGTAGAGATATAAATTTACAAAAAACTGCATTATCTTCACATTGTGCTAGATTTAATCATTATCTAAACTTTGAAAATGTTTCAATATTAAACACAGAAAATAATTATAAACGTAGATTTTAGGTTTTGCTTGTGTAATTCTCAATTCATTTTGGGAGTTTCTGTATAAGCTAAGAGGTTTTGTTATTTTGGAATTAGGTTAAAGTCTACTGATGATTTGGTGTAAAATCCAATGAAATGCAAGCATATAGGCATACTTGACCACATAACACCCAAAAAGCACTAATTCAATTGAGACAATATGTCGAATAAACGATTTTAAATTTTGTGTAGATTTTGTTTTTCATTGTGCCTTTCAAAGTATATCTATATCAAGTAGTCGCAAGAGTACAACAACATAAAATTACAAAAACCACCGTACATTTTGTTTGTGTAAAATTAATATCTTATGTCAGAAATTTTATTTTATTTTGTTTTGTTCACAATATTTCCAAAAATTTAAATACTTTTCGCATAGAACTTTTTTAAAACAATTTCTTTTTGTTACTTTTCTTAAACAATACACTTTTTCACAAAAATCTTTTCCACAACAATTCTTTTTTGCTCCTTTTGTTGAATTAATAATGTTTTTCACAATTTTACAAAATTATTTTTTCAACGAATTAACAAATATGGCTCGCTACAAAAGTAAACAAATTTTGACATACGTTCATGTAAAAACTGAAAACAATTTTAGTCAGCTGGGCTCTTGCATATATGTACTTGATATAGATATACTTTGGTGCCTTTTTTATATACTTTTATTGTTTGTCAAAGGCAGACTAATTATATGAAGGTGGAAAAACAAAATAGATTTATATCGAATAAAATTTGTTTGTTCTGTTTTCTTGAATTTCACATCCTATGGTTTTGCTTGTGTAATTCTCAAGTAATTTTTGGGAGTTTATGTACTATAAGCTAAGAGGTTTTATTATTTTGGAATTAGGTTAAAGTCTACTGATGATTTGGTGTAAGAACCAATGAAATGCAGGCATATAGACATACTTGACCACATAACAAACAAAAAGCACGACGACGAATAAACGATCTTAAAAATATATATGTATATGTGTTTTTGTTTATATTTATAATTACATGTAGTATTAATTTATATATATATATATATATATATGTTTGTATATATGTATATGTATATATGTATGTATGTATGTATGTATATCTATATATGTGCATATGTACGTATGTGTATATATGTATGTATGTATGTATATATATATATATATATATATATATATATATATATATATATATACATATATATATATATATATATATATATATATATATATATATATATATATATATACATATATATATATATATATATATATATATATATATATATATGTATATAGGATTAAAAATTGTTTTATAAATGTTTTTTGAATAGATATGCATGTATAGGTTTAAATATTTTATTATTGTTCATATATTTTAAATTTATTTAAAATTTGTTTGAATCTTTTTGTATTTTGTTGACAAATAATTTTGTTTCATAAACAAAATATTTTTTCATATCAAATAAAATAATTAATTTCCTGAAGAAGTCACACAAAGGAGTGACGAAATACTGAAATTAAAAATAAAATTAAAATAAAGAGACCTTAAGCTTAAAAATATCGGAATACAATAATAATTAAAAAGAGGTCAAGAAACCAGAAGAATTTGAGAATATTTTATTTACCGAAAAAACATTTTTCAGAAAATAATTATATAAAGAAATTTGTTCTGAAAAAAATGGACACCACCGAGGTAATTATTGAATGTCTGAACAATCTAGCATCAGAAGATTATCTACAAAGATTATTAAAAAATTCGTAAATTCTTTTTGTTCATTATGTTACTGCCTATTTCTCATTGTCGAATGAATTCTTTCTTTCGTACAATTATATTTAAAACAAGAACAAAATTTTGTAAATTGTTTTTGTTTCAAATGTATTTATACGAAAGAAAGAATTCATTCGGCAATGAGAAATAGGCCGTTAATTTATTCGTCGTATTGTGTTTCATACGACGAATTTATAGAGCGAATTTTTACTTACGAATTCGTCATACTGAACGAAATTCGTCGTTCGTCCCAGTTGTGTTCCTACCATTTGATATAACAAATAGGGTATTCAATTGCGATTTTTGCTTTAATCGGTTCGACTAATCAACCGAAGTTTCAGTTAAATCGGTTAATAATCTTTTAACTTATTGATCGTTTATCCGTTGTTTACAAATTAATTAATTGCAATAAATAAAAATGTATAAATGTGAGATAGTTTTATTAAGAAAAAGAGTTTGGCTTAAATAATTTTTTATTTTTTAAGATGGTAGATTTTGTGTAGCTATTTAAACCTCTTATTACACCGACTAATTTTTACCACAAAACCGACAAAGGGGGT
The DNA here is from genome assembly GCA_951800035.1 of Linnaemya tessellans. NCBI lineage: Eukaryota > Metazoa > Arthropoda > Insecta > Diptera > Tachinidae > Linnaemya > Linnaemya tessellans. Next base: position 85,456,616 of record OX637535.1, read on the forward strand.
GCTGTTACTCAGCCCTGAGTACATTATGCTGTTAATTCAGTGGCCAGCACCATGCCTTCGTTACTGAAACAGAACGACAACAACTAACACAACCATGCACTAATGCTGATCAGAAGAATTCGGCATGACTGAGGACGGAATCGTACTCGCGATATTCCGTTTCAAACTCTCGTGTTAAATACTTCAGCCAGCAGCATTCTTTTCGATAGTTCTTATAAGACGGCTTGGAAAAGATTCTTTCTCTTTTCGTAGGTGCTGGAGAAACCGAAAGCAAACTTAGTGCTTTTTCCATTACACCATAAGATTCCACTTTTAATATATTAAAAATTTTAACACTTCTAATTGTTTATTATGTTAAAAGGTTGCTTGTGTTACTATCGAGAGTTCCATATGTTGTCATCCCGGCAAAGCTCAGCACCAAACATTTTGCAAAAAAGTTTATTCCCGAATTTTCAGAATGTGTTGCTAGAGGCATACTCCTCAAATTTTAATTAAATGGTTGGCTTTTTTTAAATTAATAACTCCCTCAAGCACAATTTGGGTGGCCAATTTTGAATAACGATTACCAACAATGTAATACATCATTACTATGTTGGTAGTTTTTCCTGTTTATCATTTGATTTAGTAAGAAGGACACTTTCCTTGTGTGTGTGCATACTGTTTGTATATGAGACGAAACAAATAATTGAAAACGCAAAAAAAAATTTTTTTATCCTGGACCAGTACTCAGGGGATGATCCCTATATATGCAATGCATTGCGCCGGAACTGAAAACGAGGGGATAGTATTGAGGACAGATTAGGAAAGATGAGAAAATAGACAGTCTTTTTTTAGCTATTTCAAACTGCTGTTACTCTGCTTTTTAGTACATGATAGTGTCAGTCGCTGCCAATTATGTTCAGTGACTATGCCTTCACCATTTAAACAGGACCCTCCGCTTCATAGTCTCGTGTTCTACTACTTCAGTCAACTACAAAAATTTTATTGCATCAGTTAATCAGTTAATCAATTTCGTTAATTAAATTGTATATACTAAACTTCATTCATTGATCTCTAACTTATTTAAATTTCAAGGTGTCCAGTTCAGCAATTTCCAAAATAATGGCCTTTTTAGTACCAAGCCACAAGTTCATGAAATCACGGACAAACCACCATTACATTATATTATACCATGGTATTTAACTATTATTTTATCCCCTCTCTTTGCACATATTTTAGTGTATTACCTCATTTTCAATTTAAACATATTGAACTTATAACCAGCGTTGCCGTTGAGATACTAAAGTATCACTTTTGACCAGTGGTGGGCACCGTCAATGTATTGGTGAATTGTGTATGTGTTCAGCTTGCGAGCTAACCACCAAACAAAAAGCCAAGCGTTTGAAAGATAATGGTGCATTATATATTTACACATAAGTACCAATATTTTCTAAGTTGAAAACAAACGTTGATTACGTAAAATTATTAATTAAATATAAAACTTTTTCTAAGCAAACAGTCAAATGAAAAAAAATTAAAAAAGATAAGACAATAATTTGTTATGTTTTGCATTCAAGAAAAAATATATAAAAGAATGGTTGTTTGCTGGAGCATAACACTGAATATTAGCCAAAAAAAATACGCGGTTGGATGTATCAAACTTAATAAACTTTGATATTTGTCGGCATGGAAGATCATTTTTATATGGGAAACATATTCAAAATATGTAGTAAGAATTTTAACGAACATTTTATATTGCTATATTAAATTGAATTAAGATTCTATAGGCTAATTGTTCGAAATTTTAATTTAAATCTCAGAAAGACATGATAAAATTGCAAGGCACAAAGGCAAGTCAACATCAGTTTTTGCTATTCAACTTACACAGCAGAGCAGAACAGCTGTTTTCGAAAGACGCAACCCTTTCATCATCAGTGCTCATGTGTATTGTGTTTGTCACCACTTATTAGGTGGCTTAGTTGAATGTGATAACAGTTCCTAATTACACAAATTTTATTGTGAAAAAGAATACGAGAAATGTATCAAGCTGATGTTAACATGTTATTGTTATAATACCCGTGTTACCGTTTGATTATTTTTCTTCATGTCCCATTTTTCTGAATTTTTTGTTCCATCATACCTAAGTCAAACTTTTTTTTGTTTTTTTGAATTTTATACTTAAGTACATGTGAACGTTTTTCCAATTTTTATTATTGGGTAGCTCAAGCCATAGCTTAATTTTGTATGTAGTAAGAATTTTAACGAACATTTTATATTGCTATATTAAATTGAATTAAGATTCTATAGGCTAATTGTTCGAAATTTTAATTTAAATCTCGGAATAACAAAAACTGATGTTGACTTTTTTGAATCATATTCAAAATATTTTTGATAAGATTTTACACAGACTAATTAATAAGACTACGTGTATTACTAAATTAAGGAGAATTAGTATAGTCCGTTATTGGAGAAAAATTCTATAAAAGGCATTGTATGTTATCGAAAGCATTGTTTATGATAAAATATTTTTCCCATATCATCATGACTGAAATTGTTTGCTGGACAAATATTCTGGAAAAAAATATAAAAAAATTCGTAAGCATCCGCCTGATATTCATTCGTCGCTGTCTCATCAACGACTAAATTAAAGATGGTAAGAATACGTGTGAATGATCTCAGCACAATTGTGCTATGAAACGCCCGTATCTGCTTATGACCCTTTTTCATGCCAATGACACTTTTTATGACTTTTTTTTTTAATTTATCCCTTTGTATCATTTTAACAAAATGTATGCCGCTTTTTGACCCTTTTTGAAAATGAATTAAAGTTCCAATGTTCCTCACGAAAGTTCTCAGTACACTTATCTTTTATATATGAGTGTTGAATACATAATCTGTAAATTAGTTTTTTGAGTGCACATAGAAAACATTGCATCCAACTGTCATATTCCATGACATATAAAAATTGACAATTGTATAAAATGAAATGAGGATCAACTGTGAGTATGTGTTTCGGCTTAAGGTTTGGCAGCGAAAAGCTCTGTTTTTATAGATTTCCATTTATTTTTGTAGTATTCATATATGTTTAAAATAGAATTGTGACAGTATGTCAAATAAAAATTTCATAACAGTTTAATTTAGATTTTATTTTTCATTTTGCCTTACAAACACTTTTCTTGTTATCCAATGGATTTCTAATTGTATAAAGATGTAGAAAAATAAAATAGATTCGTATCGAATATAATTTATTTGTTGGGTTACTTTTGTATGAGTTTCAAAGCCTACTATGTTTATTCTGATGTGATTTTTGAAAATAATTTTTAATTTACAAATTGTGAATTCTCAGATGGTTTTGAAAAGTATGTGCATAAGATAAGAGGTTTTTAACTTTTCAAAACTGATGATTTGGTAAAGCACCAATGAAATGCATACCACCAACAAATAAATTTCATTGTTAAAATTCGTTTTTGCTTTTTTTTTTAAATTGAAATAAATGTCATATTTTTGTTTAAAAAAACTTTTTTAGTATAAAATACCTCTTTTTTTACCCTTTTTTTAAATACCCTTTTTATGACACTTTTTCGACATTTTCAACGGCAACCCTGCGTACATTGTGAATAGTTTTTGCATATTGACAGAGAGAAAAATTTCATTTTGAGGTTTTGAACATAAACATTTTGGAATATATTGTTAAAATAATTTAATAAAAGCTATATAAAATGTAAAGAATATAGAAAAGTACGAAAAATCCCAGTTTCTATGCATTTCCAAAAGAAATAAAAAGTTATTGTGTTGCTTTGCATTGAACCAAAAACATTGAAACCATTATACCTTGTTTCCACGACAATTTGAATCTCCTGTTTCGCTTTCTCAAGCAAGTTTATGAATCATGCTGTTTACACGACTCATATATCTGCTTAGATTTGACAGTTCTTATTAAAGGGAAACAGTTTATTTTTTAAAACGTGAAAAACAATTTCTTTTAAATGGACAAAAAAAGTAAGTTAAAATTAGATAGCTTTTAGAAAAAATAACTATGTATGTACATATTTATTTTCATTACTTCTAGCACCAAGAAAAAGTGCGAGCAAGTGGGACCAGGTAGGAGAACGGGCTCTATTAGAGATATGGGCAGAAGAGATGCCCCAGTTGCGTGGCTGCCGCAAAAACGGCCACATTCATATGGAAATGGCTTCGGAGTTGGCAATGCAGGGCTTTAAATATACGCCGGAAGAGCTGATGACGAAAATGCACAATATGACTTGCAGACACCGCTAAGTATGTTAAAATATATATTTATACACATGTGCTGACCGAGTTACTACGCGCAGCATAAGCATACATTTTGAAAATAATAACACTCAAATTAAAAACATAATTATTTATTTATTAATATTTAAGATATTTCATCAAATATTGGAGCAGAGCCATTGCCGTCACCGTGTTCATCATCCAGTCTACCTCCACCGCCATCGCCGCCACTATCCATGTCAGCTACATCACCACCGCCTAAACTTTCTATGTCTGCAAATAAAAAGAAAAATAGTGTAGAAAAATTATTAAAAGAAATAGAATAAAATGTCAATAAAATGCAGGATCATATGGCATCTACTTCAAGAAAAATTTTAGAAATTGAAGACGAGAAGAAAGAAATTTTGAAAGCTTTTGCTGCCAACGAAGCTGAGTTTCAAAGGAACTTGTTTCGGCGTATATCCGATGGAGTTTAAATTTCGTAGAAATAAAAGAACCCAAGGATTTTAACGTATGTTTTCAACATCAAATGGAGAACAAATTCTCCAGCTTTATTTAAATTATTTTTGGTATATTTACCTTGTATAGGTTGTATAAAGAGATAAATATTTTATAAAGTACGATGTGGTTTCGTTGGTATTCCAAAAGTAAGTAAGTAATTATGTATACTTTTGTTAAAAATTAGCACAACAACACCTAAGTACGGTTACCGGTTCACTTGCTGAAAGCCCCAAAGGCTTCCAACAAAGATGCATTAAAAATTAGCAAATATTTAAAAACAGTAGAACAAGGGTTTAATGAATGCGTACTTAAACATTGCCGGCCACCTTGCAATAACGAGATAAGTTGCAATTACATAATTACAAACTTTGAGTCAATAAGGACTCCTGTGGACTGTATAAAATAGGTGATACAAATATTTTTAATTTTTTTTTGTAAAGTGGATCAGTAGGTATCCCTGTTGATTTTATTAAATAAATAAATAAATTAGTTGAGCCATGAGGGGACTCCTCATGGCTCAACATGATAATATATATATATATATATATATATATATATATATATATATATATACATATATATAAATTAAATGACGACGAGTGAGCCATAAGAGGACTCCTGATTAGATTTATATATATAAAAAAGTGTCGACGAATGAGCCAAAAGAGGACTCCTGATGAGGCCAAAGGACCCATAAATTGAGTTATCACCCAATCTAATACGGCGATACCCCTGAAACAACCCATTCAAATATGGTATATTGGGCAAGTGGTAGCCCCGGACTGGATTGGATCCGATTTTTTTAAATTAGCGGCACGACTTCGGGCCCTAACACTAACGCGACATTCGAAGAATGATTAAAATTGGGGTCGGCTAATTGCAACCCAGCGAAATTATCTAAAATTGTGTCGGGAACCGACGAAGACGGCGTTTTGATGCCCACCATTTTCTGGATTTTCGCGGTGATCGAAATCCGTTGAGCGGGTTCATATATTGATTCGACCTCTATTCTACAGAAACGGTCACCGTTGATTTCCAACAGGGGGAATTTTAGCTTTTTAATAAGCTCCGGGCATATGTAGCTGTGTTGACAGCACGAATCCAACACAGCCCGAATCGGTATTTTCAACCGATTGGAACGCACATTTAGCCGAAGAGTAGGTGACAGTACAATAGCTTGTCGAATGGCCATACTGGGTAGCGTTTCACGTTTCTTCTGCTTAGGCTTCGATACGCGTTGTTTGTGTTCATGTAGATAAGAATGATGTGTTTGTTTGCAAAATTTGCAATTGATATTGCTCGTACATTCTTTACCTACATGAGTCGTTGACAACCAGCGGAAGCAAACACGATGCACTGCCACTATTCGGAGCTTTCGTTCAAGGCTCATGTCGCGAAATTTATAGCAGTAACGTAGTGGGTGGTTTTTGGCACATATCAGACAGTTAAACCTCCTTTTTGGTATGGCTGAAGCCGTCACCGTGTTTGCACTCGCGTCATGAGCCCGAACTACCTCACTCAAATTGGGCAATTCCACTTGCTTCCCGGTTGGGTTATTTGTAGGGGGAATCACCGACGATTCTAGGTTGAAACCGGTTGCGGTCACCTCAATCGGCAACGATGATGAGGCCGGAATGGCGGGAACAATTACCGACGGTGAACCAGCCAAATTCTCCACAGACACCATTGGAGTAGCAGTTTCCATCGCCTCGTCGTAATCCAACAGACCGTCTTCAAAGGCGTCGGAAAAGTTGTTCGTTTGGGCACTCATGACTTCTAAGAAAAAGTGAGGTTAATAAAGGTAAATTGCAAAAAAGGTGTATTAAATTAATATTTATACAAAACAACAAGCTTGGTTATTGGACGAGTAATTATACCACTTTGCGTGCGTACCTGTACCACCCGAACATGACCATCAGTGCCGGCATGAATACCTGTTATTATTCCTAATTTCTTCGATGTAGCAGGCAATTGCTCGTTTTTTATTACGACTAAGTCATTAATTTCAACATCCCTTTGAGGATGTTTCCATTTATATCTTTTGTGCAATTCGACCAGATATTCCTCTTTCCATCTCTTACAAAATTGATGAATCAGCGCTTTTTTTTTCTATACAGATTCACAATACTGATTGGGGAATCGTAAATTGTCTGTTCCGGCGGAGCCAGAATGGCTGACCCAATTAAAAAATGCACTGGCGTTAAAGCAACTGGCTCACCAGGCTTATCGGGCATAGGGCATAAAGGACGCGAATTGAGACACGCCTCTATTCTTGCCAAAGCCGTAGATAGCTCTTCAAAAGTGTAGCGCGAATTTTGAACCTCTTTTCTGAAGTGAAGTTTAAAACTTTTAACTCCAGCTTCCCAGAGGCCACCCATATGAGGAGCACCCGCAGGATTAAAACGCCAAATCAAACCTTTATATCCAAAGCTTGAACACATTCTAGCCTGGCATTCTTTTAGGAACGTTTGAAAATCCTTTGCCAGCTCATTTGAGGCTCCAACAAAATTAGTACCATTGTCCGAGAACATGGTATGTGGACAACCTCTTCTAGAAATGAATATATTGAACGCGGCCAAAAATGTGTCGGTTGATAAATCTGATGCAGCTTCTAAATGGATTGCTTTCGTAGAAAAGCACACGAAAATACAGACATAACCCTTTGTAATTTTACAAGATTTATGATTGTAACTTTTTATGTCGAAAGGGCCAGCGAAATCAACTCCCGTGTTAGTAAATGGTCTATCAATAGTTGTACGTTCAGAGGGAAGTGCAGCCATTATCTGACTACATGTACGTTGTCGATCAATGATACAACGTTTGCAGTTATGAATTACCGCACGAATCATTGTTCGTAAGCACGGTACCCAGTATTCGCATCGATAGACCCTCAGCATGAGTTGATTACCACCGTGAATGGTAACCAAATGTATGAACTCTGCCATAAGCTTCGCGAAACGACAGCCATACGGTAGAATAATGGGGTACTGTTCTTGATAGGATAATGAGGAAGATTTTACCAATCGACCATTCAACCTCATTACTTGTTGTTCATCTAAAAACGGATTTAAGGGTAAGACTGAACTTTTTGATGATAAAGGCTCCTTCTTTAATAAATCTTTATATTCATTAGGAAAAAAGGCTTTTTGAGCAACAATAGCCAAACGTAATTTGACTTTATTAAGTTCCTCAGTAGATACGAGCACAGATTCATAGTGGAACTGTCCTTTGTGTGACTTATGAGTCGAGTGAAAAAATCGAAAAATGTTTGATATAATTCGTAAAGCTCTATCAAGTGATGAAAATCTGTCCAAAATATCTTCAAATTTCGAAAAGAATGAAGCATGAACCCTTATTTTGCGACTTTCAATGTCTGTGTCCAAATTTTCAAAATTATGTTGACCCCACTGGCTTTTGTTTTTAGCCAGCCACAACGGGCCGTGCCACCAGAGTTCACTTTTCGATAAACTGAGCGGATCAACCCCCCGGCTGCTTAAATCGGCAGGATTATCTTCTGACCGAACGTGAAACCAATTATGATTGCCAGTGTTCTCTTGTATGCGGCACACCCTATTCTCTACAAACGTAGTCCATGAAGATGGCGTTTTACGCAACCACGCTAAAACGATGGTTGAATCGGTCCAACAGTATACTTTTGAAATTCCGATTTCTATTTCTCGGAGGATATTTTTTAGTAGATCTGATGCTAAGACCGCCCCGCATAATTCAAGAGATACTGATTTAATTGGCGCTACTTTAGTTTTGGAAGCCAACAAATGAGTATAAAACTCTCCCGATGCGGATTCTATACGAATATATATTGCCCCCGCGTATGCTTTTTCCGAGGCATCCGAAAAAACATGAATTTCAGTTGTCGCATCTTTATAATAATTAACCCATCTTGGCACTTGAATAAAATTAATTTGATTAAAAGATTCCACAAACTTTAACCACTCCTTTTCTGTTGATGACGGAAGAGAATCATCCCAATCAATGTTATCAAGCCAAATGCGTTGCATTATAATTTTTGCTTGAATAATGACCAACCAACCGGGTCAAAAAACTTAGCTATACTAGATAATACTTCTCTTTTCGTATAACCCACTTTCACCTCTAATGGAAGAACTTTGAAAAAAATGAATCTAGCTGAGCATTCCAAAAAATACCTAAAGTCTTTGAACAGCTAGATTCTTCAAAAGCCAAAACTTTTGAGTCAACCAAATGATCTATAGGCAACCCTTTCAAAATTGAGATGTCATTAGCTGTCCATTTTCTTAACCCGGCAGATAACAAGGCGGCAGTTAATTGATCCCTAGCCATAATCGCCACAGATACTTCATGAGCGCCAGTCAGTACATCATCCACGTACATTCCCTTCCTTAAAATTTCTGCAACCAATGGAAATTCCTCCTCACAATCCTCCGAAAATTGCAACAAGGTCCTTATTGCTAAATAAGGCGCGCAATTTACTCCAAAAGTTACTGTTTGCAACTCGTAGTCAGTCACTTTACCTTCCGAGGATCTATAAAGGATTCGTTGATACGGAGTATGGGACGAATGGACACGAATTTGCCTATACATTTTTTTAATGTCACAATTAAAGATAAACCTAAATAATCTCCAACGTAAAATTAATTTTACCAGATCAGCCTGCAATGTAGGTCCTATAAAAAGACAATCATTTAAGCTGTTCCTATTTGAAGTCTTATTCGAGGCATTAAAAACAACTCTAAGTTTAGTTGTTTTTCTTTCCGGTTTAATCACTGGGTGATGCGGCAAATAGCATGATTTTGTAACGGCTTGATTATAGGATTTTACAACTCGCATATGATCCGATTGTAAATAATCCTTTATAACATCGTCATACATGCTTTTAATTTCCGGTTTTTTAGATAGGGACGATTCCGCTCTCAATAATTGTTTAAATGCACTAGATTTTGATACTCCCAGACAAATTTCACTAGGATATTCGGATTTAAAAGGTAGTGATACAATATATCTACCAGCTGGAAGAGACGTGGTCTTCTTATAGATTTCTTCACACATTTTATCTGAAGGCGATAAAATTTTTCTTTTTGGAGTCTCTTCCAGCTCCCAAAATTTCAACAGATTTTGATTTAGATTATCTTCATGAGAAAATGTCACAGCTAGGGTTGCCAGTTGGGCTTGTTTTGGCTGGATTGTCCAGCTTTTTAATGGCCTGTCAAGCTAAAAAGAAATTTGTCCAGCTAAAAACAATTTTCCACAAAATGCTCAAAATGCTAATTTTTATAAATTTGCTATAACTTTTTTACTTCAAAGTACAAAAATATCTAGTACCTTTTTTTGTTTTGTTTGCGTCTTTTTGGTATAATTTTTTGTTTTCGTTATTTAGTTTTAATTCTTAAATACATATCGCTCATATGTTGGAAAAAGTCATAATTAAAGTTTTCAATTTGCAAAGAAGTCAATGGGAAAACGAAAAATTATATTTCTCTCAAGAGCTGAATATGCAAGATTTTTACATAAATTTTTTACTTAAGATAAATATAAGAGCGATAATTAATTCTACATTAAAATAAGAAACTAATTTTTTGAGTTGTGACGTTGTTGCAGCAAATGAGAGGTATGTCGATATAATTAATAAAATTGTTTGTACAATAAACAAGTAACTTTTCGTGAAAATTTTATTTCAAAATGTCCAGCTATTTTTTAATATCCAGAATTTTTAATTCACATGTCCAGCTTTTTAATAATCTGGATCTGGTAAGCCTAGTCACAGCAGTGGAAAAAACATTAATATACTTTGTAGAAGTGTCAATTGGACCCGTTAAAATCCACCCAAATACAGTTTTTTGAGCCATTAATGAGCCACAAATATTGCGACGAACTTCATCCAGAATTATTTGAGGGTATAAGTCTGCCCCAAGGAGCAGATCTACCGACCTACTTTTGTAGAAATTGCAATCTGCTAATTTCAAATTTGGTAATTCATTGTTAATATCCGGAGGACAAATAAACGATGGTAAATTACCTGATATGGCGGGTAACACTAGAGCGCAAGTCTCCAGATTAATTTTTCGATCTAAAGGCGACCCCACTCTAATTGTACAAATTTTTCGTGAAGTTATAGAAGCTTCTCTGTTAACACCGGAAATCTTTACATTCGTAGAATGTGACGGAAGTCGCAATTGAGTTCGCAAGTGTTCAGAAATAAATGATGCTTCAGATGCTGGATCTATTAAGGCCCTTGCTGGATACGTGGTATCATGGCAAATAATGGAGACCATAGCAGTTCCCAACAATACAGACGAGTTCTGTGATGAAAAACTTGTCGATTAGAATTCGAATGAGCCGCAGCCGATGTCGACGGCCTCTGTGAATCAGATTCCGCAGAGCGGGAAACAGAATTAGCATTGGATCTAGTTGACAAAGTAGAATTATTTACACCAACTTCCCTATGAAGCATGGTATGGTGCTTTTGATTGCATTTGAAGCAAAGATGTTCACTTGTACAATCTTTAACTTCATGTGACTTCGAAAGGCAATTCACACAGCAACGAAACTTTTTAATATTTGCAAATCTTTCAGAAACCGACATATTTTTAAAACGACGGCAAAATCGCAACAAATGATTTTGTTTAGGACACAGCACGCACGAGACCGATGAGCTTTTAGTCGAAACATGAGCTTTTATTTTTCGATCCGAGGCTTTCTTTTCATTATCCGAACTAGTTAGATCACGTATACAATCTAACGTTTGAATTCTTTCGGTTAAGAATGAATCCAAGTCCCTCCACAAAGATATGGTACTTTTATCCTTGATTGTATGTTCCCATAAAGCGATTGTATTCGAAGGCAATCTTTGCATACAAATAAATACAATAATAGGGTCCCAATTCGATGTATCGATTTCATACATTGACATCACGGTTAATAACGAATTAATTCCACGTTGCAGAGTTTTTAAAGCGGAGCTTGATTCTTTCGATACGGATTCTAAATTGAACAGGCATTTTAATTGGTTATTGACCAATATTCGCGGATTTTCATATGTCGCTTTTAGATTATTCCACGCAACATCAAATCCAGAATTCGTTAGTGAACACTTTGACACAATTTCCTTAGCCTCTTTTCCCGTTTTCTTTAACAAATAACAAAATTTTTCGATATTACTAAGACGGCTATTATTGATGTACAAAGCTGAAAAAGGGTCCCTGAATGTTGGCCACGAAAGATAATCGCCATTGAAAATATCCATATCACACGGTGGTAAGGGTAAACTATGAATCAAATTATCACTTTCAATTTTATTTGTTGGTTGACAATTCCTTTTTAATTCGTCACCTTTAATACGAATATTCTTCATGCAGCGAGCATAAGCTTGAAGCGTATTTTCATATTTCACTTCAGCCACTTCTAATTGTTCCGTTTTGCCCTTTGATAAAGTTCCAATTTCATTTATCGCATCCTCAAACGTGTTTTTAACTTTTTCCCACAACGATTTTAATTCTTCGCTCATTATTTCTAATGTATATTCATGGTGATCGTCGTCCCGAATTTTTTCAAACCGCGCTTCAAATTTAAAAACGGAATCCGAAAGTCGGATAAAATTCTCAAAATGCTGCATTATCAAAAAAAATTCAGGAATAAAATAAAAATAAAACGATTTTTACTTTTAACGAATAACTTTTCTCTGAAATAATTGTATGAAAAAGCAACCGACCGACCGAATAGTTATCACAGAAGAAAGAGGATAAATTAATTAAACAATTGCAACTTGCCTGAATAAATACAGCTTATTTTAGAAATATACAACTAGTTTTAAGTAGTTGATATTTATTGTAAATCTATTATGAAATTTTTTTTATTTGACACATTGTTGTCACAATACTATTATAGATAAATGAAATTTATTTGTTGGTGGTTAAGCAATGTCTATATGCATATCATTGGTGCTTTACCAAATCGTCAGTAGACTTTAACCACAGTTTTGAAAAGTTAAAAAACCTCTTATCTTATGCATATACTTCCGAAAACCATCTGAGAATTCACAACTTGTAAATTACAAATTATTTTCAAAAATAACAACAGAATAAGAATAGTAGGCCTTGCAACCCATACAAAACTAAACCAACAATTAAAGTATATTCGATATGAATCTATTATATTTTTCTACACCTTTATACAATCAGAAATCCATTGGATAACAAGAAAAGTATTTATAAGGCAAAATGAAAAATAAAATCTAAATCAAACTGTTATGAATTTTTTTTTTATTTGACACATTGTTGTCACAATACTATTATATATAAATGAAATTTATTTGTTGGTGGTTAAGCAATGTCTATATGCATTTCATTGGTGCTTTACCAAATCGTCAGTAGACTTTAACCACAGTTTTGAAAAGTTAAAAAACCTCTTATCTTATGCATATACTTCCGAAAACCATCTGAGAATTAACAACTTGTAAATTACAAATTATTTTCAAAAATAAGGCCTTGAAAGTCATACAAAACTAAACCAACAAATAAAGTATATTCGATATGAATCTATTTTATTTTTCTACACCTTTATACAATCAGAAATCCATTGGATAACAAGAAAAGTATTTATAAGGCAAAATGAAAAATAAAATCTAAATCAAACTGTTATGAAATTTTTTTTATTTGACACATTGTTGTCACAATACTATTATATATAAATGAAATTTATTTGTTGGTGGTTAAGCAATGTCTATATGCATTTCATTGGTGCTTTACCAAATCTTCAGTAGACTTTAACCACAGTTTTGAAAGTTAAAAAACCTCTTATCTTATGCATATACTTCCGTTTATTATTTATATATTATATACTGTTTAATCTTTTTTTCCAAATACCAAAGTTTTGTATCAAATGCAAATAAACACAATTACCTTTTTTTCAAGTGTGTGTGTGTGTATTTGCATATATACGAAAGTGTATTTTTACAAATCAACCACCTCTTTAATACAATTTACTAACCTGTTTTCCTTTAGTTTAATAGTACCAAATTTTTAATGAAGCTTCCTCGCAAAGGATCTGATGTTCAAACGTATTCCTTGTAATCCGGATTGAAGGACCAATGTTTCGGCGTATATCCGATGGAGTTTAAATTTCGTAGAAATAAAAGAACACAAGGATTTTAACGTATGTTTTCAACTTCAAATGGAGAACAAATTCTCCAGCTTTATTTAAATTATTTTTGGTATATTTACCTTGTATAGGTTGTATAAAGAGATAAATATTTTATAAAGTACGATGTGGTTTCGTTGGTATTCCAAAAGTAAGTAAGTAATTATGTATACTTTTGTTAAAAATTAGCACAACAACACCTAAGTACGGTTACCGGTTCACTTGCTGAAAGCCCCAAAGGCTTCCAACAAAGATGCATTAAAAATTAGCAAATATTTAAAAACAGTAGAACAAGGGTTTAATGAATACGTACTTAAACAGAACTTAATGAATTTTTTACAAAAACCATAGTTTTTAATTATTTTGAATAGTTTCTACTTACATATATATGTACATATGAATTTGATCTCCTTTTTTATTTATTTTATACATGAGTTGTTTTGGCTTGTTTCGTTATATAGTATATGTATGTACATATCGTTATCGTAGTATATGTATGTACATATCGTTTTTGTTATGTAAATGGTATGTTGTATGCACATACATAGGTACATTTTAGTATGTAATATTCGTAAATGTTATAAGTATGTAAGTATACATATATGTACATATAAATGAATTAAAATAACACACAAATATTCAGATATTGCCCGTCTTATATTTTCTGGATTATTTCTATGGTCCGTTAACATTGTTAAAAATTCTGGAGGGAACCGGTTTACTTCCGCAGCTTCTAAAGCCTGCAACCAATTTTCATTTATTTTGTCACTGTTTTCATTAAGAAAATTGTGAAGGACACAACATGACAAAATAATGACTTTCGCATTTATTATGGCATTGTTAATGCCTTTTCCAATACGCCTAAAACATGCTTTTAAGTGTCCAAAAGCATTTTCAACTACTTGACGTGATTTGGACAATGAATAGTTGAAACACTTTTGTTGGTAGCTTTTTGACACTTCAAAAGCATATGGCTTCATAATTTTATCGCTTAATCGAAATGCTGAATCGCCGATTATATGAATTGGAACATCTACTCCGGAAATTTTTTTTTTCAGATCCGCCAAAATATCGCACTGATCCAACTGTTGCTTTAGAGAGGACTCTTGGTATATTTGCGAATTATTGCAACGTCCTGGGCTACCACAGCTTACATAAATAAAACGGCATCTAGATTGGAAAATATATATAAATTTACTAAAACATAAATTTCAATTTAATTACATCTACATACATACCTTGCATCGACCAATGCTAAAAGCACAGTTGAATAACACCCTTTATAATTGTAATAGTCCGTCGCCTCCTCACGGCCTGGATGAATCTCAATGTGGCAATCGTCTATAAATTAAAGACTTGCAAAACGTAAAAGACTTAATGTTGATACAATTTACTTACCAAGAGCTCACATACACTATGGATATCCAAGAACTTCAAATTGTTGAACAAGATCTTGACGTTTTTCTCGTTTTAAGGGAAAATTATTTATAAATAATGGCGATAGAACTCTCCATACTTCGACACAAAAGTTCAACAGAATTTTACATACTGTTGCCTTTCTATTTGGCAGTCTCTCTCCCAGAAAGTTTGACTTCGATCCTGAAATATTTAAAAGTTTCATAAACAATTCACAAGAACAATATAATAATTACATTACACATAAGTATACATTATGCAACTTACTATTTTCCAAGCTAGTCTTTCGGATATTAGCGACAATTTAATAACATTAAGCAGTTGTAGCTGCTCCAAGAGCTGTGCATGCTTCTGTTTCAACTCCGTCATTAAGTTGAAGCACATTTTGGAATCTTCCATAAGTCTTATCTTGGAAGATATCCTTCTTGCCATGATAGCATTTTTTATAATTTTTTTTCTATCCATTGTTTTTTAACCTTTATCAAATTTAAATAAATTAAATTTTCACTGAATTCAAATTTATTATTACGCCTAGGAAACACACACAAAAAACAATTATATTTTTTAACTTTTCACTTTTAATTTTGTTTTGTTTACAAAAATATTTAATTTTGACAACTAGTGCAGATAAACTTACGATAAAAATTAGAGAAGATAGGATTTTTTCTTGTTTCGCAAATACATTCAATATGAATCTACCGGCTTCGCTCTAAAAATTTTGTATGGCGAAGCAATTTGATTCGCTCATGATTGGGGTGTGAAGCAAGAAACAAGGCCGTGGAAACAAGGTATTACATTGATCAATAAGACAATTTAACAAAAGATATGTTTATTCAAGATTTACGACTAGATTTTTATAATAAATTAATTGGCAAACGGATTTTAATTATTGTTAATTATGACATCGATGCAATCAATCAAAAGAAAAAAACGGGTAAGTTAAAATAATATGGTAACTTAATTTTTATGGGAATGTCAGAATTCTTAAAATTGTCAGAAAATTATTTTAAATTTAATAGCTCACAGTGGAAGTACCTTGTTTTATTTATAATGATTATACTCATTTCCTCATATTTAAATTTTCATAATGTAGACAACAGGAATGAAAAAAGTTTCAATTTTGAAATAGAAAACATTTTTTCATTCATATTCATTTTTTTGTTAAGGCGTGTCAGATAAAACTTTTGCTTCGCGTTGCGTTAAAGTTTTGCTTTGACATTTAAGATGAAATTTACATAACTATATGAAACATGTTACATAAAGTACTTTTAACGCGAAGCGTAAAGTTGGGCAACTCTCATCTTTTTGCGTGCTTTGACAAGCAGCGGGAATCTCCCTTTTCATTTGCCAAATTCGGAAGTAAGTTTTAAATATCTGAATGTGTTTTAATAAAAGCTAAATATATATGTACATTTTATGCAATAAATATTAATAAAATATGTATAATAACAATATTATCAACCACTTTTTATGGTAAAGAAGCAATACACGGGTGTTGTCAAAGTTTTTATTGTTACATACACCTTTTGTTTTGCGCTTTTCTGTTAAAGTTAAAAACGTCACGAAAAGCGAAAAAGTTCTATCTGACTCGGCCTTTATTGTTACATAGCGCCTATACCTGATATAATATCAAATATATTTCTATCAGCAAACGTTAAATTTCATACAGAGAGAATCATATTACGTGTGGACTGAAATATTAGTATTATATTAATATTATTCAAGTATTATAATATTGTTTTCATAATATATATTTAGAAAACAATATCATGATATGAACTGTCAGAAAACGTACACATACACACATTTAGACACAAGAAAATAATTTTATGTATTAAAATAGACGCCAAATGTAATTTTTAAACAATCGCACTAAACAAATATATATATTTATATATATATATATATATATATATATATATATATATATATATATATATAAATAATAATAAACTAAATGTAAATAATATAAAACACGCTGTATTATTAAAGTAAACGAAGATGTTTACTGCACGTTTCCATGATAATTATGAAATATTATTTTATTTTATTTTAATTTATATTGAGCTTGAGGCTTATTTTTATAAAAACTATTTATTTTATATTTATTTCAATATTTCGATATCCTCTGGATATCTTCTTCAGGATAAAATTATTTATAATAATTTAACAATAACAAAATTCTTTATAAATTATATAACTTAAATATTTTTGTTGTTTTTTGTTTTTATATAAAAAATTTTAAAAATGAAGGAAAAATTTTTTCATACATATTAAAAAACATTTCAAAATTGAAACTTTTTTCTTTCCTGTCTACATTATGAAAATTGAAATTTGAAAAAAAAATTCATAAAGATAATTTCCCATTAAGACCAATTTGTTCATTTATGAATTCTCCATCTTATCAACTTAGTAAATTACAGAAAATAAATAATGAAATTGTTGAAAGACTTTTCAAATTAAAAATAATTACTTTGCCTGAAAAGACAAATTTGAAATCAAACACATCAATTGCACCAAGATTATATGGATTACCAAAAATTCATAAAGATAATTTCCCATTAAGACCAATTTGTTCATTTATGAATTCTCCATCTTATCAACTTAGTAAATATTTTACAAATATTTTAAAAAATATGACTAAACATGCTATTTATAATATTAAGAACTCATTAGAATTTAGGAAAAAGATAGAGAATATTAAAATAAATAGTAATGAAATATTGGTGTCATTTGATGTTGTTTCATTATTTCCGAGTATACCTATTGAATTGGCAATTAGTATTATAGAAGAAAATTTTGTTAATATTGAAGGATTTACTAATTTAGATAAAGATTTATTTTTAAAAATAGTTAAGTTTTGCATAATAGATAATAGATATTTTAAATATACTAATAAAATTTATATGCAAAATAAAGGCCTTCCTATGGGATCCCCAGCATCTCCAATAGTAGCTGATATTGTTATGGAAGAATTATTGAAAAAGTGTATAGGGCAATCATCAGTTAAACCTAAAATTATAACTAAATATGTTGATGATATATTTTGTATAATTTTAGAATCTGAACTAGACAGTATACTAGCATCACTTAACTCTTTTCATTCAGACATTACATTTACTGTTGAAATAGAAAAGAATAATAAACTTAATTACTTAGACACATTGATCATACGTAGTAACAATAGTTTATCTATAGATTGGTATCAGAAACCAACATCATCAGGTAGAATTATTAATTATTATTCTAAACATCCAAAGAGAATTGTAATTAATACAGCAAAGAATTTAATAGATAGGATACTAGGTGTAAGTGATGCAAGATTTCATAATAAGAATAAAAATATTATTAAAGAAATTTTAGTTAATAATGATTTTCCTGTAGGATTAGCTTGTAATTTAATAAGGCAATATTACAGACAAAATAATATAAATTACTCAAACAATAATATTGAACCAAAGATGTATAAATCTATGACATATATTCCAATAGTTTCAGAAAGAATAGAAAAATCAGAGATTTTAAATAAAAACAAGTATAGAATGGCACACAAATCATTTAATACACTAGGTAAATTATTTAGTACTATTAAAGACAAGATAGATAAATTAGAAAAGTCAAATGTTGTTTATAAAATTCCATGTAAGGGAAAAGACAATGAAATTTGTAATAAAGTTTATATAGGTACAACCCAAAATAAACTTAAGACCAGATTAACGGGATATAGATCAAACTTAAAATATAGGAATTATACTTCTACACAAAAAACAGCACTATCTTTACATTGTCGTGATTCAAATCACTATATGTTAGAAATGTTACAGATAATAAATGTACCATTAGATAAAAGAATTAATTTTAAGGCTGACACTGATAGTGTAGCACAGAATTATAGACATTTGATTTACAAAAATAGATTATTAAAATGATCATAGGGTAAACTAGAATGTGTTCAAATTTTATTAATTATTATATTCATTTCCTCATTTTTCAAATTTCAATTTTCATAATGTAGACAGGAAAGAAAAAAGTTTCAATTTTGAAATGTTTTTTAATATGTATGAAAAAAATTTTCATTCATTTTTAAAATTTTTTATATAAAAACAAAAATATTTAAGTTTATATAATTTATAAAGAATTTTGTTATTGTTAAATTATTATAAATAATTTTATCCTGAAGAAGATATCCAGAGGATATCGAAATATTGAAATAAATATAAAATAAATAGTTTTTATAAAAATAAGCCTCAAGCTCAATATAAATTAAACTAAAATAATCAAAGGCTAAAAAAATAGAACAATATACTATGAAATATTATGATATTTACAATAGTACGTTTTCCACTACATACACCCAGAGAAAAAATGACACCATACGTGCTCAAATTGACCACAATCAGTGTCAAAAGTGTATCAACAACGTTTGTGGTCAAGTTGAGCATGACGTTGTCAAATCGACAACGAAATGTTGAAAACGTAGACGTTGTCAAACCGAACACAAACGGGTTCAAATTGACAACGGATTGGTGTCAAGTTGACACCATTCCGTTGTCAAATTGACACCATGTCGTTGTTGAAGTGACACCGTGACGGTGTCAAATTTGCAACGGTGTGGTGTCAATTTGACACCATTTGTTGTGGATTAGTAAATTTCCGTTCCTTTTCCAATCTATTCCCATTAAAATAACAATTCAAGTTATTGCTTTAAATTTTCAAAAGTATTTTATTGAAGAAAATAAATTGTATTATATATATACATACGTACATAATATATTGCATTTATATTAACCTAAAACTACCATTTAAATTGACTTTATTCTAAAATAAATTTTTTCATTATTCATTGGATATAAATGAAATGGGAGGGTTATAAAATCTAAAATTGGTGTTAAAAAAGCTTTATCGTGGTTAAGTGTACCAACTTCAAAGGATTGCAAATGTTTATCAAATTCTTTAATATTTACTTGATTACATAAAATGCAAATATTTTCATTTTGAATTACAAAGAATTTTATTTTAAAAATTTCAATTGATGAATTTTTTGTAGCTATGTAATAGTTTGTTTTATATCGGGTCCCTTTAAATATAATATCATTGGAAAGTTTGCAATTTTGAAAATCTAGTTCTGGCTTACTTATTTTGTAAAATAACTCTTCTTCTAATAAGTTTCCATTACTATAAGAATTAATAATAAAATTAGGTTCTAAATTAAGTTCGTGTTTCAACAAAAAATTTGAAAATTTTAATCCAGATTTTAAAGACAACAAATGACATGGATTTACTCTTGAAGTAGTATTACTGAAATAAATTTTTGCCTGTTTATGCTTAGCCTCAAATCTCATACACCACAGATATTTAAGAGGGCCACATTTTCGAATAGCAGTTGGGTAATGGACAAGGAAATGATGCTTTGGTTTTAGAGGACCGTATAGTTTTAAATAAAGTATATGATGATTTTTAATCAATTTCTCCAATTTTATTAAATCGTCTTCTATAAAACTTGATTTTAAGAGTAAATCAATTATTTGCAATAATAATTTGAAAACTTCCCAGTGGTTGTTACCGTGAGGAATTAAATCGCCGATCATTAAAGGCAAAAAATTAATAAAGTAAATAGTTTCACTAGCGGTCATCTTTAAATTATTAGTTTTTAATCTGTATAAATCTAGGGGTATAGAATTGTTTCCAACTTCAATTTCTCCATACTGAAATAGAGTTTTTCTGTGTTAATACAGCTTAAAGTTAAAACTTTTTCATCAATCAAGCCAAGTAAAACATTACATACATCGTAAATAAATTTTTGAATGAAAACCCATGGAAGTTGGCACGTCTCAGGATATTTCAAAGATAGAGTTTGAAAAATTTTAAAAGATGTATCCAAACATTGAAGAAATGAATTAAATTTTAATAAATTGTTGTTAAAAAATATGTAAAAACCTTTAAGAAAGGGCTATATTAAACTAGCATAGTAACATTTTTCTATTATTGTATTAATTTTTCGTTTATAATCATTAATTGTGGCTAAGCGTAAAACAAAACACTCCTGAGAATCTGCTATTGTTACCTTCATTTTTTTTCCGCAACCACTCTTAAACCTACCGGTGATGGTAAAACCGCATTGAGCAATATTGTGTATATATAGTCTTGTGCATCTGCAACATAAATATATTGATATTAAAAAGAAAAAAACTAAATTAAAAAAGTTGTTGTGAACTTATAATTTACCTATGCTGTATGTGGAGTAGTGGCAGCCATTTCATAACATGTCCACCATTCCCCTACTTTGGATGGTACTGACATTGTCTCGTCATCAATTCCAAGCTATGAATACAATGAATAAAGTATTCGTTTAAACCATTACACTATAATACATACCTCCGTTTTTTTCCATGTAAAGAGTTTTTCTCTAAACTCTACACGCAGCCCTAAGGGCGGGACTGCTTCCTTCAAGTCTTCCTTTTTTATGTATGGCAT
Organism: Linnaemya tessellans; assembly: GCA_951800035.1. Lineage (NCBI taxonomy): Eukaryota > Metazoa > Arthropoda > Insecta > Diptera > Tachinidae > Linnaemya > Linnaemya tessellans. Next base: position 85,478,369 of record OX637535.1, read on the forward strand.
GCTACGAAATGTTACCTGTGATGCTAAAACATTTACAATTGTAAATTATAGTTATCTTTGTATAAATAAAGTTCCAATTTACTCTTAAAATTTTTGATTTACTTACCTTTTAAATGTTCAAAAATAGATTCCATATTAATGTTTTCCAAGAATTCCTTAAGTTATATGTCGTCTTCACTGTCTTCAGCCACGTTTTCGATTGGAATACCCGCATCACCGACAACCACGATATTACCATTTACTTCCAGTAACTCTAGCAAGTTATTTTCATCGATATTATTCATTTTATTACTATTTTTCTACACACGCGTCTTTTCACTTTTGGTAAAACAATAATAATAATAAAAACATAGCCGATAATATACGGGTACGAATTGAAAACAAAGTGTTGTCAATTTGTACACGTTCGTTAACAAATTGACACCGGCGTTGTCAAAATCCAAAATTTGACAACAAAGCGTTGTCAACTTTTACACATTCGTTATCAAGTTGAAAACGTGCGTTGTCAAGTACCAATATTTGACAACATACTGTTTTCAATTTGAACACGTTCGTTTAAAAATTGACAACAAGCGTGGTCAAAAATAAGTGACAACGTAGGGTGCAAAATTGATCACGAACGTTGTTGATTTTGCAACGTCTTTTTTCCCTCAGTGTAGATATTATTATTTATACAAATATATTGTTCTCTTTATTCTGCCAACGTTCTTTCACATATTATATCAGAATTAATATCAGGTATAGACGCTATGTTAAAATATTAAAATTAATTTTAAATTGTTATCCTGAAGAAGATATCCAAAGGATATCGAAATATTGATTAATATATAAAATAAATAATTTTATAGTTATTATACTATAAAAATAAGCCTTCAAGCTCAATACAATTACTAAAATTAAAAAATCAAGGGCTGAAAAATTAGAACAATACATTACAAAAGAAGAGCACGAGTAAGAATCGGTGAAATTCAAGAAATAAAAATACAAAATTAATAATCATCAAGATTGTGAAATTAGAAATACGTTTAAAAAAGAAGAGCAAGATTAGAAGAAGAATTTCAAGAAACGAAAAAGAAAAAAATAAGTCTGAATTCATAGGCGAGAAGAATTATATTAATCGAAGTACCTTAAAGAATAGAGATAAATTTTTCAAACAAAATGAAGTACTCTTGGTTAAAGAAAAATGAAGAACTAAGAAGAGTTATTAATAGGTACAAGAAAGTAAGATATAAAATTATTAAGTTTAAAGCGAATATAACATTTCTTATTCGTTGCCGTAATGCAGGTATCGTTTAAAATTGCATAAGGAATTCTACCAATAATATTATTAATCTTTTTCATGTAAATGGACAACGGATGATTCAAAATCCCATTTCAAAATATTTGGAAATTGTTCAAAATAAATTTTTAAATTTTGCAATTAAAGGAAAGACACCAGCTACTTAAGGATGCTCAAAGGGAAATATTAATAATAGAACAAAAATTAAGAAGATTTTTGAATAATGAGGAAATGGAAAGATTTTTGGAATTTGAAGACAGCATAGCACATTCTTTATATAATAAAATTAAACAGGTACATAAAAAAAAATTTGATAATTTAAGTGATTTACAAAGAAGACAATTAGGCATAAATTTAATAAAAATTGGTTCATAAACAAAACGGACAAAGATATTCCAACTGATATTCGGAGAACTCTTTCTTTAGGGAAGAAATATGCTCTACCAACAAAGAAAGATCAATTTCCTATATTAAAAATTATATCAGATGGTGAAGACTTAGTACAGACAATGCAAGGAGAGGAAGAACAAGAAATAGCAAGAACAAGGTTTACGACTATAATAGATGACCAAATGAATAAGAGGAAATTAAATAATAAAGATAAATTTATTCTTAATAATGTAAGAGATCCAGAAAAATTTTTGAGAAATGATAGAGACATACTGGTTTTGGATGCTGATAAAGGTAATACAACGGTTGTAATAAATAGAATAGATTATATTTCAAGAATGAAGGATATTGTAGAAAATACTTCAGCATACAAAGTTTTAGAAAATGATTCAACAAATAAGTTACAAAAAATAAATAACGAAATTGTTGAAAGACTTTTCAAATTAAAAATAATTACTTTGCCTGAAAAGACAAATTTGAAATCAAGCACATCAATTGCACCAAGATTATATGGATTACCAAAAATTCATAAAGATAATTTCCCATTAGGACCAATTTGTTCATTTATGAATTCTCCGTCTTATCAACTTAGTAAATATATTACAAATATTTTAAAAAATATGACTAAACATTCTATTTATAATGTTAAAAACTCATTAGAATTTAGGAGAAAGATAGAGAATATTAATATAAATAGTAATGAAATATTGGTGTCCTTTGATGTTGTTTCATTATTTCCAAGTATACCTATTGAATTGGCAATTAGTATTATGGAAGAAAATTTTGTTAATATTGAATAATTTAGATTGATATATTTTTAAAAATAGTTAAGTTTTGCATAATAGATATTTTATATATAATAATAAAATTTATATGTAAAATAAAGGTTTTCCTATGGGATCGCCAGCATCTCCAATAGTAGCTGATATTGTTATTGAAGAATTATTGAAAAAGAGTATAGGGCGATTATTAGTTAAACCTAAAATTATTACCAAATATGTTGATGATATATTTTGTATAAGCTTAGAATCTGAATTAGATAGTATTCTAGCATTACTTAACTCATTCCATTCAGACATTAAATTTACTGTTGAAATAGAAAAGAACAAGTGAAAGTGCTATATTCGGGTATGCCGAATCTTAAATACTCTTCACAGATGTAATTCTTCTTTCTTTCTTGCTAGAAAAGGAAGTAAGTCTAATTAAAAGATGTAACATACATAGTTTTACTTGACAAAAAAAATTTAGTTTTTAAACTTTTTGGTCACTTTCACGTACCATAAAATCTTTAATTTGTTCAACCCTGGAGTCGAAATTTTGATATTCTAAGATTTTAATACCAATTTTGTTCTTCCTGAATTATAAAAAAATTTGAATTAGCAAAAACAACAACGTCAATTGCCTATTCGATAACTTTTATATATTTCAATTTCCCAACCCTGGAATCGAAAATTAACTCTTTTTATCAATGCAACTCTTAATGAGGCATGAAATAGTTTTATTTAAGAAAAACTTAATATTTATAACCATTTTGGTCACTTTCATGTACTACAAAAACTTGCAGTTATCCAACTCTGGAATCTAAATTTTGATTTTTTTTTTTAATTTTTGATACCAATCTTGTTTTTTCTGAACTAAAATATAGTTTTAATTAGTACAAAACCGACGTTAATTACCTTTTTGGTTAATTTAATGTATAAAAATATTTCAATTTCCCATCCCTGGAAACGAAATTTAAACTTTTTACCAATTTTTTACCATCTTCATTAGGTATAAAGTAGTTTTATTTAAGAAAAACTTAAAATTTGCAACCATTTTAGTCACTTTCATGTACTACAATATATTGCATGTACCAAAAAAAAACTTTAAACTTCCCAACCCTGAAAGTGAAATTTGTTGTTTTATTTTTAACCAATGCAACTCTTCATGAAGTATAAAGTAGTATTATTTAAGAAAAATTTACAATTTTCAACAATTTTGGTCACCTTCATGAACTATAAAATATTGCACTTGTCCAACCCTGGATTCGAAATTTTGAGTTTTTTTGGAAATTTTTGATACCAATTTTGTTCTTCCTCATATATAAAATAATTTTAGTTGGCAAAAAAAAAACAACGTCAATGGCCTCTTTGGTTACTTTTATGTATAAAAAAAATTTAAATTTCCTAACTCTGGAAGCGAAATTTTAATTTGTAAAATTTTTTTTATCAATGCAAATCTTCATGACGTATGATGTAGTTTTGTTTAAAAAAAAACTAAAATTTTGTACCAGTACTACAAAATATTGCATGTACCAAAAAAAACTTTCATTTTCCAAACCCTGGAAGCGAAATTTTAATTTTTTGTATGTAGTAAGAATTTTTTTAACGAACATTTATATTGCTATATTAAATTGAATTAAGATTCATAGGCTAATTGTTCGAAATTTGTTTTCGAAAACAGCTGTTCTGCTCTGCTGTGTAAGTTGAATAAAACTGATGTTGACTTTCCTTTGTGCCTTAGAATATTTATAATGTCTTTCTGAGATTTAAAAACAAATTTCGAACAATTAGCCTATGAATCTTAATTCAATTTAATATTTTAATTTTTTGTTTATCAGTGCAACGCTTCATGAGGTATAAGGTAATTTTTTTCAAGAAAAATTTCAAACCATTTTGGTCACTTTTATGTACTATTAAATATTGCATTTGTCCATTCCTGGATTAGAAGTTTTATTTTTGAATTTTTGATACCGATTTTGTTCTTCCTAAATTATAAGACAGGCTTAGTTATCAAAAGAAAACAACAAAATCAGTTGCCTGTTTGATTACATTCACGTATAAAAAAAAAATCCAATTTCTTACCCCTGGAAGCAAAATTTGAAATAAAAAAAATTGTTTTTGGCCAATGCAAATCTTCATGACGTATAAAAAGGTTTTGTTAAAGAAAAACTTAAAATTTTTAACAATTTTAGTTACTACATGTACTACAAAATACGGAATGGGCCGAAAAAAAATTTTTTAATTTTTCATCCCTGGAAATAATTTGTTTAGTTTTTAATAGACTATTGAGGTTTCCCAAAGCAAGAAATAGGTTTAATTTACAAATATTAAACAAAATATTGATAATTGATTTTTGGTATACATTTTGCGTCGAGAAATAGGTGTAAGCTTCCCAGCTCTGGAACCATACTTCGGATCTTTCTGAATTTCAATAGCACTCTATTTAAGTTCATTTCCAATGCAACGGTATAAGAACGTTTCTAGCTCTTCTGGGGGCTTGGGAAAAGCGTCACGTACAGACGGACGGACATCGCTCAATCGTCATCGCTTTTCATAAGAATCCAGAATATATATGCTTTAGGGAGTCCTATATTGGAATCGAAGAAATTACACACGGAATGACAAACCTACATATACCCTTTCATTTTTTTGTGAAGGGTATAATAAACTTCCTTACTTAGACACATTGATAATACTTAACAACAATAGTTTATTTATAGATTGGTATCAGAAACCAACATCATCACATAGAATTATAATTAATTATTATTTTAAATTATGTATGAATTTTTATTAGTCGAACTTTCTTATGTAAATTGTTAATTTTATGAACGGGCTTAAGTTCGAATCTGCAAGACTGCAAACCATTTTTTTTATTATTTTATTAATAAATGAATTTGTTCAAATTCTATTTTATTAATTTATATTAAGATTGGAATATTAAGAATATTTTTTCAATAATCATCAAACCAGCAGAACGGATCAGTACTGATTTCGAGGCCGCTACGCCATCTCATCAGCGTTCTTTGTTCAATTTTTTCCACTTTTGCAAGTGGTGCACTATGGGCTCCCAGACCGGTTTTTGAGGCAAAAAGTCCATTTCTGAACATAACATTTTCCAAAAAGTAACTATGGTAATTTATAGACAATATCCTGGGGAACTCAAGTGCAAAAAATTATAGCCATGTGGCAACCCTGCATTTAACGGGAAGCTTTCAAAGTCAGACTTTGTTTTTTTATTTTGCTTTCATACATTTTTCACTTGATAAGTAAACAAAGTAAAGGAATAAGTAAGCAATAATTATCAAACTTAATAAATTATTTTAAAATGGAAAATATTAATAAAGGTATGAAAATTTAGATTAAGAAAAAAATTGTGCAAAAATATTGTTGTATTACTTAATGTAGGCTGTTTAAGTGTGCCGTCTTTTTTGTGTATTTTTGGTGATAGTTTTCATATGTAATGGAGTAGAAGTTTGTTTATTGGAACGTATTGTGTGAAAAGCTGATGTGCACAGGAAGCTACTAATGTCTAGTTAATGTGTGTAAAAAATTTACTGTAACCATCTGCAACCTTCTAAAATATTAAAATTTTTAGATTGCGTAAAAATAAAAAATGCTGATATTGTAAAATTTTGGTTAGAAAATAATAGAAGTGTGACTGCTGTTATCAACTGGATTTGCGGTATATTTCAAAGAGATGCTGATGAGAACTGTATGATACCAATTAAGAAGAAAATTAATAATTTCTGTGCATATGCCAACCAAAAGTGGTCTGCAAACTTCAGAATCTGGGCTAAATTCGAAAAAAAGGAAAGCCAATGGTTATCCTGTGAGACTGAGCTTAAATTTATAAATAATGATGTTCCAATCAAAAGAGGTCGGCCTAAAATTGGTTATAGTGAAGGAAGTGTGAGGCAAAAAGGAAAACTCGCATCCGAAGTTTCGGCAGAACAGGGAAACGACACCAAGTTGCTTCATGCCGCTTCAATTGCAGCTCATTCAAATAAAGAAAAAGATTTGAATTTTGTTTTAAAAAAAACAACTTCTTCCCCAGGAGGGCCCCTTAAAATTAGAAAAGAGCTCACCTCTGATAACAAAAAGCCAATTATGCTTTCCCCTGGAGAAGCATTAGGTTTTTTGTTAGAAAATAATCTAACAAAACAACAGTATATTAGGATGAGGGAGCTGAACAAATTACACAATTGCGATATTTATCCCAGCTATAAAAAACTTCTAGAATATAAGAAGCAATGCCGACCTGAAGGGTTAATGATAACAGAATCAATTGCGGAAGTCCCTTTACAAAACCTAGTTAATCACACAGCTGAGAGAATATTATCATACCAAGAAGAAATTTTAACGATAATGCCTGAGATAAGTGAAGTGATATTAGTTCTTAGTTATGGTTTCGATGGTTCTACAGGACAAAGTTTGTTTAAACAAATATATAAGAGCAATGCCCCAGAAAATTTAGATAGCTCCCTCTTTGTTACCTCCGTTATACCACTAAAACTAGTCACATCGGATGACGCAATCGTTTGGAAGAACCGTACTCCTCAGTCTATCCGGTTTTGTCGACCGCTAAAAATTGAATATATAAGGGAAACCAAGGAGCATATTTTGAAAGAAAAAAGAAACTTGGACCTTCAAATATCTAATCTAGTTCCTTTGAAATATTTATTATCAAATGGTAAGGAAATTTTAGTGAAATACGAACTAATAATGACTTTAATTGATGGTAAGGTGCTAAACGTGCTAACGGATACAAAGTCCGCACAATCATGTCCAATATGTGGAGCAAATCCGAAGCAGTTGTTGTCAATAAAAGATTTAAGTTCGTTACACTTTCAGCCAAAACCAAGCTCATTAAAATATGGTATAAGCCCCTTACACGCATGGATAAGATGCCTTGAATTTGTTCTTAATCTGTCATATAGACTTCAGGTTAAAAAATGGCAAATTCGAAATACGGAGGACAAGAAATTAGTGCAAGAAAGAAAACGCAAAATCCAAGAAACTGTTTGGAAGGAAATGGGTCTTCATGTTCACAAGCCGAAAAGTAATGGTAGCGGATCGACGAATGATGGTAATACAGCTCGAAGAGCATTTTCAAATCCAGAATTGTTTGCATCTATAACAGATGTTAATGTTGAATTTATAAAGCACCTGCATATAATACTTATTGCCATTTCCAGTGAATTTGAAATAAATGTTGAGATTTTTAAGAGTTTTTGTTATGAAACTGCTGATATATATTTTAAAAATTACGAATGGTTCCCAATGTCGCCGACCTTGCATAAAATTCTAGCACATTCTTCACAAATATTACAAACTTCAATCGTGCCTCTTGGGTGTGCTGGGGAAAATGCTTCTGAGGCTAGAAACAAATTTTATAAAAAGGATAGAATTGAACACGCACGACTGGATTCTAGGGAACACAATATAACTGATGTATTTAACCGAGCTATGGATTCGTCTGACCCATTTTTATCTAGTGTGTATTTAAAGAAACGTTACTCAGCAAAAAGAAAGTTGACTTTTCCACGAGAAGTTATTTCTCTTTTAAAGGTTCCAGAGACTCCTGAATGTGTGTTTCCATCTACATCAAATGCAATTGAAAATGATAGCGATTCCAATTCTGAAGAAGATGAGACATCATTCCAAATTAATTTTGAATTAGAAATTGATGAAACATTACAAGACTTTGATGAATCTTAATTTTGCTGTACTCTACATAATTTAATTTTTTTTGCTATTTATTGATTGAAGTATCGTAAACAAATACCTACAGAGAATAAATTTAATAAAGTGAACCGGGTTCAACTCAACTTATATATATATATATATATATATATATATATATATATATATATGTATATATTTTCTACAATAAAGCGGGTCAAATTCTATATACTTAGCACATTTTTTGCCAAATACTATTTCACTGTTGTCCAGTGTAGTTAAAACAAACTCAATTTCAAGTCATAATTTGTATGTATCTAGACGCACAATTAATTTTCGCACATAGAAGTGGGCGTGACATTACCCAATTAGCATGAAATTTTTACTAAGACCTTTAATGGGCCTTATACTTAATCCCACAAAAAGCGTCTAGGAGCCCATAGTGTGGTGCTAGAATAAGAAAGTTCGACTAATAAAAATTCATACATAACTTAAAACATTGCGGGGCATGCGCACTTGTTCATTGTAAATTGACAACTAAATTCAATTACTTGAACATATGTAAATAACAAAGAAGCTTTAGTTATCAGCTGCCGATGGCTCTGGAAAAAGCGAAAGAGATACATGGAATATTGGGAATATTAATCGTCAGGGTTGGGGAATTTCGTACTAACCAAATATGTAATAACTTGAAAATATGAATATGATAACTTCTCATATTCAATTTTCGTTAAAATATTGGTTAAATAGTTGATTTTCCTACTAACTAGCACCACTTGCAAAAGTGGAAAAATTGAACAAAGAACGCTGATGAGATGGCGTAGCGGCCTCGAAATCAGTACTGATCCGTTCTGCTGGTTTGATGATTATTGAAAAATATTCTTAATATTACAATCTTAACATAAATTAATAAAAGAGAATTTGAACAAATTCATTTATTAATAAAATAATAAAAAATGGTTTGCAGTCATGCAGATTCGAACTTAAGCCCGTTGATAAAATTAACAATTAATTATTATTCCAAACATCCAAAAAGAGAATGGTCATTAATACAGCGGAGAATTTAATAGGTAGGATACTACGTGTAAATGATGCAAAATTTCACAATAAGAATAAAAATGTTAATAAAAAAAATTTTTATATTAAATTTGAATTAAGATTCTATAGGCTAATTGTTCGAAAACAGCTGTTCTGCTCTGCTGTATAAGTTGAATAAAAACTGATGTTGACTTGCCTTTGTGCCTTGGAATATTTATCATGTCTTTCTGAGATTTAAATTAAAATTTCGAACAATTAGCCTATAGAATCTTAATTCAAATTTAATATAGCAATATAAAAATGTTCGTTAAAATTATTACTACATAAAAAAAATTTTTGTTAATAATGATTTTCCAGTAGGATGAGCTTGTAATTTGATAGAGCAATATATCAGAAGACAAAATATAAATAACACAAACAATAATATTTAACCAACGATCTATAAATCTATGACATATATTCCAATAGTTTCAGAAAGAGTAGAAAGATCAGATATTTTATATGAAAAGATATATAGAATGGCACACAAATCATTTAATACACTAGGTAAACTATTTAGTAATATTAAAGAAAATAGATAAATTAGTATTATATTCTGATAATTTTAAGTTTAAGTTCTCTTTATTTTAATTTAATTTTTAATTTCAATATTTCGTCACTCCTTTGTGTGACTTCTTCAGGAAATTAATTATTTTATTAATGAAAGGCTGAAAAATTAGAACAATATAATCTTAATACTAGATAAACTATAATGAGCAGGTTTTTGTAAGTAGGACCAGCACTCACGAGATGGCCCCTACATATGCAGTGCATTGTGCCTGAACTTGAAAGGAATGGATAATATTTAGAAGAAAGATGAGAATATATACAGCCCAATTCTTAAAACTCCCAGGGAAATGAATTCCCAGGGAATAAGTTTTTCCCAAAAATAAAATCCTCCAATTCTGAACAGTCTGGGAAGGGAGAGAGAATTCGAAACATTCGAAGTCAGCTGTTTTACTTCTTTTATCTAATGTTTACAAAAATTTTTTTGCAAATTTACCAATTTAATTTTATAAATTTTAAAAGTAAAAGTGTTTGGAGTGAAAAAAGAGGTTAGAGAAAAGAATAATGTTTAGTGCGGCATGTATAATGATAGCTGAAGAAGAAAACGATGAAAGTGAAGTGCTGGACAAGAATGAACAGAGGTTAGCAAGAAAAATATTACGTGATGCCACCAACCCACTTGAGCTACCGCAAACTTTGTAAGTAGATTCCTTACAAAGTACTATAATTGAATAAAAAAATTTTGTTTAGATTTGAAAAATATTACAGGGTAAATAAACCAGCCTTTATTTACCTTTTGGATATGTTAAGAGCACATATTCCACAAAAGAGGCAATCAGTTGCAGTTTCCCCACTCGTAAAGTTAAGTGCGACGCTTCGCTTTATGGCCGAAGGTGGGTACCAAACGGGTGTGGGGAAGGACTCTGATGTGTCTGTGGCACAAAGCACCTTCAGTAAAATTTTGACAGAAATTATAAATATATTTGAGGAGCATCTATGTCAAAGGTGGATAACTTTTTGCAAAACAGAGGATGAAAAGCGTAAAATTGCATTAAATTTTTATATAAAGCATGGTATTCCAAGCGTTATAGGATGCGTTGACGGAACGCATGTCCGAATTGTTGCTCCGTCTAATAATAAGCACCTATACTATAACAGGAAGGGGTACTACAGCTTGAATGTAATGCTGGTAAATGAATTTTGTCAAAAATATGTTAACACAAATTCTAAAACAATAAAAAATTACAGGTCTGTGACCATGAGCTGAGGATTCAGTACGTAGATGCCTCTCATCCTGGAGCGTGTCACGACTCTTTTATTTGGAACACCAGTGAGTTAAGAGCTCATCTTGAGCAAGAATACCTCAGAAACGGTAGCAATTATTGGCTCCTGGGTAAGGTTTTAAATATTAACAAAACAATATTGAAATATTAATAGATATATATTTTTTTACTAGGAGACGCAGGTTATTCATTAGAACCATGGCTTATAACCCCTCACAGATGTCCGCAAGATGGGTCTGTTGAAATAAAATTCAACGAAATTCATTCCAAGTGTCGTAACGTTATTGAGCGTACAAATGGTGTCCTGAAAAACAGATGGCGATGCCTTCTTGGAGCTAGAGAATTATACTATGCTCCAGAAAAGGCAGCTAAAATAACAAACGTTTGCTGTGCATTGCATAACGTTTGCATTTATTTCAAATGCAATATGGAAGTTTACGATGAAGAAAATGTAGAAACTCTCAGCGTTCAAGACGATTATGAAATATCCTTAGCCTCTCCCCAGTATTTGGCCGTTGCCCAAAATATTAGAAATAATATAGGAAACAATTTGTGAATTTTATTTGCCTTAACTTGAGATTAGTTTTCTTTTAAATTTCAGAATATAAAAATAATACCACGTTTTTTTAATATTGTTAATTTAAAAAATAAACATCACATTTTATTCATTGTTCATCATATTTTATAAAAAAAAACTTAAAGCTAAATAAATAAAAAATTAAAATGACTTCATAAATCTTATATGCATTTTTTTAATTAGAAAAAGGAATAAATAACAGGTACTTGATGGCGTACAATTAAATTCAGTGCATAAGCTCTTGTAGCTCCAAAAGACGACGGTTTTTTTCAATTTTGTCCTCGATTTCTCTCAGCCTCAATTTCTCCATCACCAAGTTGTGACGTTTGATCTCTTCCAGCTCTGCCTTCTTTAAATCATAAAGGTGATCAATAGAGCGATATATTTTTTTGGTGCTCTGAAGTTGCTCCTTCATCACCTCCAGCATTTCTTTTTGAATACCAATCTCCTCTTTGAGAATGTCGGTAGTTAATGTTTGTTTTGGCTTTTGCTTAAATTTATTTACCGGTGCTTTTGACGGTGTTTCTGTGTCACTCAGTAACAATGCCAAAACTTCGCTAGGATCCTCTTTGGAGTCCATCTTCAACTTTTTAGCAGGTGGTTTTTGGGGCGTTTCTTCATTATCGACACCACTGCTTTTAGGCTCATCATCGGGTGTGGAATCCAACAATATTTCTAGCGTTTTTTCTACACCAGATGCGCCTAACCCGAATTTTTTAGAAACGCCCTCCACAGAGTCTTTCATACAAATCAGATTATAAATAATTTCCTCATTTGCAGAAAACCCCTGCTCCATATTTGGGCCTCCACCAGTTGCCCGAGAAAATTTTAAATTTTGTGCTGCCTTATGGCGAACATACTTCTTTTGGTCGCACCAAACCTGAAAAATAAATTTATCATTTGCTGCTATGAAAGGAAAATTTATTGCCCCTTAATAATTCATACCTTTTTCCAATCGGCGATACTTTTAAGTGGTGGCCCAGCTGCGTTTAATTCCGCCTCTAAATTGCGCCATATTGCATTTAAGTCATCTTTGTTTCCTTTAAACCATCCCCGGGCAACATCTGGGTGGGACTGCATTGCATCTATAAGGATCTCCATCTGTTTCTTATTTGTTGTTTTTGACCTAAAAATATGAACAAATTGAGATATTTATAAAATTTTTAATGAAAATTTTAAATTACTTACATTTTTTGGCACAATCCTCTTCAAATTTTTGGCGGAATTATTCCCAAAATTTTTCATCATTTTCCCTCTTTTTATGACATTCGTAATAGCTACTTTTTTCCCGGGGAAGAGTTTCCCAGTTTCGAAGTTTGTTTAGAATAGGAGGAAAGTAAAATCTCCCAGGGAGAATTGTTTTAGAATAGCTTATTTGGGAAAAGAGAAAAAACTCCCAGAAAGTTTCTGTTTAGAATTGGGCTGATAGACTTTTTTTGCAGCAAAATAGGTACCATTTACTCCGCCGGCTAATTTTTGCGCTTAGTACATGATAGTACCAATCTAAACACGTGCACAGCTCTATCTGTTAATACCAGTTTCTCTTAGTTTGCTACTTCTGTTAAGCATTGGTAAATATTTTCTTGTTTCTGGCATTGATAAGTATTGTTATTCTAAAAAATACGTACTTTGTGAGCAGCGTTGCCAAATGTGCAGATTTATCTGCATTTGACAGTTTTTCTAAGCATTGAGCAGTTTTGCAATTTTTTTCTTTAAAATCCAGTTTTTCTGTAAATTGTGCAGATTTTGCAGTTTTTACATATTATTTTTTTACTCTTAATTTTGTTATTTTAATTCCAATTTCTGAAACCATAATTTTACCCCATTTGCTTAATATAACAGTGGCAAGGTTTAACTATACTTTTTTATACGAGTATGTAATTATCACATACATCTTTTTGCACCCCTGACCACAAAGCAAGTTGAATTTTACCAAGGTGTATATTGCAGGTGGGAGCACGAGCTCACTTGCCTAACCTGATAAAACGTCAAACTTAGTAGTGTCGTTTAACGATTTTTGCAACTGTTAAGGTAGTTTCTACAATAAGTGTTCTATTTTTGTAGAAAATTTCTAAAATGACGATTTACGTTAATATTGTATTTTTAATATATGTATGCCTGTTCCACAATGTCGACAAGTCGATGTCGTTCTCATATTAATATTGAAAACAAAAACAAATTTAAATTTTTAATTATTGGTTTCAATATAAATATGAGAACGACATCGGCTTGTCGAGATTCTGGAACAGGCAGTATTATATCTGAATAATAATGAACTCTTTTTGTACCTATATATATTTTATTAAAATGAATTGCTTTGTTATATGTAGATGTATATCATATTAAATTTGTTTTGTTATGTTTTTGTTTTAATAAAAAAATATGAAAAAAACTATATATTTTTGCGACTGTTTTAAGTGCAGTTTTTTTACGTGAAAACCATTTTTTTTTTTTGTAAAGTTGCAGTTTTTTTTTTAAAGTTATGGCAACGCTGTTTGTGAGTAGATAAAGAGAGAATGAGAGTAACATATTTGCTTTTATTTGTTTTCATAAATCAGATAAGAACAAATACTGATGTTAATAACATGGTTATTTGTGATACAAAATTAGGTATTTCTGTGTCCGTCTCATCTTTGATACAAGCAAAACCCATATATTGCTTCGCCCTCTCTTTTCACTAATTTTATAATAATTAGCTTCAATTTTTTCTTTTATGTGTTGATTGTTCATTTTTCCAAAAAGTTTTTTTCAATATTACACAAATTTAAATATAGGTCAAAACACGACCCAGTTACAAATATTCCGAGTACTGAGAGTTGTAAGCCAAAGAGTGACAAAATTTATATTAGCTTGCTTTTTATTGTACAATGTACATGGTGTGGTACTACAGGCTGAGAGAAAGTAAGCTGATAGAATGCAATGTAACACACCTTCTCTTTGTATAAAGTATTATACGCCGAAACGCTGTTGTTTACTCTGCAATGTACAAAATGTGTGATAGTTTGTTGCCGATTGAAAAAAGGAAGAAAAAGAAAACAGTCATAAGCTAAACAGAATAGTTTATCGTTTAAACTTTAAAGCAGGTATCGGCAAACATATACATCTTCATTGTAAGTTTGGATGAGTGAGAGCAAATAACAATTTCCTCAATACAATTTTTTCATAAACACAACAACGACAATAGCAACAACAGCAAGGTATTTTTTCATAAACATACAATAACGACAATAACAATATCTCCATTGAAGGTTCGTACGAGAATGATAGTAACTATATTTACTCAGTAAAAGCATGTGTGTGACTCTCAAAAGTAAATTTTATTCTCACGTGCAACCCACCGCTGACTTCTGGGTTAAAGGTAAATTATAAGTGCTGCTGATAAAGAAGTTAAATTAAAGGTATAAAAAATTAATAATTATTAAAAAACCAAAAATGGAGGGATTTATGGTGTTTTCTGACAAAAATGTTCCATTTATGTTATCATTTACTCGGGTTTATGTACCATTCTAAATATATATGTAAAGATGTGAAAAGTTGCCGGTTTCCTTTCTAAATATGTTGCACAAATAAATGGTAAATATGTTGCATATCTCACACCTGTTTATATTTGAGGGTGAGATAATACCATTTTTTCAGCTGCGTTAGTACTTTTTTATACATGTGAGTATTTTGCTTATTCATTTTCCATTTTCAATACGCCATTTACCTATACATTATTTTCAATTAAATATTTTGTTCCTTTATGATATCGAAAAATGGACCCCTTGGAATTAGCAAAAACAACAACGTCAATTGCCTAATTGATTATTTTTATATATTTCAATTTCCCAATCCTGGAAACGAAATTTAAATCTTTTTACCAATGCAACTCTTAATGAGGCATGAAATAGTTTTGTTTAAGAAAAACTTAATATTTGTAACCATTTTGGTCACTTTCATGTACTACAAAAAATTGCAGTTATCCAACTCTGGAATCTAAATTTTGATTTTTTTTTTTTAATTTTTGATACCAATCTTGTTTTTTCTGAACTAAAATATAGTTTTAATTAGTATAAAACCGACGTTAATTGCCTTCTTGGTTACTTTCATGTATAAAAAAATTTCAATTTCCCATCCCTGGAAACGAAATTTAAATTTTTTACCATTTTTTTACCATCTTCATTAGGTATAAAGTCGTTTTATTTAAGAAAAACTTAAAATTTGCAACCATTTAGGTCACTTTCATGTACTACAATATATTGCATGTACCAAAAAAACTTTAAACTTCCCAACCCTGAAAGTGAAATTTTTTGTTTTACTTTTAACCAATGCAACTCTTCATGAAGTATAAAGTAGTATTATTTAAGAAAAATTTACAATTTTCAACAATTTTGGTCACCTTCATGAACTATAAAATATTGCACTTGTCCAACCCTGGATTCGAAATTTTGAGTTTTTTTTGGAAATTTTTGATACCAATTTTGTTCTTCCTCATATATAAAATAATTTTAGTTGGCAAAAAAAACAACGTCAATGGCCTCTTTGGTTACTTTTATGTATAAAAAAAATTTAAATTTCCCAACTCTGGAAGCGAAATTTTAATTTGTAAAATTTTTTTTATCAATGGAAATCTTCATGAGGTATGATATAGTTTTGTTTAAAAATAACTAAAATTTTGTACCAGTACTACAAAATATTGCATGTACCAAAAAAACTTTCATTTTCCAAACCCTGGAAGCGAAATTTTAATTTTTTGTTTATCAGTGCAACGCTTCATGAGGTATAAGGTAATTTTTTTCAAGAAAAATTTCAAATTTTTGACCATTTTGGTCACTTCCATGTACTATTAAATATTGCATTTGTCCATCCCTGGATTCGAAGTTTTATTTTTGAATTTTTGATACCGATTTTGTTCTTCCTAAATTATAAGACAGGCTTAGTTATCAAAAGAAAACAACAACATCAGTTGCCTGTTTGATTACATTCACGTATAAAAAAAAATCCAATTTCTTACCCCTGGAAGCAAAATTTGAAATAAAAAAAATTTTTTTGGCTTTGTTAAAGAAAAACTTAAAATTTTTAACAATTTTAGTTACTACATGTACTACAAAATACGGAATGGGCCGAAAAAAATTTTTTAATTTTCCATCCCTGGAAAAAATTTCTTTATTTCTTTAGTTTTTAATAGGTTTAATTTACAAACATTAAAAAAATATTGATAATTGGTTTTTGGTATACATTTTGCGTCGAGAAATAGGTGTAAGCTTCCCAGCTCTGGGACCATACTTCGGATCTTTCTGAATTTCAATAGCACTCATTTCCAATCCAACGGTCTAAGAACGAAGTCTCTAGCTCTTCTGGGGACTTGGGAAAAGCAATACGTACAGACGGACGGATATACGGACATCGCTCAATCGTCATCGCTATTCATAAGGATCCAGAATATATATACTTTATGGGGCCCATCATCACATAGAATTATTATTCCAAACATCCAAAATCGATAAAATAAAGTTTTGCCCTAAACTCTTTTTTGGCTTCAGTAAAAATTTTCTCATATTATTTTCATTATATAGTATTTTAAAAATCAGTTGACTAAAATCCATTGATAATTGTATATTATTAATGTATTTATGCCGGCTTAGCTTAATTGGTAGAGCACCTGACTTGTAATCAGGAGGTTTACAGCCGGCACTCTCACTCTCATTAATACAGCGGAGAATTTAATAGATAGGATACTACGTGTAAATGATGCAAAATTTCACAATAAGAATAAAAATGTTAATAAAAAAAATTTTTGTTAATAATGATTTTCCAGTAGGATGAGCTTGTAATTTGATAGAGCAATATATCAGAAGACAAAATATAAATAACACAAACAATAATATTTAACCAACGATCTATAAATCTATGACATATGTATATTCCAATAGTTTCAGAAAGAGTAGAAAGATCAGATATTTTATATGAAAAGATATATAGAATGGCACACAAATCATTTAATACACTAGGTAAACTATTTAGTAATATTAAAGAAAATAGATAAATTAGTATTGTTACGTTTTTAGACCTTTTCGTAAAAACGCTTTTTACTTATCCTTCAAGGATTCGTTTAATTGCATCAAATTAAAAACACAGACAATTAATTTTAGAAATATAATGCGGCAACACTTTATTTACTATTTTATTAACACGAGTATTTGTACTACTAAACACTTAGCGATGTAAACACGTCTAGATTTAAAATCACACTGATCCCGCTGATTACTGGCAGCGACTTTATATAGCAAAATGACATCGTCTGGTAACTTCGCGAAGCATCTGGTCATGGTTGTTGTTGGTTGTGCTTTACTTAACATGTAGCTATATACGTGTGTTTGTTTATATGACAATGCTGTCTTGTGTGTTTTGTTTATTGTAACTATGTGTGGTTGTATGTATGAGTGTTCTGTGTGTTGCGTAGTCTTGTTTCTTCTTGTGCTATGTGGGTATGTTTATGTGTATATTTGTGTGTATGTTGCTGTATATATTGGTGTACATATTTAGCTTTTGTTAGCAGCGAATACTTGCGTACAAGATCATTAAGAATAACAGCATCATCTCTTAGCATTGATGTTGCTAGGTTTTTCGTTGTTGTTATTTACACTTATTATTGCACAGCCTCAAATGATCTTGTATATTCTCGAAGATGTATCCGGAATATTCCACTTCCGTTAATTCAAATATTATCTGCTTTGTGTTGACCAGGGTTGTAACATTGTGGCAACTAGAGATGAGTTGGCAGTGCTGCCAAGTACATATAGCCACATTGTCGTTATATTTAAATCTACTTTTGAACTTTGTAACACTGCCGCCCACTTAAGCCTGTTCGACCCGAATAGGCATACAATCACCTCTTCCATAGTGCGCCAATCGTTCGAGATGTACCATCTTCATTTTCGACCTTGGGTTATAGCATTTCTGTTTCCGGTACACGACGTCATTCCCTCTCTTAATCACTTTATACGGGCCATCCCAGTGAGTCTGTAATTTTGGGGACAATCCTTTCTTCCGTTGGGTTTTATAAAGTAGAACCAATTGTCTAGCCTTCATGTTGTCACTGACCATCTGGATTCTGTTATGCATCTTACTCCGATTGTTGCTGCGATTACGATAATTATTTCCATAATAACCACGATTGTTGTAACTGTCACCAGTGTAATTGCTTATATTACGATTATTGTAGTAGTTGTCGCATCCTCTATAACCTACGCGCCTTGTAGAAGACACACCAAATGTTTCATTATTCAATTTCCGTTCCTGGCGCCAATTATAATTCCTATTCTTTATACGAACTCGTGCAGTTTCACAGGAAATATTATCAAAGAATGACTTTGTCTTATCGTAGCCTACAGTAACTCCTTTCTCTCCAGGTTCATGTCCACCAGCACCATTCTCTTTGCCGGACTCATCCTTTTTATCAGTTTCGCCATTCATCTGTTCTGATTTTGGTTCATCGCACACCTTATGTTTTGGTAGTCGTGAGCGAAGTTCTTCGAACTTAGTATTTGCTTGTTCAAAATCGAAATCTTGTTCAAACTTAATGGGATTACCTGAAGGCTTCTGACTCACACTAGGACCATTAGCTGATCTATAGGCCATTATGTTACGCAAATTAGAACGTGGTCCCATTCCATAATTGCTCATATTGTTGCTTGACATGTTGCCACGACTTGTATTCCAATTGCGTCGACTAGAGTTGCCTTGGTTGTAATGATTCATGCTATAATTTTCCATAATACGATTGGAACAATAATTACCGCTGTTGCGTTGCTGATTGTCTCCACGTTGATTTGGATGGTTCTGCCGCTTACGACCAGCATCGCACGATTGACCACCACCGCCATGTTTAGACTTATTTTGATGATTCTTATGATGTTGCTGCTGTGGTTCTAAGTTCACTCGTTTGCTGTTTCTTGGGGCGAAACAGATCTACCTCTTTTTCTTCGTGCTTTGCAGCTGCGCTGAAAATGACCGATTTTTCCGCAGTTAAAGCACTTAGGCTTTTCTTTGGTAGCACTTGCCGCCAACAGTTGTCGCATTGCCTCCTTAACACTAGCGACTAGGTTGTTATCCTCCTCAGACAAAACCTCCATATTCTGCACCTTACATATCTGTGGATTGCAAACCATCCTTGCAGTCTCCTGAGCCAAAGCAAATGAAACTGTCTCAGCGAAAGTGGATTTCTGCGTTGCGAACACAGCCAGTTTAACATCAGAGTCGCGAATGCCGTTAACGAACACCTCAGTTTTAAAGTGGTCCAGAAACGGGTGACTCTCGCCTGGATATGTGAGCTGCACTAAACGCTCGATTTCCATTGCGAAATCTTGTAGAGACTCGTTAGGTTTTTGAACTCTACATCGCAATTTCATTCTGTATAAATCACGCTTGTGCTCACCACCATACTTGCGCTGCAATGCTGCCATTATTTCATTATAGTTGTTTCTGCTGCTTACTGGCACGGTCTCAAGTACCTCTGCGGCTGTACCCTTTAAGGACAATATCAACTCTATGGCCTTTTCTTCAGCATCCCATCCATTTCTACTAGCAACCGTCTCGAACTGGAATCTAAAGATGCTCAATGGTACGCTGCCGTCAAAGCATGGCGCTTTTATTCGCGCAGAAACCTCCGCAACTGCTCGTACTGTCCCGCCACTACGCTCGAGGTTATGCACTTTGTCCTCTAGAGCATGAAATTTTTCTTCGAACTCTTTTGCATGCTGTTCTAGGCCACCGCTTTCTAGATGTTGAACTCTCTCTGACAGCTCTGAGAATTTGTTCTCAATAGAATCCACCCTCCTATTAATAGCCTCAGAAACCTCTACCAGAGTCTCGTTCGTGGCTCTATTTGACTCCTGTATTTCGGCTACAAGCTTCTCAGTGCTGATTTCTGAGTTCTGTTTAATTGCAGTTATTTCGGCTACAAGCTTTTCACTGCTGATTCCTGAGTTCTGTTTTATTTCAGCTATTTCGGCTACAAGTTTGTCACTGCTGAGTTCTGTTTTATTTCAGCTATTTCGGCTACAACTTTGTCACTGCTGATTTTTGATGCAGTTTGTGCATCATTGATTCCTTTTATCTGAATCATCATAGCAGCGAACTTTGAATTTATGTCCATGCTGCTGCTCGTAGCAGGAGGACATACCTCTACATCGTCTTTGTCCTCAAACTCGTATGTCCCGATGTCCATGCCGCGATTCTTAAACTCATCTATCAGCCTCTTCTGCAGTTCAGCCTTGTTACCTGCTGTTGGCAGTTCCTTCTTACTAAGCTCCTTTTTTAGCTGTTCAACTTTTAGCTCATCAAATTTCATAATTATTATTTTTTTTTATGTCCTTTTTTCCTTAAATTGCAATGTCCTTTTTAATTATTTTTGCAATCCCACTTCTGACACCAATTGTTACGTTTTTAGACCTTTTCGTAAAAACGCTTTTTACTTATCCTTCAAGGATTCGTTTAATTGCATCAAATTAAAAACACAGACAATTAACTTTAGAAATATAATGCGGCAACACTTTATTTACTACTTTATTAACACGAGTATTTGTACTACTAAACACTTAGCGATGTAAACACGTCTAGATTTAAAATCACACTGATTCCCGCTGTTCACTGGCAGCG
The DNA here is from genome assembly GCA_951800035.1 of Linnaemya tessellans. Taxonomy (NCBI): domain Eukaryota; kingdom Metazoa; phylum Arthropoda; class Insecta; order Diptera; family Tachinidae; genus Linnaemya; species Linnaemya tessellans. The sequence continues at coordinate 85,499,567 of OX637535.1, forward strand.
ACTTTATATAGCAAAATGACGTCGTCTGGTAACTTCGCGAAGCATCTGGTCATTGTTGTTGTTGGTTGTGCTTTACTTAACATGTAGCTATATACGTGTGTTTGTATATATGACAATGCTGTCTTGTGTTTTGTTTATTGTAACTATGTTTGGTTGTATGTATGAGTGTTCTGTGTGTTGTGTAGTTTTGTTTCTTCTTGTGCTATGTGGGCATGTGCTGTGTATATTTGTGTGTATGTTGCTGTGTATATTGATGTACATGTTTAGTTTTTATTAGCAGCGAATACTTGCGTACAAGATCATTAAAAATAACATCATCATCTCTTAGCATTGATGTTGCTAGGTTTTTCGTTATTGTTATTTACACTTATTTTTGCACAGCCTCGAATGATCTTGTATATTCTCAACGATGTATCCGGAATATTCCATTTCCGTTAATTCAAATATTATCTGCATGGTGTTGACCAGGGTTGTAACATTTTGACAACTAGAGATGGTTTGACAGTGCTGCCAAGTACATATAGCCACATTGTCGTTATATTTGAATCTATTTTTAAACTTTGTAACAGTATTATATTCTGATAATTTTAAGTTTAAGGTCTCTTTATTTTAATTTAATTTTTAATTTCAATACTTCGTCACTCCTTTGTGTGACTTCTTCAGGAAAATAATTATTTTATTAATAAAAGGCTGAAAAATTAGAACAATATAATCTTAATTTTAGATAAACTATAATGAGCAGGTTTTTGTAAGTAGGACCAGCACTCACGAGATGGCCCCTACATATGCAGTGCATTGTGCCTGAACTTGAAAGGAATGGATAATATTTAGAAGAAAGATGAGAATATATAGACTTTTTTTGCAGCAAAATAGGTACCATTTACTCCGCCGGCTAATTTTTGCGCTTAGTACATGATAGTACCAATTTAACCACGTGCATTATCTGTTAATACCAGTTTCTCTTAGTTTGCTACTTCTGGTATGGATTGGTAAATATTTTCTTGTTAAGTATTGTTATTCTAAAAAATACGTACTGTGTGAGTAGATAAAGAGAGAATGAGAGTAACATATTTGCTTTTATTTGTTTTCATAAATCAAATAAGAACATAATACTGAAATACTGATGCTAATAACATGGTTATTTGTGATACAAAATTTGGTATTTCTGTGTCCGTCTCATCTTTGATACAAGTAAAACGACTTTTTCACTATTTTTATAATAATTAGATTAAATTTTTTCTTTTATATGTTGTTTAAGCCAGATCGTTAATATTTTATATTGCTTCTTTCAATTTGTTTATTTAATTTTCTTTTAACATTTGCTACTTTGTCAGGACCTAAATTTACTCCTTTCTTAAATCATTCCTGATTTTTCGGAGTATTATCTTGGATTCTGACTAGTAAAAATACCTAACGGTTTGGTTTTATTCGTTTGTTCGGTCCTTTGTTGTTTTTCTTATGTATAAACACTTACTTGTTTGTGAGCCTTTGAGAAAGTGGCACATTCCAACTGTTTTATATACATAAATCCCCTTAATCGAAAAAAGGTAATAAAAAAATATAATTCAATTTAAAAACACTAGATAACAATTGTCTTTTTATTTATACCTCCCTCTTTACACGCAAACATATGTTGATTGTTCATTTTTCCAAAAAGTTTTTTTCAATATTACACAAATTCAAATATAGGTCAAAACACGACCCAGTTACAAATATTCCGAGTACTGAGAATTGTAAGCCAAAGAGTGACACAGAATTTATATTAGCTTGCTTTTTATTGTACAATGCAAGAATGATAAAATAAAGATTACGCCTTGCGCATGATTTACCGTTTGATGACGTAGTATCCCCCTCGCAAAGGTTACCAAGTCTGCATCATATGAGAAATTTATAATTTCTTACAAAAAATGTATGTATTTTGTAATAGTTGGCAGCCCTGTAATTAATTTACTCAGAGAGTTTTAAAAAAAGTATTTCATCGGTGCTTAATAAACAACGAATTTCGTGTCATATTTTATAATAAATACATATAAAATATATTAAAATAATTAAAATTATAAAAAAGTGTTTAAATTTGGTTGTTTAAAAGCTGCAAAACTAAGAAAAATAAAAAACAAAATAAAGTGAAGAGATAAGAAAGAGAGCAAATATGAAATGTGCAGTGGGCAAATGCAAACAAAGTAACAGCAAAAAAACAAGTGAGAAATTATGTTAAACCTAATATATTGAGTATTTTTAATAAAACGTTTGTGTTTTCAAAAAGCTGTATCGTTTTACAATTTTCCAAAAGATGAAGCTCGAAGGAAGTTATGGGTAAACTTTTGCAAAAGAGTGAAGCCTGTAAATGTGGATAAAGAAATAATTTGTGCTTTACATTTCAAGCAAGAGGATTTTGAAAGAAACTTGAAATTTGAAATGGGTAAGTTAAAACAAAATTAATTCTTGCAGTACATTACTAAGGCGTTATGAATAGGATTTAGCAAACGGCGTGCAAAAATATTAAAATCCCATGCAGTTCCCTCTTTAGACACTAGTGCTATTGAAATTGAAACGACAACTGCTAATGAAACTGAAGTTGCAAAAGTATATGAAAGACTATGTGAAACTGAAAAACAAAATGATATTTCGAATAGTTTTGAAGAAAAATTGGTCACGGAAAATGCACCACGCCCGACTGATCTTGAAGATCTTGAAAAAGAAGATGGCCTCCAAACTTACAATAAAACTTTGGAAATGAAAATGTATGTACATTTTTTAACATTAAGCAAATGTTTATTTGAATCGTTTTTAGAGATGCACTTCTCAAGGAAAATTTTAGGCTGAAAATAGCAAAAAGTCAGTGTGATGTCATTATAAAAAATTTATCATGTCGTATTCAGAAATTAAGCTTTGCAAACGTTAATCTTGAGAAGGCCTTGAGACGTTTGTTCACTGAAGGTCAAATAAAAAAATTAAAAAGCGGTGATAAAAGACAGAATTTTACTGAGTCAGACATTGCCCAATCAATCACCTTATATTCAGCAAGTGCCAAGGCTTACAGGCTGTTAATGAAAAAAAAATTCCCACTTCCATCGGTCAGAACGTTGCAAAGATGGTCTCAAAAATTGAATATGTCAACAGGTATTTTGGAGTCTGTTGTGAAATTACTGTCTGCGGCCAACCAAATGTCGGAAACAGAAAAGCTATATGTATTGAGTTTTGATGAGATGAAGGCAAAAAAGAAGTATTGCTACGATAAGTCAGCAGACTCTATGCTTGCACCAGCTAATTATATCCAGGTGGCCTTGTTAAGAGGTAAGTTATTTGCATCAACTTCAAGCGTTTTTAGAACCCTTGTTTATTCGCTAAAAGGTTTAATTTCAAATTGGAAGCAACCAATATATTATGACTACGACAGGCAAATGTCAAAAAATATTTTATTTAATATATTGAATACTATGAAGCAGAGTGGCTTTACAATTGTGGCAATTGTTTGCGATTTAGGTGGAGGAAATAGAAAACTATTCAGTGAACTTGAAGTCGATTACGAAAAACCTTGGTACGTCTTATACAAATATCCGTCAATAATTTTTTTATTTTTGTATTTGTATGTTCATATATATGTATGTAGGTTTTCGTTCGACGAAACCAAAATATTTGTGTTCAATGATGTTCCACATTTAATAAAACTTTTGAGAAATCATTTTATTGATAGTGGATTCATCATTAACCAAAAGCAAGTCAAAAAAGATATAATTTTAAGACTTCTGTCCCTCCAATCTAATGACTTGAAGATCACACATAAAATATCAGCACATAATTTATGCGTGGTTGGACCTGAGAGACAGAAGGTCAAACTGGCCACGAAACTTTTCTCACATACAATTGCACAATCTATAACGCGAGCTGCCAGTTTGGGATATTTGTGCAACGAAAATTGGAGCGAGTGTAGTCAACTGTTCAAACTGGTAATGGCACACACAATTTTATTTCTTCAGGACATAGGAAAATTATTTAAGTGATTTTACTTTTCTAGATAAATGACTGGTTTGACGTTATGAATTCGAGAGTTCCGAGACAAGATACCAGAGATCGTTTACACGCATACGGTTTGGCCCTGGAAAATCAAAATTATATTTTAAATAATATGTCGGAAATGATGTCAAAGATCCGTGTGATTGACAAAAAGTCTATGTTACCTTTTCAAAAAGGTTAAAAATTATATTGCAATCTTAAAAATATTTGACTTAATATAATTGTTTTGAATTAAATATATTCCACAGGTATCATTCAATTAAATAACGCGTTGAAAATGCTACATATTGAACTAAAAAATCGCCTAAATCAAGATGTGCTGGAAAATTTTTTTGGAATAATTAGATCGAAAGGCGGACTTCACGATCACCCTGATCGGGAAGAATTTAAATATAGACTTCGATCATACATTATGGGGTCAAACGGAGGCATTTTGAGTAGTAATGCAAATGTAGAGGTTGACAATACACCCGATTTAGATGGAGATAACTCCTTAACAGGTTAATTTAAACGTACAATTTTAAATAATACAGAGTTTTATGTTCCTAGTGATTTCTTCAGGTACAATACTTAAGAGTGTTAATCGTAAAACACATATAGATTTATTGGATACAGAATGGAACGAAAGTGAGTTGGAAGACATGAAATATGATGGTTTAGAGAATTTGGCCGGATATATTTGCAACAAATTAAAGAATGGGAACCCTGATCTTGTGGTTAATCCTCTAAGCGACCGCAATTATTCTTGGGTTAACCGCTTAAGTGAAGGTGGGCTAAGTAAGCCATCAGCTTTATTAATGGAAACGCTGAGATCATGTGACACCATATTCTTCAAATTAAATGGTGACAAATTATTACTTTCAAGCGGATATTTACAAAAGCATTTGTTGGAAGCAAAAGAAATTGAAGCCAGTGAAGACGTGAAAAAACTTTTCTTTAGGTGTCGAATGTATTTTAGAATTAGGAAACTAAATGCCGAAATCGCTGAAAATGCTTATAAACGAAAGAGAAAATTTGATAAAATAACAAAATAAAATGAATTCTACACCTAAAAAGCAAAACGAATATTATATAATTTTACTATTTGAAACTATCTAACATTTAATATTGTATTGAAGCCATGATATTCACTACTTTGTATGATATTGAAACAGCAAATATGAATTCTGGAAAGTTAATTAGTCTTAAGTTTATTTTCAAGTTAAAAACAAGCGTTGAAATTATATCTTGTCTATTAATTCTATCCATCTCTATAAAAAATTTTCGTTTTGAAAACTATATTTTATTTGCAGCAATAGTGAAATATTGTATTAAAAGTAATGAAAATGTATATATGGAAATATTATAAAGAATTTGTTTGCTTTCAAAAAATTTAGGTAGAAAAATAACAGTTTGTCCCACTGTCATGTTTTTACAATAACATAATAGTTCTCCAACTGAATTTTATTAGCCAATCAGAGCACATGTTGAGTGACGTCAGAGCTCCATCATGCGCAGAAAAGTATTTTTATTTCAGCTTGTTGGCGTAATCTTTATTTTATCATTCTTGGTACAATGTACATGGTGTGGTACTACAGGCTGAGAGAAAGTAAGCTGATTGTGGTATAAAATGGAATGTAACACACCTTCTCTTTGTATAAAGTATTATACGCAGAAACGCTGTTGTTTACTCTTCAATGTACAAAGTGTGTGATAGTTTGCTGCCGATTGAAAAAAAGAAGAAAAAGAAAAAAGTCATAAGCTAAAAAGAATAGTTTATCGTTTAAAGGTAAATTATAAGTGCTGCTGTTAAATAAGTTAAATTAAAGGTATAAAAAATTAATAATTATTAAAAAACCAACAATGGAAGGATAAGCATCACCTTCGAAGGCTGACAGCGCAGGAAAGACAAAAAATGTGTTCCACTAATTTTATTGATAAGGAAATGGTTGAAACCATTGAAAGTGTCGAAATATTAAATAATGAATTAACCTCCTCTATGAACAATACTGTAAGCGCAACTATTGATATGACATCCATTGAAGGATCAATTGGCCGTCTGGTATATGGAGTTTCGACCCTAAACAAAAAAAGTGTTAGACGAGCAAAATCTTGATGTTCCTCTGTGTGAAATGACACGATTCAACAAAATACTAAAATAATTTTTATTAAAGGTGCCAATACACTACGTGTTTTTGCTTGTGTTTTTTCAAATATGCAATTCACATGTTTTTTGTTGTGTTTGTCAAACTTAATTTTTAATTTTTAATTTTTAGTCACCAACTTGTATGTACAATTACACGCGACATCGGCCATGATTGTTTACAACAGCTGATATGTTCAAATATTAAAATTTAGTTTTTTGGCGGAAGTGTTTGTGAAAAATAAAATTAAAATAATAAAAAGAAATGGAACCAAATGAAAAAAAAATTGCACTGTGTAGCGTTGCTATAATTATTGCAGCACTAAAACTTAAAAGAAAAAAAAGGAAATTAAAAAAAGAAATCGCAGTCTTTGGAGTCAAAAATGGTTGCTTCGCCGGGACACAGGACTTGGTTTTGGGTCGATGCTTATCAACGAGCTTCGATTGGAGGATCCAAAAGCATTTACAAATTTTACAAGAATGTCTTTTGAATCCTTCAATGAATTGCTTCAAAAAGTGGTCCCTTACATATCAAGGGAAGATACTCATTTGCGCGAAGCCATTTCACCTAGTGCAAGGTGATACAAACTAGTAGTGGAGAAAGGAAAATTTCTAATACAATTTTTGTTTCAGATTGCTTTTGACTTTGAGGTTTCTTGCCACTGGAGAGAGATTTCAGCAATTGTCATACGGCTTCCGCATTTCTGCGTCGTCCATTGGGAGAATTATTCCGGAAACACTTGAAGCCATTCATACAACTTTGAAAGAAGATTTTTTGAAAGTTAGTACACATATATTTTATGGTAAACATATAAATGAATGTATGTATGATATACATATGTATGTCTTTCTAGTTCCCACAAAGTAAGAGAGAATGGAAATCGATTGCTGAAGACTTTGAAAAAAAATGGAATTTTCCTTTTTGCTTAGGAGCCATAGGTAATATTAACATACATAACATTCTAATAAATAAATAAACCCCATTTATTTCTTCCAGATGGAAAGCATATAGCTATCAGGGCTAGAAAAAAATACGGCTCCTTTTACTACAACTACAAAGGTTTTCATAGCGTTATTCTGTTGGCTGTGGTGGATGCAAACTACAAATTTCTATATGTGAATGCAGGGTCAAATGGGAGGGCAAACGATGCAGCAGTGTTTAATGAGTCATCATTATGCCAGGGCATTAAAAATAATAGATCCGATTTCCCTCCAGATGCCGATCTGCCAGGCACGGGCAAAAAAGTTCCATATGTATTCGTTTCAGATGATGCATTTCGTTTAACCCCAAGAATAATAAAACCATATGGAGAAAGATCAACAAATGCCAACAAAATATTTAATTACAGATTAAGCAGATCCCGCCGTGTAGTTGAAAATGCGTTTGGGATTTTAGCCAACAAGTTTCAAATTTTCCAAAAAGAAATTGATTTGCCAGTGGAAAAAGTGGACTTAATAACATTGGCCGCATGTTCGCTACATAATTTTATTCGCACAAGAGACGGCTTTGATGCTAAATCAGTTGATTTTGAAAATATTTGTTCCATTAATATCGAAAATGGATCTTGGCGAAACGAAGTTTCATTAACAAAAATTGAAAAATGCCTGGGGAATCGGTCTAGTGATGAAGGTAGAAAAGTACGAGATGCGTACTCCGAATACTTTAACGGAAATGGTTCAGTGATATGGCAGAATGAAGCAGTTAAGAAATTAAATTTTTAAACTACTGAAGCACAGATAAATTTTTGCTTTTCTAAAATAAGAAAGACTTTTTATAACTAATTGTAGTGAATAATAAATTCAAGTAAAAATAATCAATATAAAAAAAATTTTATTTTTATTAATTCATTTATTCGATTTAGCAGGTACATATTAGTTTAATTAAAAATAAAATAAAATATTGTTAATTTAAAAAGGCACTATTCAAAAAGGAACGAAAAGGAAAATTAAGGGATATTCATATGTTTATAGTTTTCATTTTACATTTTTTTCTTCTACTGTAAAATTGCATTTTTGTTAGTAACACATTTTTGCATTTTACCTAATACTATATATAATATGATAATATATTATATCGATGGCTTAATTTAAAAAGGTTGTATCACGTATTTAAAATAATTTGCCGTATCTTAAAGATAATTATCTAAGTATGAAATGCTTATACTTAGTCAAAATTAAATAAACCTTTTTATATGAAACCATCGATGTGTACATTTAAAAACACTAAAATACACTGTTATTAAAATTTTCGCAAGATTTGTCTTGCATTCTCTGTTTTTTTTTTTTATTTAAAAATTTCTAGCGTTATAATTTCTTTCAGCTCGTCTTTTATCTGAGCACTTTTAATTTCAGAAAGCTCAGTTTTAATAAAATTACAAAAGCTGTCATCCTTCTCATCAGACAGATTTGTTTTACTAGAACTTATTTTATTTAACGCGGCCGTCGCTGCTAAAAGCACTTCGTTTTTCTGTCCGCATTGATTTGGCTGTGGAGTTCCTTTTTTTTTGTTTTTTCTTACTTCCTTGTGAAGACTCATCCCAAACTAATGGTTGCGACGAATCAAAGGAGTCATCGAGAGAAATTGGAGTCTGGTAATAGTTAAAAATATTTTAAATGATATAAAAATTTGGTAGATTTTACTTACAGTTAAATTACATTCCCCTTTTCTTATTTGAATAAAATCTTCGAGGAAGGAGAGTTCGGTGTACCAATAGGCTGATGGAATGAAATTTTCGTCTGCACCAGCCCCACTTTTTCTTTCTTTTCGTTTTGCGACTTCTCTTGTGTATTGCCCCCGCAAATACGTCATCTTATTCTAAATTTATAAGCAACACGAACTCAATTAATTTCTTAAGAGAAAAGACACGCTTTCACACGAAGGTGAAAGATATGACGAGCACAAAACCACTTTTAGTTCTCTTACCTTTATGTCTGTGGATTCAACATCAAAATTCAACTCCTTTAATTTGTTTGCAATTTCATTGAAAGCTGCATACCGCGCATGCTTGTTGTGATAAAATTTGTGCTTTGAATTGTACAAACATTCATATTTTTGCCACATTTGGATCAACTGGAGCACTGCTTCTTTGGGCCAGTCAAACTAAAACAACGAAACATACTTTAATCTTTGAATAAACTTTTAATATAATATACTCACCTTTATGATATCATTTTTCATTTCCTTATACATATTTCTAAATTCTGATGCACAATTCAAAAATTTTTAGAATATAAATTTCTTACCGTCAATCGAATCAAAATAAATTGTTTTATTTTTATTATAACATTAAAGCCGCTGGAAATTTCTTTGGTAGCGTTGCTGAAGTGCCGACGTCACTGAAGTGCCGGCGTCACAAATATTTATTTAAGTTTTTTTCTTTTTAATCTGCAAAATATGGAGCTTGTATCAACACTTGTTATATACTTTAAATCGTTGTTATTAAAATTTTAAAATTCGATAAAAAATAATTAATTTATCACTAATGCAAATACTTTAAACGGACGGCTAATGATATCGGAGACATTCAACCGTCGATAAATGTTTTCAACATGGCATAGACATTTGAAAACACATGTTTGAACATAAGAAAATAGAACATGCTCTAATTGAAAATTTGTTTTATGTTTTTGCTTGTGTATTTTACACAAGCAAAGTTTTTGAGGTCACCAACTGCATGTTTTTACCGAATTATCTAAAATTTGACAGGTACAATGTAAAAAACATGTAGTGTATAGGCACCTTAAACAAACTCAACCTTAACAAATTATTTGGAAGGAACAAAATGCTTGTGCAAATAATTATTAATTATAAAATGGATAATAAGTTTTTTGTGTAATTAAAGGTTTAAGTTTTTTATTATATATAATGATATTCTGAATTGTATGTAACATCTTGGTATATTATTAATAAATGCAATTTTATATAAATAAATAAGAAAAAAAAGTCTCATATTTTCTGCAGGGTGTAGTTGATCCGCACTTCAATGTGCTTTGTATATGAACAAGTACTTTATGTTAATTACAGTACCGTTTACAAAGTATATGATAAAATACTTCATTATGATTACAAAACAATAATACAAAGTACACAGAATTGTATTAACGAAGAATACTTTTTTGTACACTTTGTGGGTTGGTGGTCATCAATGAAAAAGCGGCCATGGTCTATATAAAAGTAAGCCAGAAACGTATATAGAGTTTCGAGTACTCCATACACACAAAGTATGCTACACGTATTTAAGTACGTGTAAGACACGTTCGTCACTGGTGACTTACGCACCAGAGAACGGCAAAATCTGATTGCAAAGAAATCATACGCATTCAACATCCTAAAAATATGCTTTTTTTCTGAAGCAATCAAAGTTGTTGAAATAAAAACACTCCCTGCATATTTTCATCCATTGAATTCTTCTGATTGTTGTTGGCCCTCTGTTTTTATTTCTATGTCGCATCATATCAATGATTGCTCGTTTAATTCAACGAAGACTATTTGCATGACATTAGCAACAAGCATATGTATGATGAACAAAATACAGAAGACAAAAACGAATTGGTGCGAATGGGGATGCATGTAGTGATGATGTTTGCTTGTTTGGTTCAACTAAGAATATTTGTATGAAGCTCATCATCATGTATTTGTATGATCAATAAAATAACGAAAGCAAAAAATAATGCCATCAACTAGCATTCATGTAGTGATGATGATCTTGAGGTTACATACATACATACATATGTACGAGTATGTATAAAGAAAAGAAAAATGATTTCATAGCAACAAGGCGATACTAATTATACACTATAATGGAACATGTTTTCTTTAATTGTTTATGCAAACAATTGTTGACGTTAAGTAACATCAAGCAGAGGAGTTAGTTAAATCAAATTATTTTAATAAACAACAAGCACCGCTGAAAAACAAAAATGGCAAGCGACCACTTTTTTGTGCTAGAGCAAATTTCTAAAAGTATTTATACTTTATCACCGAGACGAAAGGGAAATAATGTAATATGGAGCATATTATCAGAAATAATTAAAGAGGTGGAGCTATTTTTGAGGGATATTTGTACTGCCGTAAGTGTCCGAAACTGCTCAAATATACCCCACGACAATCGTAAAATTTAAGCCGACATTTACAAGTGTAAATCCTGAAGATAAAAAGACCGCCATCGATACCTGTGTAAAATGGATTACTGAGGATTGTCAACCATTTTCAGCCATGAGTGACTCAGGGTTCGTAAAGCTTGCTTGTTTCTCATTAACAGTTGAAGACTTGCTTCCTGATGCAAGAACACTTTCCCGTACAGCACAAAAACTAGCAGAAGATAAAAAAAAATCAAATAAAACATGAAATTGCTGATATTGTGAAGACTGGAGGAGCAGCTGCAACAATTGACCTCTGGACGGATAATTATGAGCACAGACATTTTTTGGGAGCTACTTTGCACTACCAAAAAGATTTGAAGTTAATCGACATTGTTTTGGGAATGAAGTCCATGGACTTTGAGCGTTCAACTACTGCAAACATTTTAGCAAGTTAAATAATTTATTTTCAGAGTTTGGAACTAGGATCAAATGTTGTAAAAGCATTGCAAAATAATATTCGCTTAAACTGCAGCAGCCATTTATTTGCAAACGTTTTGGAACGATACTTTAATGAAACCAACTTCTTTAAAAAACGAATGCCCCACACGCTGGAACTCAAACTTTACTATGTTTAAGTCAATAGTAGAAAATTGGTATCAAATTAATGAGATACTTGAAGCGAAGGAAGAAACCCAACGATTATTACTTATGAGCATTTCAACCCTTAAAGAGCTAGTTGACTTATGCAGTGCATTTGACGTTAAATTTAAGAAATTGCAACTTTGCAGCTCTCCTTTTTTATACATATATCGTTATACCGGCTATTGAAAGAGTTAAAACAATGTGCGTGCCTAAAGGTACTGATGTAGCTGCCATATAGACTTTGAAAGAAAACATTATTAAATGTTTTCAACGAAAAACAGCACTCATACACAATTAATATTTCTTACATTATGTTATTTTTCATCAGAAATATCTCACATACAACAAATATTTTGCAAATATTTGTGGTACAACAGTTATTTGAGAATAAAAAACAAATACAAATATAAACAGTATGCAAAAAAAAGTTTTTTTTCAAAAAAACCAATAATTAAAATAATTATTGTAATATATTGAAACTCAAAGCTATTTTATTAGAATATACATAAATAAAAATATAACAATTTTATTCATGAAATATAACAAAAAATCAAGAAATTCGGTATTTAATGAAGCAATATTCATATTCGTACACTAGAAACGTATAACATATTAAATAAAAAATATTTTTAATACTTAGTGGAATAACCATTTCTTTTTATTATTGCGTTTAACCATGTTGGCATCGATTCGAAAAGCTTTTTCGTTAAGGTTTGTGGAATCTTATTCCATTCTATTCGTAAAGCCTTTTTTAGCTCTTGAATGTTGCGGATATCATAATATCTTAGTTGTTGCTTCAAAATTGACCAGAGATTTTCAATGGGGTTAACATCGAGACTTTGGGGTGAAGTTTTAGATATTTTGGACAGTTGTACAATATCCACAAGCGTGTGTCCATGGCAGTATGCTTAGGGTCGTTATCTTGTTGGAATATAAAGTTATTTTTGACACCCAACTTTTTAGCACTATGACCCAGATTTTTTTCTAATGTTTTGACATACTTCTTCGAGTCCATTATTCCGTTAATAAAATGTAGGTTTCCCACCACAGACACTAAAATAGCCCCATACCATAAGCGAACCTCCACCGTGTTTAAATGAAGGTAAAAGACTTAGAAAGCCTTGTAATAACTTCCCGCCATGTTTTTACTCGTCCATCAGAAATTTTAACATTAAACTTACATTCATCAGAAAAAATTACCCTGTTCCAGAAGTTCATAGTCTTACTATAATTTTTTTTTGTGAATAATATCGTTTTCTTTTTATTTACGCTACTAATAAATGGTTTTCGAGCAGCAACTCTGCTTCTGAATCCAAGTTTCCGCACATCATTTCGCACTGTTTGAGGAGTTACACTAATATTTAAGTATTTGAGTAGGAGTCCTTGAAGTTTAACACCACTTATTGTGTTATCCTTCCTGATCTGACGCAAAAGAAAAGATTGTGCCCTTCTATTTAATAAAGATCTGTTTTGATTTCGGCGCTTTTTAGCGACAATGGCTGTTTTTTTGTATGCCTCAATAACACATTGGATTGTAAAATGACTCTTTTTTACAATTTCTCCAATAAATCTTAATGATTTTCCTTCATTATGCAAGTCTACTAAAACTTTTTTCAATTCTGCAGTAAGTTCTTTAGATTTTCGACCCATTGCACTTATTTAAGAAAAACTTAATGAAAATATCTTTGAAATTACTTTTAAGCACTTGCACAAGGAATTTTTGTTTAAAAAGAATTCAACTATAACTGTAAATTATACAAAAATTATGAAAAAATGGTTCTGCCACCCTGTACTAATACGAATTTTGCTATAGTTGAAATTGTGATTGCCATACTTTTCTTTATAATAATTATACCCATTAAATTTTGTTTTATTTTCACAGTTAACTTTCGCTACACAGTCTACAGATAATGAATTACTGAATAGTTCCCAATATATTTTAAGATATTGCATAAAAACTTATCCAACTAAGGGTCTACGAATATGGATTTTGCATACTGTACTGGTGCAAATTCAAAATTCAACTGTTGGTATGGGTAACGTGATATACAAAAAAAACCAAATACAATATTGTGTACTCTTTTTCGCTTTTTCATATCCATTTCAACAGATATGTATGTATTTGCTTGCAAATACTTTTAGGTATACTGCTGCACGTCTTTAGTACCAATCGCTGCCCTCGTTACTACAAATTAAATTTATGTACAAATTAAAACTATATATCAAACAGTACAATTTCGGCTGCAGCAAAAATATCAAACGATATATGTATGTATATTGGTTTGTCATTCCGTGTAAGGAAGACGAATAAGCGATGTCCGTCCATCCGTTTGTCTGTACGTGAGATCCGTTTTCTCCAGCCCCCAACACAGCTAGAGACTGAATTGTTAGACTAAATGAACCTAAATAGAATGCTATTTTGCTAAACCCAAAATAGGATTCCAGAGCTGGAAAGCGTAAATCTATTTGTGTTCAAAAAATTAACTACCAATATCAGTCAAAGTAAACTCAAAGTGTGTTTTAATTATAAAAAGATACTTGTAGAAAACATATTCCAAGATAAAAGACAAAGAAACGATAAACATAATTATTACTATAAATAGATGTTAAGAAAATATTGAAAGCAGTCTTAAGAATATAAATAATAAAGAAACGCACGTTTCGGTGTGAAAAAATTTATTTAAATTTTTTTGATTCATTCCTTCACCAAGGAATTAACTGGGGGCTCAACCGGAATACAAGCGAAATAATCTTGTATTCCTTATATTAGCTTATAGTGTTTGCTGGGATCAAGTCGTGTTTTTTGTCAGCTCCAATAAATCACCTGTAAAGTCTGTACACAAAGTGTAAATACCTGCATAAATCGTTAGATCGAGCGAAGCGGCTTATAAGTATCAAGTTGCGCTGTTGTTTTCCTCCACAAAAAAGTGAAGTTAATTGAAATTTAATTTCTTTTATTATTTCACTGGAAGTTTGGTTGTTTGTGCTTGTTGCATAAAATTACTCAAAGCAAGACGAACTAAATAGATAGATAATATAAAAGCAAATATCTACAGCTGTTTCATTCTATCATAATACTGACAATACTGCACGACAGTTGAATTATCACTGCTTATTCACTGCAATACCCCTCGTTGTTAATTGTAAACTGCATTACCATTTATCACTACCCAGTGAGCAAAAGTAATTGCATCGGATTATTTATAAAAACTAAAAATTATATACATATATTTGATTGTTTCATCGTTAATTCCCAAGATGGCATGCTTAAAAAAGGGATGTACTTTAGAAGGATCGGATGATAGAATGATAATCTGTTGGTTATGTCACGGTTCATACCATTTTAAGTGCGTTGGTATTTCTGGCTTAGTGGGCGAGTCAATAGCTAAAAACAAAAACGTTCATTGGCGTTGTAATAGTTGCCAGAAAGTCAGTGTTGAATTTTTTAAATTCTTCCAGAGCACTAAAAACAATTTCCTGCAAATCCAGAACAACCTTGGCCATTTAACTGAACAAATTAATGAATATGGAAAACTTTTTAGTGACTTTAAAACTTTAGATAGTTTACAATCACCATCCACAATTCGCCGCAAAAGCCCCAGGTTGTTGAATAAAGATAACTATACGATTAATGACGGATCCAGTTTAACAAAAAATTCGCCTCCTAGAACAACTATGCCTAATGCCTCAGATAATGTTGGTAACATTATTCATGTCAACGATATAAATAATGCTCTGAGCTACTCATCAACGGCCGTGCCTCTAAATAATGCTTCAAAATCTCAAACCCCCGCTCAATTAAGTAATTTTGATGTCTCCACTCCAGTCCCTTTAACCTCAATAGCGAGCTCGTCTACAGTTCTTAATCAAAATATAACTGATACGTCAACAGCCCCAAGGGAGTTGCGTACGATTCCTCCGAAAAAAACCATATTTGCTACACGTTTCGCATCGGATACAAAAGCTGAAGATATGAAATGGTATATTCAAAGGAAATTTGAAAATTGCTCACCACAGGATATTCTCGTTTTTAAAATAAACTCTAGAAATAGAGCATCATTCAAAATAATTGTACCGGAGGTACTGTTTCAGCAAATTGTTAGTCAAGAGTTTTGGCCTAAGAATGCTTTAGTACGTGAATTCATTTATAAAGATGATAATAGGCTCGCTTGCCTAATTTAGTGCATCCCAACCCAAAAAACTAATATCTATTTTATACCAAAATGTCAGAGGTATTAATTCAAAATTGTCATCGATTTACCGAAACAGCTTTGGATATGACAACGATATTATAGCATTCACTGAAACCTGGCTTAGTGGTAAAATTAATAATACCGAAATTATGTGTTCCAGATACCAAATTTTCAGAAAAGATAGAGAAAGTTGTCAAACAGCCAATAATATTGTAAAAAAATCGGTTGGTGGTGTTTTAATTGCTGTCTCAACTATGTTTTCGTCGGAAGAAATTATACTGCATGATTTTTTGCACATTGAGTTTATATGCGTATTAGTGAAAATACATAAACAGCTTATGTATATTATTTGCTTGTATATTCCTCCTAACTCGCAATATTCTATCTATGAGGATTACCTAAAACCTATAAATGTTATTGCAGATAAAGTAAATTCAAATGATATTATACTTGTGCTGGGAGATTTTAATATGCCAAATGTGTCCTGGAAATCTGTGCCTGATTGTAATTATTTGTCACCTCTTCAATCTTCGGAATTATCGCAGTATTTCATTAACAGTTTACTGGAGTGCTGCCTTTTTCAAATCAACTGCATCACAAATACTTCTGATAAATTGTTAGACCTTGTATTTGTTAATGAACCGTCAGTGTTTTCGATATCGCAGCATCCCCCGCTTTCAAATCCTGAGGATAGTTATCATCCTACGATTGAATTAACTTATATCTACCAACCTCATCGACGGTCAACTACATCTCAGCAAAATAAAATTTTTAGTTTTAAGTCAACAAATTACATTAAACTTCAAAGTGAACTCTCTCAAATCGACTGGTTAAATGAATTATCTTATGGCAATGATTTAGACAAAAGTATCGAAAAATTTTACCAGATACTACACAAATGCTTCCTATCTTCAATACCTAGAGTACTACCTGCCCCCTGCCATGGTAAACCTTGGAACACTAAACAACTTTCAAGACTTAAAAACCGCAAGAGTAAACTATTTAAAAAGTACAAGCAAAATGCATCTCAACTAAATTATTCCATGTACTCCTCAGCAAGATCTGCATATACCATTGCTAATCAACTGGCTTATAGTGCTTATTTAAACAGGATAAAAAGTAACCTAAAAAATGATCCCAAATCTTTTTATAAGTTTGTCAACTCGAAGAGGCGTGTGTCAGATTTCCCTTCTGTTATGAAGTTTAAAGATTATGAGTCGTCAGATGATAAAGTTATAAGTAATATGTTTGCTGAATTTTTTGCATCAACCTATTCTTCGTCTACGTTTAGCAATATAGAGCAGTATTCTTACTATATCCCTGAATCAGTGAATTTTAATGTACCCCGTATTGAGCAGCAAACTGTTTTGACTTATATGAAAAATCTAAAACTTTCGTATGATCCCGGTCCTGATGGTATCCTAGTAGTATTTTAAAATACTGTCCTCATTTACTAAGCACTCCATTGACCTATTTATTCAACAAATCACTCAAATTGAGTTACTTTCCTCCAATTTGGAAGAAATCGTTCATCATTCCGCTATTCAAATCTGGATCTAAAGCTGATATATCCAATTATAGAGGTATAGCTAAACTGAACGCTATACCAAAGTTGTTTGAGCAACTCTTATGCGATACATTGTCTTATCAAGCAACGTCTATCCTTTCTTCTGCGCAGCATGGTTTCTGTAAAGGTGGATCAACTATTACGAATCTCTTAGAATTAACAACCTTAGTTAACGATGGACTTGTCACTGGCAAACAAACAGATGTCATCTATTTTGATTTTAGTAAGGCCTTTGATAAGGTGAATCACAACTTACTTATTCATAAGCTTGATCGAATTGGATTCGGAACGTCTCTAATGAAATGGATCGAATCTTATTTGAAGAACAGAATGCAGTGTGTCAAGTTCCGCAATATGCTCTCTACTGATATAAATGTTATATCAGGTGTGCCTCAGGGTAGTCATCTCGGCCCACTTTTATTTACTTTATTTATTAATGATCTTCCATCCGTTGTTGAAAACTCAAATATACTAATGTATGCAGATGACGTAAAGTTATTCTTATCGCTTGATTCTATTGATCAACAGTTGCGTCTCCAAGCTGACATTGCACACTTAACCGCTTGTTGCGCTAATAATTTAATGGACCTAAATGTGAAAAAGTGCAAATATATGATTTTCTCAAGATCAACACCAATCAATGGACTCTATAAAATGAATAATGCTGTTCTTGACCTAGTGGATTCATTTAATGACTTGGGAGTTATTTTAGATAAAAAATTGGACTTCAGGTGCCATATAACCTCGACGATTAACAAAGCTACTGGTGTTCTGGGTTTTATTAAACGCTGGGCTAAGGAGTTCTCTGACCCTTATACAACCAAGATGTTATTTACTACTTTAGTTCGCCCAATACTTGAATACGGATCTGTTGTATGGGACCCACAATATCTTTCACATTCAAATAAAATAGAGTCAGTACAAGTGCAATTCTTATTATTTTGTCTTCGTGGTCTAATATAAGATTACCATCTTACGAGAGACGCCTAGGATTTATTAAGCTTCCAACCTTAAGGAGCCGTCGACAAATGCTAAATGTTACCTTTCTGCTGAAATTAATAAACGGCTGCGTCACATCTCAATTTCTCCTGAGCAAAATAAACTTGAATATACCCAATCGTCCAACAAGGTATTATAGCTTCTTGAGAATTAAGTTTTACACTACAAACTATAGTAACTTCGATCCCTTTCGCAGAATTTGCAGTGATTTTAATAGTCTTTACCCTTGTATCGATTTCAACAAAAGTATTGATGTCATAAAAAAAGAATATAATTTTACATCTTAACTCATTACAAAATTGATTATAAATAAATGTTTAATTTGTTAAATCGACATTTGTTAAAGCCATATTTGTTGTTTTTGCTGTAATTTGTCTTGTTACTATTAAAACAAAGCTTTATAGATTACATTTATATATGTATGTAATTATCATTTCTGAAACATTGTTATATTTTAATTGTATCAGTCTGTAAGGATTAACCCATAGACTAAATAAATAAATTCCCAGCCAAATAAAATTTCCACGATCCTGAAGAAGGATAAAAATAAAATTCTTGAAAAATTGGGCATAATAAAAATAAAATTCCTGAAAATTTGGAAATAATAAAAATAAAATACCTGAAAAATCGGAATCAATAAAAATAAAATTCCTGAAAAATTGGAAATAATAAAAAATGTAAAGAAAGGTAAAAATTTTCAAATACTTCGAGAAAGGGAACATTGCAGTGAAAGTGAAAATATACACACTGGCTTCGTACACAAAACGACAGCAAATATTTAACTCAAGACGCCTACTAGAAGAAGATATCAATATGACTGAAGCTGCAACACTCCAAGCTCATATTCAGGCACTAACTGAACAACTAGCATCCCTGAAAACAGACTTCGAAACATTGAAAGGCAATACACCATTGGCTGTAACCACGATTCCAGCAACGGCTGCCCTAAAACCACACATAACGAGTGCCATTCAAATTAACATAGAAATTTTCAAGTGTTTACCAACATTCTGTGGACCGGAAGTAGAATATAACCCATGGAGAAATCAGGTATGGCCCCAAATAGAAAATATTAAACGATTTTCAAATAGTCCCGAATACTATAACTGTGTGTGCATTATACGTGCAAAAATTATTGGCGCTGCATCAAAACTCTTATCCGTAAAAGGGACAGAACTAAATTTCTATGCCATAATAAACCGCTTAGACTATACGTATGCGGATAAACGTCCATTGTACGTATTAAAAGAAATTATGACTAGAATTAAACAGGGGAACAAAACTCTGACCGAATTTCACGATGAAATCCATCAAGCATTAACCCTCATACAACAAAAAATCGAGGCCTCAGATGAGAGTATGAGAAGAGGAAGACTATCAGATGCCAACGAGGATGCGAGCCGCACCTTTATGATGGGATTAAGAAGCAATTACACAAAAGGAATCCTCTATGCTAACCAACCGAAGAGTCTGGGAGAAGCTTATGACATTGCCTGCACCATCTACCACAACGAAGATCGTCATTTTGAAAATATCAACGTAAGACGACAGGTACACTGTAATGAACAACGGCATATACATCATGGAGGTAACGAACACCGCCAACTAAAGCCATCACATCAGGTTCAACAACGACACCACAATTATGCGGCATCACGAAGAAACCAAGTAGAACCAATGGAAGTCGACAACTCAACGCAATGCAGAAGGCCTATAAATTTCCCGCAACAACAAAGATGGGGTACCAATAATCCTCAACTAAACACTACTTCACATCATAATCCATTCCGCAACTATCAAAATCCTGTGAAGAGGGAAAATAATTTTTCAACCCACAACTTTAATAAGGTTCAACGAATACTTCAATCACTCCAGCCTCAACACAGCGAAGACGATTTTGAAACCGGAAGTGATTTTTTAGGCGAGTGAATGGTCTGCCATGTCTACAACGCACTTGCAGAGAAACAGGTAGTTTTTTTTATATGAATCACTCTGTTGTCTGACAGATGTTTTGACAGTTTAAAGTGACGTCTCTACTCAGTATTGTTTGGTAAATCATCATGAACAGATTAACTCCAGAACAACGCTTCCAAATCGTGGAAATTTATTTTCAAAAACAGTGTTCAATTAAAAATGTTTTTCCGCTTTTTTACCGCAAAATTCTCTTCAGTGATGAGGCGCATTTTTGGTTGAATGGATATGTCAACAAGCAAAATTGCTGTATTTGGAGCAAAGATAATTCATACGCTGTTCAAGAATTACCAATGCATTCCGATAAATGTACTGTTTGGTGCGGTCTATGGGCTGGTGGAATCATCTGTCCTTATTTCTTTAAAAATTAGGAAGGACGACGCGTTACCGTGAATGGAAATCGATACAGAATCATGATCAATGAATTTTTGGTGCCAAAACTTCAAGATATGGATGTAAACGAAATGTAGTTTCAACAGGATGGTGCCACTTGTCATACTGCGGGCGAAACAATGGACTTATTGAAAGAACATTTCAACGACAGCATTATTTCGAGAAATGGACCGGTGAATTGGCCTCCGCGTTCGTGTGATCTGACGCCACTCGATTATTTTTTGTGGGGATACCTGAAATCATTGGTTTACGTGGATAAACCAGCAACGATTGACGCTTTGGAAACCAGTATTCATCGTGTCATTGCTGAAATACGCCCTCAAATGCTTGAAAAGGTGGTCGAAAATTGGACCTCCAGAATGACCTTTGTGCAAAATAGTCGTGGTGGCCATATGCCCGAAATTATATTTAAATGTTAAATGACAAGAAATTATCTACCAAATAGAAAATTTTTTTGGCCATTTCATAATATGGCATGTGTTTTATTTAAATTTCAAATCAGCAAGCTCTTATAAAAACACCCTTTACTAATTGTAAGATAGGGAAACCAATAAAAATTAATCCGGTGAAAGTCAAAACACTTCATGGAATTTCAATGGTAAATACGAAAAAAAATTATTAGTGTCTTAAACCATCATTTAACTTTCTATGAAACAGAGGCCCTTCAAGAATGCTTTTAGGAAAACACGGTTTAAGATTAATCAAGGCAGAGATCAATCTCTTCGCCTATAGCTTAAAATATAAATATAGGAAAAAATGAGGAATAGATAAATTATACAATTAACAACGAAATTTACAGGAAAGATATTGAGAAAATAATGCAAAGGAATAGGGAAACTAACGAAGTATTGCCATTTACTACAACCATTCAGCCATCTATCAGAACAAAATCTGAAGACCATATTTATGTAAGACAATACACTTATACAATATCGGATAACGAGTTTATTAATAATGAAATACAGAAAATACTGGATAAAAATTTATTCAGCCAAGTAGGAGTCCGTACAATTCCTCATCTGGACAGTCGCAAAAAAAGGTACCGATGAAAAAGGAAAACCCAAAAGGCGAATGGTATTTCATTTCCAGAAGCTAACCCCTCAAACAATTAGCGACCGTTATCCAATTCCAGATGTTGGAATGACAATCCAAAACTTGGGAAAAGCAAAAATTTTCACTACGTTAGATTTGGAATCAGGATTCTATTAAATTCTTATAAAAGAATCGGACAGGGAAAAAACAGCATTCAGTGTGAACGGTGCAAAGTATGAATTTTTAAGGATTCCGTTTGGTCTTAAAAACGCTCCTTCCATTTTTCAACGATGCATAGACGATATTCTGCGTCCTTATATAGGGAAGTTTGCATATGTATGTATAGTTGATGTGCTAATATATTCCTCTTCACCCGAAGAACATATGGAGCACATCTCCATTATAATTAATGCAATCCACAACGCTAACATGAAAATTTCCAATGAAAAATTGCTCTTCTTTCAGGATTCTGTAGAGTATCTAGGACACATCATTAAGCATAATGAAATAACAGTAGACCCTAGTAAGGTGGAAACAATAAAAACC
Organism: Linnaemya tessellans; assembly: GCA_951800035.1. Taxonomy (NCBI): domain Eukaryota; kingdom Metazoa; phylum Arthropoda; class Insecta; order Diptera; family Tachinidae; genus Linnaemya; species Linnaemya tessellans. The sequence continues at coordinate 85,522,128 of OX637535.1, forward strand.
TATCCTATTCCCACACATTTAAAGGAACTTAGATCATTCCTAGGCTTAGCAAGTTACTACAGGAAATTTATTAAAAATTTCGCAGCTATTGTAAAACCACTCACAGAACATCTCAGAGGAGATAATGGCGGAATTAGTAAAAATCAAAGTACAAAAGTAAAGATAAATCGCGACCAAGCAGCACTAGACGCATTAAATAAAATAAAAGACGCCCTTCAGGCACAGGTCGAATTATTCCAACCTGAATTTTCTGAACCATTCGAGTTAACCACCGACGCAAGTAACTTTGCCATCGGCGCAGTTCTTTCCCAATATAAGAAACCAATAGTATTTATTTCACGAACTCTAAATGAAACAGAGCAAAATTACAGCACAAACGAAAAGGAATTGTTAGCCATCGTTTGGGCTTTACAAAAATTGAGAAACTATCTTTACGGTATCGCTGACCTAACAATATACAGAAGGTATTAAGAGAGTCAAACAACCACTAAATGCTTTTAGGAATCAAATAATACTAATATTTGACGAAAATAAAATAATCGAAATAGATACATGTACCATTTTTCCAGATCGAGTTAGGCATACCATATATTATAAAACACAACACGAATTGATAGACAGACTAAAGCAAATAACAAATCCAAAAGTTCAAAATGCATTAAAATTAAGCAAAAAACATTATTTCTTCTACAAAATGATATTTTCACTACATTCCCATCCAATTTTTTTGTTATAACAGAATTACAAGATGTTATTAATGTAGAAGAACAAAAAGAGATAGTAATGCGAACACATAGAAATTATAAAAGTAACGGTCAAGAAATATCGTTAACACACTATTGGCCGAACATTCGAAATATGTGTAAACAAGAATGTATAGATTGTAATATCTTCCTACAGAATAAATATGAACGAAGACTAAATAAACAACCAATAGGGAAAACACCAATACCCATGAAAGTAGGAGAGTACATACAGATGGACATAATTTACATGAATAAGCAAATATACATCAGCACCATTGATAAATACTCCAAATACTGTTACATACGCAAATTACATAGCAAAACAAACTGTCATGAGTACATAGAAGAAATTCTCACACAGATCTACCCAAACGCCAAACATTTAATGACTGCTAATGAAAATGTATTTATTTGCATAGTAGCAAAAAGCGTCTAGGAGCGACTATCAATACAACATACAGTAACACCCATTCATCATTCGACAGCCAACAGTCAAGTTGAACGTGTCCATAGCACTCTGATCGAATTCTCAACAGCCTTGGCACAACAGAATAACACTACACCAGGAGACGAGTTATTCAATGCAGTAAAACAATATAATAAAACGATTCATTCCACAACAGGATATAGACCCGAGGACGTGTTTTTCAACAGAGAACCATATTCTGACATTAAGGAGAAACTCGAGGCCAAACAGGAAAAGCTACTTAATTACCATTATAAGAATCGACACTCAATAAACTACAAGGAAGGAGATATAATTCACGCCAAAACACACCGCCGCAACAAAAACCATATCCAGTACTCACAACACAAGGTAAAAGAAGATCGTGGGGTCACAATCCTAACAGCGAAGGGTAACGTTATACATAAAGATAGTATACGCAGACAAAATACACTATGAACAAGTCAACAATAATTGGAATTGTATTTCTCGCATTTTCTTTTGGCGACAACATAACTGATTTAACAAACAAAAATACGTACTCATAGAAGGAAATCCAGTCTATGTGTTCGAAGACACATCATGTCTGTATCACGTAGTTAACTCAACAAAAATACAAAATGACACCATACGAGGACATAATGCAAAACATTATAATACAGAACAAAGCCAGGAAGAACAAATATTAATAGGTAGAATTGAATCTTTAAAAACGCAATTAATACCGAATACACATCGCGAAAAAAGAGCACTAAACTTTCTAGGTTCAATATTAAAATTTTTCACCGGGACACCAGATCACGACGACTTAATCGAAATAATGACAGGACTTAATCAATTAATAGAAAACAGTAACATACAAAAAATTGTAAACTCACGGTTTGAACAAATCTTAGAAACATTAAAAGTATGATGCAAAACGGTTGTTAGCTTAACACACGTGTTGTAAACCGATATTAACATCAAATAATTTGAAGTAGCTACACATGTACTTTAAAGCGGTGTTAAATATTTTTTTTGGCAAATGTTTAAAACTTTAAATTAAAGCATTTCAGTTTTGTGTATTTTTATATTAAAAATGGATACATTAAATTTAATGAACAGAATCGGTAAAATTATTTATTTCGATATGAAAATTTTATTCAATGTGTAATTGTTATTTAGAACATATAAACCAAATAGCGGGCTATTATCGGGCACGTACTCATAAAAGAGAAGTACCGTTTTAGCAAGGAAACAGTGAGGAAAGTTGTAACATTGGCAAAACAAGACATTGAAGTAGACAGCTGGGGATGTGGAACATCACCAAAATACAATTTAGGTAGCCATCCACTGATTTTTGAGCTGTGTTATTGTGCGTTGACTCTCGACATATTAACTGTTGAAGCTAAAAAATTTAAGACATTTAAAAAAAGGAAATGATAATGTGGTTGTGTGTATATATATATATATATATATATATATATATATATATATATATATATATATACATATATATATATATATATATATACCCAGTCAGCATTTTATGAAATTTATGATCATATTCGAGTCATTTTCGAGTCCTCCGCACGATTAAAATAATCATTTATGCGCTCGTTTTCGAGTCGAAAATGACTGTTCATTCGGGAGAAAATGGTACCCTAGCCGCGACTCTTCTAAGGGAGTCTTTTATGAGTCGCACTTCTGATCAATTTCGACTCATTTTCGAGACAGTTTGTGGTAGTTCTTACAAGCAGTTGCGAGTCTTCTTCGAATCATTTTTCAGTCATATTACTGGTCATTTACGAGTCTTTTTCGAATCATATTAAAAGCGAATTTATTATTGTTTTGATTTTAATTTAATTTATAAATAACATAACAAACAAAATTTAAAAAATTATAAAATTCAATTTCTAAGCTTTTAATTGAAATAGCAATTTAGCATCACGTGCAGTGATGTCCTGAATCTCCACAACATCCGGCCGCGACACAAGTTGTTTTAATTCAGCCACACTGAACCGCATTAGCCACACTGAGTTTTCTTTTTGACAACTCGTCGTCTTCACCATCTTCCTGCAACTTATTTGATAAACTTTTCTGGTGCAATTGCATTTTTGTCTTTTTCCGGGACTGTCTATACATGGGAGCCAAATCGGCAATGGTTATCTTCTCCGGCACATATCTGTAACGAACCAGACAATTATATTTTTGAACTATAACGATATGAAGTCCTTACTTACTCAATGATTACGTCGATAGCAGCTCCTGGCGATTTTTCTCGCGTTGTTTCGTCACTTATTCATCCTGAATATCTTCATTTTCACGTTCATTCTCTTGGTTCTGCTTTAGTTTTTTTTTAACTTCTTTATAGCTGACATTACATTTTTTTCTTTCTAATTTTTATATGAATTCACTGACAAATGTAATATGTATACTTTATATATTTTTTTGATTTCTGTTTGTTTGTTTTTTTTTTAAATCACTTTCTAAGTATTTCTGGGAATCATTTTCGAGTCTTATTTTAAGCGCAGAACTGATTAATCAGTTTTTGATCACCTAAGGTACTCGAAAAAGACTCAGTTTGGTGATATTGTACGAACGCTTCCGTCGATTTTTAGCGGAGTAGTAGTTATCGACGTGGTTATTGAATATGAATAGCTTATTGGTGTAGTTATTAAAAAGCAACGTACACAGTTATTAAAAATATTTCCTTTTTTTAGATTTCTAGCCGTCCGATTCGGTTAAAATTCACAGGAAATCTAAATTTGATAGAAATCTGAAACGCCACTATACTGTTTTGAATACTAATCAATCAGTATTATAATTTTGTAGTTTTTTGAAATAATTACTTTGAATGTCACGAGAAAGGAACTCTCATTGTCTGTTTAGTATTGTTTCGTAAATTTTTTTTTTCAACAATCGGCAATGTTATTCGCAGCGTTCAAAAATGCTGTCTATTTTTTATTTGAAGTGCTGAAGCTAAGCTGCGCCTGTGTGAATTTAAACAGCCGCAGACCATATCTACAAAACAAATTCATACGGCTGTAGCTGGGCTGCGGCTGTGTAAATTAGTCAGCCTCTGCTCACCTTCAGACGTTTTAATAAAATTTTAATGCCTGCGCTGTCTGCAGCCACCAGATGAATTCTGTTTAATAGCTTATTTGTGATCTTCACACAGCAACGTAGGTTAAAATAATTGAAAAATCTGATATACTTTTAAGAGTTGCTGGCTACGCCAATGTTCCAACACGAAGATTGTTTTACAGTTAGTTTTTTTATACGACTATACGATTTTATTTAGAGTTCTTTATAGTAATAAAAAATGTTTTTCTTTAAACTAAACATAATCGACCCTATTCCCATTGGCGTTATCGTTTTAAACTTTGTTTCTATATTGTTGTCGTTTTTATCGTCGCTTCGTTGCTAAATTGGCATTTTTGAACTATATTGAAACGAAGAAAAGACGTTATCGAAAATAATAATTAATAGTAATAAATGTTGGTAGCACTGAAATATTTTACGTTGGAACTTTTGACATTTTTTTAATATTTTGAATAGTTTTGTTACTTTAAACGAAAAATCAAACAATGGCGAGTACTGATTTTTTTTTTCAGTTCAAGTGAGGATGATGAAATAATGAACATAAATATACACTGGAGAATGTTACGCCACAGTGCCTTTATATTTTTATAAAATTCATTTCCAATATAATAAATATGTATGGACATACATATGTACCATACGTTTCTTAACGTAACGTGGGAAAGTCTGCAATTACCCCAACAATAAAGCTGGCAACTGCTCTGCGATTTTTTGCGCAAGGATCATATCAATTAAGCGTTGGGAATGACTTTAACTTGTCATTGGCTCAGCCCACAGATAGTAAAATTATATCCGAAGTTCTGGTCGCGATGAATAATACAATTTGCAACAATTGGGTTAAATTTCAAATGTCAGAATTTGAAACAATGGAGTGCCATCGATTTTCTTATGAACGAACTGGTTTTCCTGGAATCATAGGATGTGTAAACGGAACTCATATTAAGATGATTGGCCCCTGCAAAACTTCTCAACATTTATACTACAATAGAAAAGGCTTCTTCAGTATAAATGCAATGATTGTAAGTACTACCAACCAATATAAACATTTAACACTAAATTTAATTGCAAAATTTTCATGATTAATTATTTTTAGATTTGTGATCACAAAATGCGTATAAGATATGTAGATGCAAGACACCCTGGCTCCAGTCATGATTCCTTAATTTGGAATACTAGCCGTGTAAGAAGGTTTTTACGAGAAAAGTTTGAGGCAGGCGAACGTAATTCGTGGATTCTTGGTATGAAAATTTAAATAAAATAAAATCAGTTTAACGTTTGAATTTTTAGGAGATGCTGGGTATCCGTTGGAACGAAATTTAATGACGCCCTTCAGATCTGCGACGGAACATAGCGCGGAAAGGCAATTGCAACGGGTACATTCAAAAGCCCGAAACATTATAGAGCGAGTAATTGGAATGCTTAAATCGCGATTTCGATGTCTTCTTGGAGCACGGGAATTGCATTATGATTCCCAAAAAATTACACAAATCGTTAATGTTTGTGCTGCTCTCCACAATATTTGTATGCATTACAATACTTCTTTTTCCGAATGTGATGTAGAAATTGCTTCCGAAGAAACCGACAATTTCAATATATGTACATAAGTAATGAAAATGATAGCACAGATGGCAAAGAAGCTACCAGAATAAGAGACGTTATTAAAAACAGCTTTTCGTTATCAATTTCTTTTATTCAATATGTACATATGTATATATAAAGTAAAAATACTAAACTAAAAAACACTAAAATAAAAACAAGTTCATGTAAAAACAAAAAAATAATATACTACGTAAAATAAAACTAATAATTTGAACTTAATTGCTTTTCTAGCAGTTCAAGCTTTTTCTTTTTTATTTCTGCATCAAGATCCATTATTTTTTAACGTTTTCTTCTAATTCAAACGTTTTCCTTTGATAACGGGAAATGTTTTTTAAATAACCTTTAATGGATTCTAAATTATTACATTTAGTTTGCTTCCTCAGTAATATAATCCTTTCCTTTTCACCGGATTTAGTTTTTGTTGACGACCGAACACTTGTTGAAGTCGTGGGTACATCGTCATCTAAGATATTCTCAACATTTGCATTTTCATCAATTTCCGAAGCTATATTATGTATTTGTTCCATCGGCAGATCAATTTCCTCCCGGTCGGCATCAAAGCCCATGTCGTTTCCTTTTGGATTTATTTGTTTTTCAAATCGTAGTAAATTTGCAACAGCCTCTTCTAATGCTGATAATGGAACTTGCTTATAAGCGCCTCCTCCAGTTGCTCTGGCTTCAGTTTTGTTGTTCGTCAGCTTCTTTTTTACTTTGAATTTCAAGTCCTTCCATACCTTTAATTGGAATTATATCCATATATTTCTCATGAAAAATTTAATTTTGTTTTACTTACTTTGTGCCAACCGTCTCCATCACGAACTGGAGGTCCCATCGGATTTATTTTTTCTGAAACTTCTTTCCAAAACCTATCGAAATTCAGGGGTTTTATACTCTTCCGAAACCCGTTTGCATAAGTAAGATTTTTTTCCATTTCGGAAACTAAAATTTCAAATTGTCTTAATGTTGTTATTTTTATTTTTAATTTATTTTGCTCAACTCGTTTCAAATTCGTTACTAATAATGGCGACGGCAGAGAAAGAATGTTTCTTTGTCGTTACTATCTTAGTTCCAAAATAAAGAGAATACCGATATACCTTCGATAAACATTGATAACGCCAACGGTGATGCCAAATTGTCGTTTTAGTTTCGTTTTAAAATAAAAACGGAATAGGGCCGAATATATGACGGAAATAATTATTTCTATCATTGTTGGTACATACTTATGTATACATACATATATACAAATACCTACAGTGTCATATACCTTACTACATATTTGATTGAATTTCATTTTGTTAGTCATCGTTGCTGTCTTAAAAGTAGTCTATTAACAGCCGCTGTTCTTTTTTCGCAGCCGCAGCCAAAGCTTTAAAGCATAGATGATCAAGCTTATCTTGCCCTATAACGCGAGTTAGCGACGCTCATGCATAAACATGTTTTCTCTATTAACAAACATATGCATGTTATTTCCCTAATATTCTTTTAAGATAACAAGTAAATTCCCATAGATGATAAGAAGGAAATTAGTAACTAGACATATCATAAACAACAATCTATGTAAACACACTTAAACAACCCTAACTAAATATGTAAAATAATGTAAGCTATTGAACAAAGGAATAAGATAAAAAGGGTTAAACAAATATCATATATATACAAATATTGTAAAGATCATAAAATATTATAAACAACCCTAAATATTGTAAGCATAGAATTAAGACAATAATATAAAATGTACAAAACATGTTCTTTATGTCTTTTTTCTAAATATCCATTTAGACAAAGAAAATAAAATATATATTAAGACAAAGGAAATATTATTTGTAACAAATTAGTATTTAAGAAAATATATTTGCATTTGGCGTTAGTTAAGATTCAGCATAAGTACTGAACACAACTCATTTTAAGAAAATATAAATAAAAATAAAAGTCGCATAGCCGACCAAAAATTATATTTTTTTATTAAACGTGAAAACGGAAAGATTAATTGGCGATCCTGCCAGGACCAACATATACCTTGTTGTTTCAGAGAGACGGACCATCGGAATCCTTGTCGCAGCAAGGACATATAAAATCTTCATAGAAGAAAAAATAAATAATTCTCCATAGAAGAGGATATAATTTAAACAAAGTACTCAGAAAAAATTTACATATGTGAATAATTCTTTTAAAGTGAAAAGAAAAAAAGGCCCAATATTAAGGTCGTGTATAGATGGCAAAAAAAAGAAGAGGATCTATATATGATAAATTACGTCCCTTAGAGCATATCAAAGAAACAACTATGTCAAATAACGTAGAAATCGAAATGCTTACACAGCAAATGGCGGCATTACAAGCCATGATGCAGACAATGATACAGCAACACACAACGGAAGTTAATGCACTGAAACATCAAATACAACAGGTAAGAGTAAACCCTCTTATAAACCAACCTCGACCCGCACCATTGGAAGCAATAGAAACTAGTATTACAAACCCCAATGAAGTCAAGTTAGAAGTTTTTAAATCACTTCCTGTATTTGATGGCGAAATCACATAATACGAGTATGGAGAGAAGATACATCTCGTATGATGCAGATACACGTCCCCTGTACGTCTTGCAGGAAGAAATGAAAAGGTGCTATCAGGGAAGAAAAGCCTAGAAGAACTCCACGATGAAATAAATAAAAGCTTGAGCCTGATAATTTCAAAAATATCGATGTCCGGACATGGACAAGAAGCCGTAAGTGCGATGACAGATCAAGCCAAACAAGATTCTGTCAGAGTATCCATAACGGGAGTTAACAACACGTTTGTACAATCCACGTTATATGCAAACGCTCCAGAAAATTTAGAGCATGCAAATTAGGGTGCGTCTTATATGTATGGGCCAAATTTTTTTTCAAAATTTGGATTGTAACTCCCCCCAGAAATGTTCTCTATACCAAGAAGATACTTTGTGGAAAGTTATAGTAAGATTGCAACAGGAGAAGGCGTACCGCAACCGCCCACAAGTTGTAATTTTTTTTTTAATTCATATACAAGAACTACAAATGCTGATTCGGGGGTTGGCTTACGGAATATTCTGACAATTTTTAGGTGAATTATAGTAAATTGAATTGTTCTGTGTATAAAAATGTTCTAAAAATTATAATAAGACTACGGTTTTTAAAGTTTTGAAATTTTTTCATTCACATGCTCAGCCATATATGGATTTTAACAGTTATTATCAAAATAAGTAAAGTTTTTTGGTTTGTAAGGTAAGACAAGGGATAAAAAATGCATATATAAATCTGGTAGCTCTAGAACTTTAATAATGAATAGTTGTGTAATCTCGCCACAAATTTTAAACAAAACGATGAGTCCCCCCATTAAAGTGTTCTTTGATTAAATACATTTTTTCACTTGAGAAATAGTACCGGTGTTAGAAAGTTAAAAAGTAAAATTGTTAATAAACAAATAAAAACCTAAAACCAATAAGTCTGTATGTTTGTAAAATTAAAGAAGAAATAAATAAAATGAACACAAGAGCAAAAGAACATTGACCTTCTCGGCTATGAGGAAATCCAAATAATAGGTGCCAAGATGCCTTCTAATGCTCAAGTCTTGCGTGTATTGTTTTATAACATGAGGAAGGTAAAGCTAGAACTTCGTGCAAGTGCTTCTCTTGTAGTAAAAGAAGTAGAAGTTTTATGGAACAAAGCACGAATCCCAATAAGATCTACTGATAAATGTGTTTTAAAAGTAGAAAGTTTATATTTATATAGTTTATATCTTTACAATGATGTTGATGAAAATTTAAGTCGTGAGCTAACTAGAAAGTTCTGCAGCCATTTGTGTTACATTTCGCCAGAATTAGTAGCGCTTTCTTTTTTTGATGAACAAATTTCAAACGACTCAAAACGACTTATGGTAGCAGCTTTAAATCAGCCTGATGAAGATGATAAAAAGAAAGTAACAATTCTTCCCCATCAAATAGATCAGTTTATGAACAAAAATATCGAGAATTTTATTTCGCAAAAGACCTTAAATTTTTTCCAAAGGTATTCAATTTCAACAGATTTCTTACAGAAAGATCCTGAAGAATGGCAAAATGATCAGTCGTATAAAATTGGCTTGGCTTTTGTAAGTAAATTGAGGGTTGTTAACGATACTGCAGAAAGGGCTGTGAAGCTTATGAAAGAATTTAATCAAGTTTTATCACATGATGAAGAAGAAAAACAATTTATAATGCAAATTGTAGCTGATTGTAGGAAACAATATCCTAATGCAAGCAAATCAGTTTTATTAAGTGAATAAATTGTTTCGAAATTTGCTTAGTAAAAATTAGTTAAAAATATTATTTCATAAAAATAATTTTTTTTTAAATATACTTATTCCTTTGAGGAAATGTAATTAGCTAAATAATATTATTTTATTGAAAAATCACAATAAATTAAACACAACAGAGGCTTATTAAAGTTATTTTTTATTATAAAAAAGAATTAATTTCATATAAACTATCAAAATCGGTCTGTTTGCAGAAAAAATGGCATAACTTAAAATAACAGTGTTTGAACACTATTCGTTATAGAAGTCAGATTCAGAAGGAATAGATTCATTACATAATTTCCAAGAATATTTAAAATTTCTACTCGAACTTATATTTAAATAATTGATGTGGTAATATTGTATTTTGAAATTTATTTTGATATTACCATTTTTTGGGCGGATGCGGCACGCCTTCTCCTATTCCAATCTTATTGAAATTTTTTACAACGTATTTTTTGGCTATAGAGAACATTTATAGGGGGAGTTAAGGTCCACTTTTTCACTTTTAAAAATAAGGCGCACCCTAATGCATATACTATTGCCAGCACCATTGAGCATGACAGTAGACACCAAAACTTGAAGCTGTCACATGAATCTAAACATCCGCAGAAAACGCACGAAGCACAGAGACAACAGTTCCAGTCAACTCAGAGGTATCCACCACGGCAACAATTTTCCCAACAACAGTTTTTCCAACAACCACGGCAACAGTTCTCAACAAAAAAACATTTCAACAAATTCCAACCACGACCAGAGCCCGTGGATGTAAGTTCCGGCAACACAATCAAACGACAACCCACACACTTTAACTCAAATCATCAATACAACAATCAACCATGGAAACGACAACGAGAGCCCAGCGGAAATTTCCAGCAGAACAAACTAATGAGAAATAACAACATCACCACTGAAGATGATACTAGCAGCATTATTGTAGAACCAGGAACTGTAAATAAGTTAGTTGTTAAAAATTTAAATTAAGAAATGGGTTGCCCCACGTAACCATGATCGATGAAGACAATATATCATATGATGTATTAATAGACACTGGACAAACCCATAATTACATTAAAAAGTCATTAACATTAAATTATCCACAAAAAGTACAACCTATGCAAGTCATTTCAATGCATGGAACGTCACTAGTTAATACCAAACAAACAATAAAATTTCTCGGCAGGAATATAGATTTCTTCGAGGTTAATAACATGGGAAAAACTGATTTGATATTTTTTTTTTTTAGGACCAGCACTCAGGGGATGACCCCTATATATGCAATGCATTGCGCCGGAACTGAAAACGAGGGGATAGTATTGAGGAGACAGATTAGGAAAGATGAGAAGATAGACAGTTTTTTTTTTGTAGCTATTTCAACCTTTTACTTCGCCGGCTAATTTTTGCTACAGGGCCGACGAAGGTGGGTGCTGTTACTCTGCTTTTTAGTATATGATCGTGTCAGTCGCTGCCAATTATGTTCAGTGATCAGTGACTATGCCTTCATCGTTAAAACAGGCTGGCAACAACTAACACAACCACGCACTAATGCTGATCAGAAGAATTCAACACAATATTTCATGACTCAGAGCGGGCTCGAACTCACGACCCTCCGTTTCATAGACTCGTGTTCTACTACTTCAGCCAACAGCACCCACAATATTAGGATATTAGGATGGAAGGGAGTAAATATGCTAAACGCAGCAATAGATAGTGGAAACATGACATTTACAATAAATAGAATTATATAAAGAAGATATAGATAAGTTGATGATGGATAACAATGGCATAGGACCATTACCCTTCACTACAACGATTGAAGCCACGATTAGGACAAAAACAGACGAACCTATTTGGACGAAGCAGTACCCGTACCCCATAGCGGATAACGACTTCGTAAACAATGAAATCAGAAAGTTATTACAAGATGGTATAATCCAACGTAGTAATAGCACATATAATTCACCCATTTGGACTGTTCCAAAAAAACGCGTAGACGAAACAGGTCGACCAAAACGTCGTATGGTCGTTGATTTTCAAAAATTAAATTCAAATACGATAACAGACAGATATATTATTCCCGACGTAAACATGACTATACAAAATTTGGGTAAAGCCAAATATTTCACAACCCTAGACTTAGAATCAGGCTTCCATCAAATAAAAATTAAGAAGGAAGATAGAGAAAAGACAGCCTTTTGCATAAATGGCGGCAAGTACGAATTTGTGCGTATGCCATTTAGACTAAAAAACGCCTCTTCAATATTTCAAAGATGTGTCGATGATATCCTAAGAGAATATATCGGGAAGTTTGCTTATGTCTACATTGATGATGTTCTCATATACTCTTCAACACCAGAAGAACATATGGAACACATTCAAATCATATTTAATGCTTTAAATCAGGCAACACTCAGGGTAAACAATGAAAAATCCAAGTTTTTCCAAACAGAGGTCGAATACTTGGGCCACATCATTAAGCATAATAAAATAGCTACGAATCCAGAAAAGGTTGAAACAATAGATAAATATCCTTTACCATAAACACTCAAAGACTTAAGAGGTTTTTTGGGTATGACAGGTTATTATAGAAAATTTATACAAGGATACGCTAGCATAGCTAAGCCCCTTACAGTTCACTTACGAGGAGACAACGGACAAATAGAAAAAAATAAAAGTGCTACAACAAAAATCAATTTAGACGAAACTGCCATACAAGCATTTAAAAAATTAAAAAAAACAGGTTGAACTCTTCCAACCGAATTATGATAAACCATTTGAACTAACTACTGATGCATCCAACATAGCTATTGGAGCCGTACTTAGCCAAATAAAACAACCAATATTTTTCCTTAGCAGAACATTAAGTAAAACGGAAGAAAATTATAGCACAAATGAGAAAAAATCACTAGCAGCAATTTGGGCACTACAAAAACTTCGGAATTATATTTATGGTACAACAGATCTTACTATTTACACGGATCATCAATCCTTAATTCACTCTATATCTGAAAAAAACCCTAATACAAAACTAAAACGATGGAAGGCAATAATTGAAGATTTTGGAGCCAGGACATCAAAATGTGGTAGCTGACGCCTTGTCAAGACAACATATAAACACGTCATCCATCGATACGGTACACTCAGCTGAAAGTTCGTTTTCAGAAACTATCAAACAGGTAAAACAAGCACCAAATGCATACAGCATTCAAGTCGAGCTTGTACCAAATAATAAAATAAATGAGACACGAACTCGTACGATATATCAAAATATAGTTAGACATACGATAAACTTTACGAATGAACAAAACCTTATGCTAGGAACACAACTGCGACGAACGACGAATTTTTGGTCGCGAATATTCGTCACCAAAAATAAAACACATTGGTGTATATGAAAATGCACACAATCGTGGCGTTGGTCGAGGTTCGTCATACTCAGCGAAAGTTGAAATTAGAGTTGGGTAGGTTATGAACGAACTAGTTCAATTGAACTACTCACACAACTGAACTAAGTGAGCTGCTCATATGAATGAGCTCTTTTCAGCTCCTTAGTTCATGTTTCTTTTACGCTCATATTTCTTTCATGTGTCTTTTCAGCTCATAATTCCTTTTCGCTCACTCGCACAAGAAGTAGGTAAGATTTTGTAATATACCCTACCAAGGCGAATTCACTACTAGGTGAACTCGATTTGCAACCCTGCAGAAACTACATGTATTTTGTAAACAACACAGAAACTCAGTAAGAAAATGGTAAAGTATATATATATATATTTATATTTATATATATATTTATTATATTTGGTGCCCAATAACCAATAATAATATATAAAATTATTATTTTACACATTTGTATTCTATCTAGAATCATTAGGTACTGCTAATATGGTAATGGCGGTGACACCACAACAGCAGCCACAAAATAGAAAACCAATTGAACAGAGGAGTCCACCCAAGAAATACTCAAGTCTGCGGCGTTCTCAACCGGACGCCCAGCATATAGCTGATCACCACCAACAGCTGCAGATGCAATAACAGCAGCAACAAAATCAGGCTCCTCCATCCATGCTGATGCCAACAGATCAAGCTATGCTTGAAGCAAATCTTATGCACATGTATCAAAGAAAATCCGCAGGCCCAAATGCAAGTCCTCCTAACCACCCAATTACGCTGTTCAAGCACATTTGGCTCAACAGCAATCTGCTGCCGCGGGCAGCTTATTTTATAATAATCCTATTGATACTCCACAACAAACGGTAGCCACTGCTATAAATTACAGTCCACCTGGTCAAGTAAATTTCGCAACACAACCCCAAGTTGGCTCAGCAAATTCAAGATTCAAGTGGATACCAAAATTATAATACTGTAGGTGGAACTACCTTGTACCACCTTACACACAGGCCTCTTCACGACCAGTTTCTTTACCCCAAAGAAGACCTACAAATGCTATACCCATACTGCCGCCATCGGAAAAGAATAAGCAACAAAAATTACAAGATTCGAAATTGTTTTATTTTTTATAACAAAACATTATTCACACATTTCACAATATAAAATTTTTTTAATATTTGTAGAGACAAAATCGGCTACCTCTTTTTGAAATTAATTTTGTAGCCCTGAAAAGGGCATTTTGTGTTTTCTCTCCGGGTTTCTGTTAAAATAAACATTCATTGGCATTTACTTGGGACTGGTATATGGTTACGCCTTTAGTATATTCACTGACAGCATGCTTAGCCAATTCACCAGGCAACAGTAGACGGACAACAAATTGAATTTCACGACTGATAACTGTTGAACGCTTGTAGTGAGGTAAAAGTGTGCTTCGGCAGCAATGCGTTCAAAAATACCATTCATAAAACTATTCATGATATTCATGACCTTTGATGAGATGCCAGTATCCGAATGTACTTGTTTCAAAACTTTGTAAATGTAGATGGCATAACTTGGCTGCTTTACCACTCATCTTTCAGAATTACACGTTCACTTCAAATGCATATGACATTACGGCACAATAAGGAAAGCACTTGTATATTTACTTTTAGTAAGTGTAATACAAATTAATTAACCATGAAATTAAATATTGAAGTCATCTGAATCATAGCCACTACGTATAGATTTTTTGGGACGATTGATACACCTTTCAACACTTTGCTATTCTCCATTCAAGCATGTAGGTTGAGAAATCATGTAGGTACCGTCACTCTGAAAGAGTTATACAAATTTTGATGAACATTTTTATATAAATTGTAATAAACACAGTGAAATACTTACATTTTTATACTCTTTCTAAATTCAACCCTTGCAGTTCAATCACTGCGTTTAGATTAACTTAAATTGTACCCCTGATTTGGAATTAATTTTTTATTTCGATAAGTTCATTTTATAAAATATTTTGTTTGTTCACATATACATGATTGTCTTATTTCTAATTACCATTGAGATCCTGTTGTGCCTGCTACTTCTACATGTTAGCCACATTTCATATATCCAACCTGAGTAAGTGGTGGTCATTGCAACGATTTTCTTTGATATGGGTATTTCATTTAACTTTCTTAATTGCTTTTTCAAGCACTAATATTCTCAAAAATTTAAAACAAAAGTAATACCTATGTTTGAATTCCAATTCACTGGAAATCTGGGCACTTTTTTATGTTGATTTCTTTACATCATTGACCCCCAGCCACTATTTAGATCTTTTAGAATCTTTGTTTACTGTTTAGAAACAGTTTAATATATTTTTAAAAACACTTAACACTTATTTGTATGAATTATTTCATATTTTTACCCTAAAAGAAAATTTGTGTTTTATTTTCAACCACCATTGTTTGCTTAAAATTGTAAAACGTGTGTTCAAAGATGGATATGTACCTATAGGCATTTCTTCTAACATACGCAAACTGAGCTATTGAACTAACTGAACTAAAAGAGCGTCCTAGTTCAGTAAAGTGAGCTGAGCTGAAAAGAGCGCTCACTCAAAAGAGCTGAAAAGCACAACTCTAGTTGAAATACATTTATTTCTAATTGTTTCGTCAACGAACGACGAACAAATCAATATGAGGTGCCCAGGTTTCATATACTCAAACTGGTTCATTGTGGAAAAACATAGTTTGCTACTGTATTGTTGCATGTAGCACTAAAATTTTAAGTATATACTAAAAATGCACACATTCACAAAAATGTATCATTCGTTCGACCTTTTATTAATTTTGAACACTTTTTATAATATAGTTTTTCTTTCTAGTTCCCACTTTTTCATATGGTCACCCCATCAGCTGTTAAATGAAAATAATAATTTATTTACAGACAAAAAATTTTTCAGAAAATAATTACAAAAAGGAATTTCAATAATTATCCCGGTGGACAACACCGGGATAATTATTGAGTGTGTAAACAATCTGGCTGGCATCAGAGGTTACAATGATTTAAAAAACAAATATTAAAATTTTGTTTGCTTATTATTTTAATTTATTCGTCGTTATTGTGTTTCATACGACGAATTTATAGAGCGATTTTTTACCAACGAATTCGTCGTACTAAGCGAAATTCGTCGTTCGTCCCAGTTGTGTTCCTAGCATTATACTTGAATTGAGAAAAATACTACAACAAAATAAAACGACCGCATTTCTTTACTTTCAATGGTACAAACTTTGTAAATACACCAACAAAACTTATTTATGTTCGAGAGGAAGAAAAACAAGCTGAAATAGTCAAAAAATACATGATAGAGTACACAGAGGCTACAAAAACAACAACAGAAATAAAACAACAATGCAAAGCATTTAACATAAAGCGTACACCTTGCCTATATGTTAAATATGAGAGGAACCCAACAAGGAACCATTAGGAGATTCCGACATTCGAACAGAACCAGGTCAATACATACATATGGACATATATTTCAATGACAACAAAACATTTCTAGTCGCCATTGACAAATTCTCAAAATATACTACTTTGAGGGAAATTGACTCAAGAGAACGCATGGCTGAGAAAATTGAGGAAATTCTCACAAATAACTATCCAAACTGCACACGCTTGATGACTGATAACGAAAAATGTCTAAACCAGACATAGACATTGTGGGTGAGCGCGCTTCACATGTATATAAATTCGCTCTTGGGAGTCACACGTATTTGTAGTTACTCACAATTCACAAAAATTGTGATTCACAATTCAGTCTATCACAAGCCTCCAACTAAGGCGGTTGTTTGGGCTCTTGTTAAAGAAAGTTATTTAAGGGTGGGGAGAATGAATGCTCGTTTGGTTGCAAAATTTCTCTCACACACACAAACTCAAAATTTTGATGTGTTTGTGCCTATGTCTGGTCTAAACACACCAGCAGTAAATATGATGTGTATAAAATATGGCATAAAAAAGATAAAAACACCAGTCTACAGATCGACATCAAATGGACAAGTAGAACGCGTCCACAGTACCATTTCCGAGCTAGCAAGAATATTTGAAATACAAAACTATACAACAATAGCTGAGGAAATGTATAAAACAATAAGAGAAATAAATAACACCATACGCACAGTCACAGGACAAAAACCAGTTGACATTTTATTTAACAAAATAAAATACGACAAAAAAGCCATATATGAAAAACTAAAAAAGGCATCAGAAAAAACACTTGAAAGACTAAATCAAGGTACTAAACATCGAACCTTTCAACCAAACGAACAAATTCTTGTGAAAATAAAAGGTATGAGAAAGAAAAAAGACGCCAGATAAATTAAACACATTGTGAAGAAAGACCGTGAGAACACTGTTTTTACCACGAGGGGTGTGATTGTGCACAAATATAATATTAAGAACTACACAATCAACAAAGATGATACTCTACCTGATATTTCTCGTAATGGCCATATCAAAAACCAAAGCAGAAGTGGAAATTAAAAACTTAAACAGACAAAAATACGTCCTAACGAGGACTGATGATGTTTTTCTTTATAATGAATATTCATTCTTACGTCTTCCACGTCACAAATATAACAAAAATAATGATACCATATCAACAAATTGTTACAGAAGAATATAAACCCACTAGGCAAGAAACAATCTGGATAAAGAAAATTGAAGTTTTAGCAAATCAACTTAATGAACATAAATGACATAAGAGATCCCTAAACCTTCTAGGATCAGCACTTAAATTTATTACAGGAATTCCAGATCATGACGATTTCATACTAATGGAAACAAAAATAAATGAATTAATAAATAATAACGAAAAACAACGATTGGTTAACTCAAGGTTTGAAAAATTAATTGATGCATTACAAGGCCAGACATTGGAAAATCACCTCATCATAGAACAGGTACATGAACAACTCCTATTACTTGTTAGAACAATTAATGCTGCAAAGAATAAACCTGAAATGGCTTCGGACTATCTAGTGTGATGTTCGCCATTAATGGTCCCATCTTTGCTAGTTTATCTGCCTCAACATTTCCAGGTATCCCCTGATGTCCTGGAATCCATATTATCTCTATGCCCCCACATTGCGTGTATGAGTTAATCTCATCCTTGCACTGTAGTACACACCGAGATTGATCCACATGATTCCTCAGGGGCTCGATGACCTTCCTACTGTCCGTGAATATACGAATCGGAAGTCTGTTATCGATTTCCTTCAACCGTTTTATCCCTTCCGTAATATCCACGATCTCACTCTGAAATACCGTGCTATGATCCGGCAGGCGGAAGTATTTCCTAAAGTTACGACCCATGTAACAGAAACCTCCACCCGATCCTCGACCCGTCCGTGTATAGGTTAGTTATGGGGTTCATTGTACCTGCATCCTACCACTCCATACCTTCCGATATTATAGTGGTGCAGTGTGATTGTACATATCTAATAGGGACTCTATCGCACGTGACCGTGCGAGCGTTGTTCCCGGGTAAGACGTGTACTATACCATTACCATCAATCTCGTAGCAGCCAGAGTTGCTCAGTATTTAACCTGTATATCAATAGTAGTATTGATAGAATATTTTCCATCGCCTTAGTTGATGTGGTTCTCATCGCGCCACAGATGCCGATACAGCACTATCTTTGTATCCTTTGTAGATGTTTGATATTCACCTTCCTCTCCAAGGACGTCCACCATACTAACGAGGCGTAAGTCACAATTCGTCTTACCACACTCGTATAGAGCCAGTGTGCCATATTTTAACCCGTTTAAATATGGTCCTTAAGAGTGAAGAGTGAACAAACAGTATACAGTCCACACAAAAACATATAGAAAAGAATAAATTTACATACACAAAGTGATTATAGGTACTATATATAATAATTTTAAAAGACAAATAAAGAATATAATAACACAGTACCAAATATTAAATACAAACTAATAAAAATAAAAAAAATAAAATAAAACAAACCATAAGTGTAACAACATACAAATCTATATACTCAACTACTATTTATGTGCATAAACGAAAAATAAAGCGCAAAGGAACATAAATAAAAGAAAGAATTTATTTTAACTAACTACATTAAACATCACAAATAAAAAGCAAATATAATCATTAAACAATACAAGTAATTAAGCAATCTCACAAACAAAGATTAAAATAAAGAAAAGACACACAGCATTACAAACAAGTTACAATATCAAACAAAAGCTACAGTGAAACGCAAAAATAAGCAACCGTATAGCAAGTATGCCAACATAAATATATGTATAAAGCGATGATGTTAAAGTATTTTAAAAAAGAATAAAATTGATTGTAAACAAAAATTATTAAAAACACAGTTGTAAAATACATCAACAAATTTAATACGTAATACGACATATCAAACAAACAACTTAATTAAATCGACTTAAAATACATTTACAACAACACAAGTCATCAACAAACTGCAACCCAAGAAGTAAATACACAAGAGGTTTGTTTAAACTCTTGTGAAGGTTTGTACACTAAGCCCAGCAAGGTAAGTCTGTATTTTTACAACTTACTCATACTCAGATTGAAGTTGAAGTTATCTTCATTTAAAAAGCAATAACATAAATTTGTTTTACACAGAAATAACTCACCCACCCAATAAGTAGTTATTTGAGTTATTTACATATATTGCAAAATACACAAGTAAAATTTGTCTGCTTGATATCAGAAGGCAAAGTGGTTTCACATTTGAGACATTTAACCCTTGCATACCCAATTTATATAAGAAATAATATTAGCCATGTCCACATTAAAATCTTTGGCAAGGGATTTAGAAAATTATATTGAATCCGATTTAAGAGACTTTGAGGAGGATTATAAGAATACCCAAGAATACTCCCAATCTTTACCCGCTCTAAACTAAAAAAAAACGAGTTAGAAACTTTATGGTCAGATATTGACAAAAAGTTTAAGCAGATTAGGGAGTCCGCTGAATTAAATGACCCAAAACAGGCGGAGGCTATACAATTCACTCAAATTACCCGAAATATTAGAGCGGCTAAGAAATTTTATAGAAGCTCAATGATAGAGATTGATGAGTCCATTGATAGACTCAATAAGGCGGATGAAACTCTTAACTCCTCTAAAGAACACATACTTACACAACCCAAGGATTCAGTATCATTTAATGTTCCCCCTTGTGACATGCCAATATTCAGTGGAGATTTTAAAAATTGGGCATCATTCCGGGACCTTTTTGAGGCCATGTATGGAAATAATACCCGTTTAAGTGGCGTTGAAAAACTATTCCACTTGAAGCAAAAAACTATTGGAGAGGCTAAAGAAATAGTAAATAACGCACCCTTGACAAATGAAGGTTTTCTTATTGCATGGAACCAATTGGTTTCTCAATATGAGAACAAAAGAATGCAAATTAATGTGCAATTGAAAACACTTTTAAATTTGCCCGCAGTAAGTACCATGTGTAGTGCATCAATAAGAAAGCTGCAAAGAAAGATAAACTGTTGCATTTCAAACTAAAATACCCTAGATGTTGACACAGATAACTGGGATCCAATTCTCGTTTATCCGTGTTCAACAAAGTTACCCAGAGAAGTAAGAAGAGAATTTGAAAAGACTCCTAACTAATTGTGCAGAAATGCCGTCGTGGACGGATCTAGATTTATTTTTAACCAACACATATAAGGAATTGACATCGGTGAATGATATTCTAGATCAAGTCACATACCACAACACCAACTCTAAACCCAAAAATTTTCAAGAAAATAAGATCCCTTTCGATAGAAGGGGGAAAACATTTTACAATGTAACCAACCTAAACAAAGATAACCTCCCAAAAATCAAACCTCAAAATGAACAAAGATTCTCACAAACTACCCACCCTAAAACCCAAGGTAGTACAAGTTTACAAAATAACCCAATTCAACCCAATAAACCCGATGGGTCAATTTGTAAGCTGTGCAAAAGTAATCACACCATCAGAGAATGTTCAGAGTTTACGTCTATGGGCGTAAACGAGAGGATTGAATTTGTTAAAAAGAATGGAATATGTTACAATTGTTTGGCCATCGAACACATTATAAAGGATTGTCGTAGTACATTCAGTTGCACATATTGCGGTGGAAGACATAATACCCTGCTGCACAAACCCAACTCAAACACACAGCTCGATGATAATCAACCATCAACTTCTCGAAATGCAGCACAATCTTTCTCAACACACACCCAATCAAGCAAACCCTTATTAGATGACAGAGCGAAGCTATTAGGAACAGCTATTTTGAATGTTGAGGTGCATGGCGAAAATTTTTCAGCTAGAGCGCTAATTGACCCAGCTTCAGACTTCTCATTTATTTCAGATAAACTTAGACGCAAGTTGCAATTACCCACTACCCCAATTGTTACTGAAATTTCAGGAATAAATGAGGTTGTCTCAGCGCGATCAAACAAACTATGTACTGTTTTGTTAAGATCAAACACCCAAAGCAATTTCAAGTTGAATATTCAAGCAATTGTTGTTAGAACGCTTACTAAGAATTTACCAAGTCAGAATTTAAACCCAATACCCGCAAACGAATTGCATAACATTCAATTAGCAGATCCACAATTTTATGAAAGCAGGCCAATAGATTTTCTAATTGGCAGTGATGTTTACCCACAGATTTTAAAATCTGGTGTTAGGAAAGATTTTCTTAACACATTAGTCGCTCAAGAAACTGAGTTTGGATGGATTTTGACTGGACCCATTCAAAATTCACATAGCACACAACCCATAGTTTCATACCTTAGTTCTGTAGCGCTAGATAAGGTTTTAACAAAGTTTTGGGAAATTGAAGACATACCCAAGACACCCAGAGGAAGACATAAATTGTGAGGAAAATTACGCAACAACCACTTGCAAATTATCTAGTGGCCGTTATCAGGTTAATCTACCATTTCGCTACCCACCCGTCACGTTAGGAAACTCTCGCCATATAGCAATGGCACAGTTTTTACGAAATGAGAAGAATATATTAAAGAAACCTGAATTGAAAATCGAGTATGATAGTGCATTACAAGAGTATATTGACTTAGGTCATATGAAACCCGTTCATTACAACCCGAATACGTCTTCTAACACCCAATACTATCTACCCCATCATGCGGTTGTTAAACTAGATCGCGTTACAACAAAAGTTATAGTTGTTTTTAATGCGTCTAGCAAAACATCTAATGGCAATAGCTTAAATGATGCACTATACACTGGTCCCACCCTACAACAAGATTTAGTTGTACTTATCTTGAAATGGCGCTTTTATCAGTTTGTTTTTAACGCCGACATTACAAAAATGTACAGGCAAATTATGTTAAACCCTAACCAAACACCCTTTCAACGTATACTATTTCGTACGAGCGTCAATGAACCCATTCAAGATTATGAACTGCAAACAGTAACATTTGGAGTTAACTGCGCTCCATATTTGGCTATAAGAACCCTACATGAATTAGCCAAAGACATTCAATACACCCACCCTATTGCTTCAAAAATTCTGAAGAGTAATATGTATGTAGACGATGTTTTAGCTGGAGATCACACGATTGAAGAAGCTAAGATTGCGCAAGCCCAAGTAATCTCAGCTCTTGATTCTGCGGGATTTCCTCTACGTAAATGGACGTCTAACACAAAGGAGTTATTAAGTAGTTTACCCGAAACACAATTACTTGATGTTGATTTGCTCACGCTACCCGACTCAAATAATGCAAAGACATTAGGCATAAGATGGAATGCTAGGGAGGATACGTTTTTCTTTAGTGTTCTAATTATTGAGAGGAAATCTTCATACACAAAGCGGACTGTTCTATCGCATATAGCACGTCTATTTGACCCAGCTGGCTGGTTAGCACCAATTGTGATTTCTGCTAAAATTATTATGCAGCAAATATGGCAAGATGGTACAGCTTGGGATGAATGTCTAACCCCACACACCCTAATCAGATGGAATAAATTTTAACAGTTCTATGATGATATTGATCAAATTCGTATTCCGAGATGGATTCATTTCACGCCGTCAGCAAAAATTGAGCTTCATGGCTTTTCAGATGCGTCTGAAAAGGCATATTCAGCTGTGGTATATGCCCGAATTACACTCCCATATGAATCTTGTATCGTAACCCTACTACTAGCTAAAACGAGAGTAGCGCCAATTAAAATTGTCTCCCTACCAAAATTGGAGCTCTGTGGTGCGGTATTATTAGCTAATATTACCCATAATTTAATAATACAGTTGAACCTCCCACAACTTCAAACATATTTTTGGACAGATTCATCTATAGTTTTAGCTTGGCTTTTCTAGATTCTGCCAATATTATGCGTGCAAACGGCCGACTAGCTAGCTCCAATAGTTTAACATATTCTGAAAGACACCCAATATTACTACCCTATAGAAGTCAGCTTGCAAGATTATTAACCCTACATGTGCATATGGTGACTTTGCATGGAGGAAACAAGCTCATGTTAAGAGTATTAAGATCTCGCTATTGGATTCCGAAACTTCAGAATCTTATTAGCTCTGTAATACACAACTGCATACCATGCACAAGGTATAAGAATAGACAAGCTACCCAATTTATGGCAGCTTTGCCGCCAGAACGCACCCAAATTGCAAGACCATTTTATAATGTTGGAGTTGACTTTGCCGGGCCATTTGATATTAAGGTCTATAATGGCAGAAACTGTAAAATACACAAAGGTTATGTATGTGTGTTTGTCTGTATTGCAACAAAGGCAATACATTTGGAGCCTACATCAGACCTGTCAACACAAGCCTTTATGGTAGCATTCGCTCGATTTTTTCCGAGGCGGGGATGCCCTGTCGCCATTTACTCTGACAATGGGACAAACTTTGTTGAAGAAAGAACGACAGGAGTTCTTGAAACAATTGAAGGGGTCTGTGGTATCTTCTAGTAGTTTCCAAAATTTGACGTGGCACTTTATACCACCAGGAGCTCCACACATGGGAGGTCTATGGGAAGCTGGAGTAAAAAGCTTCAAATCCCACTTGAAGAAGCTGAATACTTTGAAGTACACGTTTGAAGAATTAGCTACACTCTTAGCCAGAATCGAAGGATGCCTCAACTCAAGACCCTTAAGCCCGTCAAGTGAAAACCCACAAGATCCTAGTCCTTTAACCCCAAGTCATTTTTTGATAGGATCACCCATACTCACCCTGCAGAGCCCGACTGCAGCCATGCAAATCTCACTTTGGCAAATAGATGGCAAAGACTGAAAATTCAGTATCACAACTTTTGCAGGCGGTGGAAAGATGAATATCTTAAAGAGCTGCATAAAAGATACAAGTGGAAACACCCTAAACGACAAGTTGAGGTTGATGACGTTGTTGTTATTCAACAGGACAACCTACCTCCTAACGAATGGCTACTCGGACGAGTTATTAACACTTACCCTGGATCAGATGGACTAAGTAGAGTTGTTGACCTACGCACGTCGACTGAAGTCTTAAAACGTCCAATAACCAAAGTTGTAGTTTTACCCACCCTATAAACTAACCAAATATATATATATATATATATATATATATATATATATATATATATATTCACTCGTCATAATTATAACTAACACTATTCATATCTCATTTGCTTCCTAATTCATCTCCATATATTTCATATCACACTATACAGATAATGGCACCTAACAACAACATAGATAGACATTCTAAACGAAACAACGCCCCAAAAACCCATGGGAAACACCGTCAAGGGCAGCGTCAACAGGCGCGACGTCATTTTGGTTGTGGATTGTGTCAAGCAGACCACAAGTTGCCCACATGCAAAAGGTTCATTTCTCAGAATATATCAGAAAAATACCAAACCGCACTCCGTTTGCACTATTGCATTAATTGTTTGGCCCGAAACCATCTAATTGGGAACTGCACGAGCAAGGCCCGATGCAACAAATGTGGTGGAAAGCATCATTCCAGTTTACATGGACCAGAGCGCATATTAAAAAATATTCTTGATAGCCCAAATAGCTCGTCTTCCTTAGGAAAGAATAAACCCCCTGGACCTACTCCTCGACGGTCGCCAAAACAAATAACGACGGCCTTTGGTTTGCCCACTTCGCTACAAAAGATACTTGTGCCGACTGCACAAATTGTTTGATAACCGACGATGGTTGCGTGTCACTGAGGGCCATCGTAAATGCGAGCACTACTTCATCCCGAATATCCAACGAATTGGTTGAGCGGATACGTCTAAACACCTTTAAAGTGGAGGGGAAAAATACACGAAAGCCATTATTACTCCTAACATGTCATCCACAATTAAATACGAAATGTACTTTTTGGTCAGTAGAGAGCTACCAAAAAACCCATATTCCGGGCCCTTTAAAGAGTCCATAAAGGAGAAGGTGGAGAATCTGGCACTAGCAGACCCCTCTTTCTATTGCAACGATGCGGTTGAAATTGAATTAGGTGGAGATTTGTATAGTAGCATACTTAAAGCCAACATCATTCGCATGGATGGTGGAGCACTATTAGCCCAGGACTCCTCGTTGGGCTGGCTCATTATGGGCTCATATTCCGGCTAAACCCTTACCCAACCAAATTTTAAGTATATTACTTACCCATTAACCCATTAAACTTACCCAACTTTCTTTAATTTGGATATCAATTAAAGTCTACTCTTTTCTTTCAGATGTCGAGGCGGGGAGAATGTTCACCACAGTGAACAATATGGTGCAGCTAGCCCCAACCCTGACAACTAAGTCAACAATACCCCCAACACAGAGAGCTGCAGCCAACGTCGATCGCTATAAATTTTGGTCAACACATAAGTTCGTGAAACCCTCGACCCTAAAGTCGATCGATTACAAGTTTAAAAAGTTATAATTACCATGGTGTACAAAATTTGGAAAAAACATATGTAAAATCGCTAAACAAATAAAAAAACGAAGTTCAAGCCAAATTTGAATTAAAATTAAATAGAAAATAAAACTTTTGAAAAAAAAGAAAAAATAAAACAATTTTAATAGCCTTCTAAAAGAAAAGAAATATAAAGGTGTTAAAATTACTTAAATTAAGAAAACAACAAAAACCTAAATTTATACTAACTCAATCTTAAATTCCTTAATTTGCACATTTGTATTTATCCAAGTGTTAATTTACAAGATAAAACCCTAATAACTAATACTAATTAAATTCAAAGGTGAGACAGATCACAATTTCAATACATATGAAAAGATCACAATTTCAATACATATGAAATATGAACTGAAAAAATATTTGTATACATCCTATTTTGAAATTACTATATACTAAACTTAAAAGGTCAATAAACACATAATTAAATATTATAACGTTTCTGAAAAATATGCATTTCATTTAAAAATTCCTGGAGGTTGAGAATAGCATAAGTATATCTCTAACCCCTTTTAACCCATTTAAATAGGCTCATTCCCCATTTGGACCCGATTGCCCTTCTGCAATAGGTCCAGACTCTTTGGGCCTTGATCACCCTACTTTCTATATGGTCCTTCCAGGATAACCTCCAGTCGAGTATCACTCCTAGATATTTGACCTTTTTAATCTTTATCGTCCTATCTCGAAAAACCGGTGATGCCAAATGTGCAATCTTCCGTTTCCTTGTAAACATACAAATTTCTGTCTTCTCTGGGTTGACATTGAGACCCCTTTGTGTAGCCCAGTTATAAGCTAAATTCAGGGCCTCTCTTGCCCTTTCGCAAAGAACCCTAGGATTGTTTCCCCTTATCAGTATCGCTACATCGTCTGCATAGCAGACGGGAGCAAATCCTTCCTGGGATAATGTCTTCAGGGTATTTATGGTCACCACCCACAGCAAGGGAGACAGTATTCCCCCCTGTGTCGTTAACCTCGCAACTTATCTTCCTGTTCCTTAGCATATGACTGATCCATCCAGTCAATCTCTGGTCCAAGTCAATGTTACCCAGTGAGTCAATAATGCTCGAGGTCCATTCAGTATTGAAAGCCCCCTCTATATCGATAAATACAGCCATGGTGTACATACCCAAATCGAAGTTTCTCTCTATAAGACATACAACGTCTTGTACGGCCGTCTCAACAGACCTGCCCTTAATATAAGCGTGTTGTTTAAATTTCAGTATATCGTGCGGTATCTTTTCCTTCAACATTGTATCCACAATTCGATCCAATGTCTTCAGTAAGAATGAAGTTAGTCTAATCGGTCTGTAAGCCCTCGGATCCGCATAGCTTGCCCTGCCCGGTTTTGGAATGAAGACAACTCTAGCCTCCCTCCATGCCAGGGGAGTATATGCATTTCTAAGACAGATTGTGAAGATATTAGCCAACCTATCCTCTATCAGGTTCATACTTCTCAGAAGAAGAGCCGGGAAAATGCCATCAGGCCCTGCTGCTTTATAGGGTGAAAAGGTCTTCACCGCTCTACATACCATTCGAGTTTCTATGGTTATCCTTGGATTGTCCATATCCCTCTGGGGGTGTACCGCTTCCGGACTGTTCTCCTGCACTGTACGGAAGTGTGCCTCCATAAGAAATCCTAATAACTCCTCCATCGTCTCTGCCCTCTGAGTCAACAAGTGTCTCAGGTTGAGTGTGGGTTTTCGACATAAGTTTCTTTATTTTGAAAGCTTCACTAACGCTGTCTACCTGTTCGCAGAAAAGTTTCCAGGATTCGCGTTTGGCATCCTTTATTTTTTTATTGTAAACGTTAAGTTTATATTTATATATTTTTTTTTCAGCGTTTATTTATTTACATTTTTGATAAACATTAAACTACATAAACAATAGTTAACAATATAAATTGAAATTATACAATGTCCCATACAAGAGCTCTCTAGTATAAACAGTATATATAATAATAATTACTTTTGTGGGTATATATTACGTTTTATGTACTTCAAATGAAGAATATATTATTTATTTATTTGCAATGAAAAATTTAAAAACATTACATTGTTTTTGAATTGATTTAAGTTTGTCAAAAGAATAAAAGGTAAATAATATAACAATTATAGATTTAGCCACCAAAATTTTTTATTTTTTAGTCTTCGAGTAATACGAGATACGTTATTACCTATACTTGTACTATATCTGAAATCGTTTGTCGTTGAATTACAACAAACACGTTTCACGTTAGCCCATCTATAGTTATGATAAAATATCGGGACTAAGTTTTCATTTTGTATGATATTAATTTTATCTAAATACAAAAAGGCTTCTGGAGGCACAAACCCCTTTTCTAATGTATCAATAATATACTCTTCATTTGTATAATATGGAGCCAATATTAGGTTATTACTTGTACATACTATACATCTTGTAATGTGATTTCTTATTAGATGGATTATAAAATTATCGATTCTTATTATATTTGATAAATTGTACAAGGTATTGTTAGAAATAAATTTTACATAATTGCTTTCTGAAGATCTAAATTTATATACACAAGCCCTAAGACATTTTCTTTCAAACACTCTTAATTTTTCCATATAAGATGGTGAAATATTGAACCAGATAGGGCAGCCGTACGTAATTATAGGTCGAATTAATGTTTGGTACATAATAATTTTGACTCTTGGTTTAACATGTTTTGAGTAAAATAAAGATTTGTATATGCAAAAGGCTCTTCTTGCTTTGTTTAATTTCTCATTTATATGATTATTAAAATATAAGAATTTATCTAAGTAGATACCTAAGTATTTTACTGTATCCTTATTTGGTATATTAATATTATTTAAATTAGATTTGATTCCAAATTGTTTCCAATTTTTATATTTATATTCTTCCCAGTGTATATCGAGTCCCTTCCTACGGGCCCTATTAAAGAGCCTTCTCGTTTCTCTTCTGAGATTTATAAGTTGACCCGTCATCCAGGGTTTTTCTTTTGGGTTTCGCCTATTTCTGAGTGGACAACTGTCCTCAAAGTATATCAGTACTTATTCTATCTATCTCTGAATCTATGCGCCCTACAGTATCTACTGGTGGTGGATAGTTCTCGAGTTTGTTTTGTAAACTAGACCTAAATCTTGACCAGTCCGTCTTGGCCCTATTCCTAAATAGTATGGGGTTCGGATCAGGATGGTCGAAAGTCATGAAAATATAGCGATGATCCGAAAAGGAATGCATTTCCGACACGTGCCAATTGCTTATTTCATCAATTAAGTTTTCTGAGCATATAGTGATGTCAATAACCTCTTCCCTTATTCTGTTAATGAAAGTTGGTTCATTCCCAGTATTTACTGTGAAGAGGTTATTTGCCACTAAATACTCAAATAACGCATCACCTCTATTGTTGCAATTAGTACTACCCCAAGAGAGGCTATGCGAGTTGGCATTACAGCCTATTAAGATATTCCTACCTTTACTCCTGGCGGAAGATATAATGCGCCTCAATTCCGACGTTGGTGGAGGTGTCGGGGTATCCGAGGGTAGATACACTGAACCCATCAGCATGTTTCGACTGCCATATACTAAAGTTGTGGCGTCTGATGTTGATAATTCTGGGGAAAAAAGAAAGTTTAGTCCCTTATGGCATAGTATACACGCCCTGGGTCTAGCCCCGGTCTTTGCATAAAAAAAGTTGATAATTACAGTCGTTCAAGCCAGAAACCTTGTTCTTAATTGTCCATGGTTCCTGTATGAACACTACGTGTATCTTACCTTTAGTTATTTGCTCCATCAGGGCTTGAGTCGCCGTTTTACTCCGATGGAGGTTTATCTGCAGCAGCCGCATCTTTATGAGACGGCTTGTGATGGGGCCTCTTGAGATACACTAATCTCCGATTCCCCTTTTTCTTTAGGCTCCGCCTTCAGGAAAAGTATTTTTTGTAATTTTTCACGTTGAATATATATACGTAGTACATACATATACTTATGTATGTGTACTTGTCAGACTATTATTTTCATTTTATACATATACAGCCTAATTTATAGGAAAATAAAATTCACGTCTGTTTATAAATTATATTTTTGTAAAGGCCTATAATATGCATGTGCTTACGTCAGATTAAAGGCATAACCATAATATGCATGTGCTGTGTTAAGTCAGCTTAAGCATTCGTTCGAACACATGTCATCACATGTATATAACCATAACATACTTCAGTAAACTTTTCGTGAAGTCTTGTCAAACGTCATTTGCTTTAGCAAAGTGCGAAACTGAGCACTTTCCGTACGGAATTAGCTGTTTTTATTTTTTGTTTGAAATGGAAGGCGAGGATGAAAATTTATTTATAGTTAATTTGATAGAAAATGTTGAAAAATATATATGTTTGTATGATAAGAATGATGCTTTTTACTATAACAAAAATGTAAAGGAAAGATCATGGAGCGAAGTAGCAGTAGCATGTGATTACATTGCTGCTTTTTTTGTTACTTTTCAAAATGAAACTCTCATAAAAAACAGAAACGTTACATAAATTCGCAACCATGCGTCGATAGTCTTTAAGTTCATTTAAGTACAATATGGCGAGCTAAAAGTCTCTTTTTATTCATTTATGCATTTGACAGGTTTTTCTTTAATTTTAAGTAAATGTACTTAATATATGTATGTAAGTAAACTTTTCGTCGTTTTGTCAAATGTCATTTGCTTTAGGAAAGTACGAAACTGAGCGCACTTTTCGTACAGAATCCGCTGTTTTTATTTTTTTGTGTCAAAAAAATTTTTTTTTTGGAATCGAAGGCACGGATGAAAATTTATTTATAGTTATTTTGATAGAAAATGTTGAAAAAAATTAATGTTTGTACGATAAGAATGATTGATGCTTTTTACTATAATAAAAATGTAAAGGAGAGATCATGGAGCATATGATAAAACATGTATGAAAAGGGTTGGAATTCTTGCGTTATTTTATTAATAATTTTGAACGAATGCAAACATCGATGGAAACTCTTACGTGAACGTTTTTGAAGGGAGCTGAAGCTCCTACCATCTGGTAATGGAAATGTTTACAGTCTATGATGTTTTTGAAGGCATCACTCGCTCCTCGCCGGTATCATTTTTTACTCAATATATATATTTTACAGCACTCGTGATAACTTTGAAGGCGATGGAACAGACATTTTAAAAGAATCGTTTGGAGAAACAATTTCACTGGACTCTTCAACAACTCCAGTTCCACAAAAAAAAGAAGTCAATTCCCGATAGTCTCTGTCTTAAATCTGGCGAGACTATAGAGATTATTGGAAATAAATTGATATCGCAGCCCGAAAAATCCGCAGACGACGCCACTTGTCCTGTTAATCAATGACCTACCCATTGGTGTTAAAGATTATTTTCAAGCGGGTACAATAGCAGAGTTGTATCGTTTGCGGGAAATATGTAAATGCTAAATTTAAGTTGATTATTTTATTATTTAAATTTGTTTGTGCCATTGAAGTCGATTTTTATTTTGTTTGCGTATTTTAGTTCAAACCCATTATTATAACTTTCCGTTAGCTAAGTAAAATTTTGTCGGACCGATAAATGCATTATACAACTTCCATTTGTTATTATTTTTCTCATTAATTACACTGCTCTACAAAAAATAGTTTTTTGTCTCTCCTTTAAATAAAATTATGTGGACTATATGGATTTTGATGCGCTGAGTTCAAATCCGTTTTCAATTTTTTTCCATCAATTCGGAATATTTTTTTATAAGCGTGGCAAATTTTCCCCCCTAAATTAGTCAGGTACGGGGACATATGTATTTCACCCTAACTCGAAAACCAGTCATCCAATTTGTACCCGACTAATTTAGGGGAACAAATTTGCCACGTCTATAAAACCCAATCTAATGGAAAAAACCGAAAACGGTTTTGAGTTTAGCGCATCAAAATCCACATAGTCAACACAGTTTTATTTAAAGGAGGATTTTGCTGCTGAGCAGTGTTATTAGTAATATGTAGCATGGTATAATAAAACAAGGTACTTCCACTGTGTTACTAACTTTAAAATAATTTTCTGACAATTTTAAGGATTCTGACATTCCCATAAAAATTAGGTTACCATATTATTTTAAATTACCCGTTTTTCTTTCCTTTTGATTTGAGCTGTTAAAATTCTTAATTGCATCGATGTCATAATTGATGGTTTGATGATTATTAAAAAATATTCTTAATATTCCAATCTTAATATAAAAAAAAAAAAAAAAAAAAAAAAAAAAAAAAAATAATAAATAGAATTTAAAAAAACAAATTCATTTATTAATAATAAAAAAAAAAAAAAAAAAAAAAAATAACAAAAAATAATTTGCAGTCATGCAAGATTCGAACTTAAGCCCGATAAAAACTTAACAATTTACATAAGAAAAAGTTCGACTAATAAAAAATTCATACATAATGTAAAACATTGCGGGGGCACGCGCACTTGTTCAAAGTAAATTGACAACTAAATTCAATTACTTGAACATAAATAACAAAGAAGCTTTACCTATCAGCAGCCGATGGCTCTGGAAAAAGCAAAAGAGATATTGGAATATTGGGAATATTAATCGTCAGGGTTGGGGAATTTCGTACTAACCAAAATGTAATAACTTAATAATATGAATGTGATAACTTCTCATATTCAATTTTCGTTAAAATATTGGTTAAATAGTTGATATTCCTACTAACTAGCACCACTTGCAAAAGTGGAAAAATTGAACAAAGAACGCTGATGAGATGGCGTAGCGGCCTCGAAATCAGTACTGATCCGTTCTGCTGGTTTGATGATTATTAAAAAATATTCTTAATATTCCAATCTTAATATAAAAAAAAAAAAAAAAAAAAAAAAAAAAAAATAATAAATAGAATTTAAAAAAACAAATTCATTTATTAATAATAAAAAAATAACAAAAAATAATTTGCAGTCATGCAAGATTCGAACTTAAGCCCGATAAAAACTTAACAATTTACATAAGAAAAAGTTCGACTAATAAAAAATTCATACATAATGTAAAACATTGCGGGGGCACGCGCACTTGTTCAAAGTAAATTGACAACTAAATTCAATTACTTGAACATAAATAACAAAGAAGCTTTACCTATCAGCAGCCGATGGCTCTGGAAAAAGCAAAAGAGATATTGGAATATTGGGAATATTAATCGTCAGGGTTGGGGAATTTCGTACTAACCAAAATGTAATAACTTAATAATATGAATGTGATAACTTCTCATATTCAATTTTCGTTAAAATATTGGTTAAATAGTTGATATTCCTACTAACTAGCACCACTTGCAAAAGTGGAAAAATTGAACAAAGAACGCTGATGAGATGGCGTAGCGGCCTCGAAATCAGTACTGATCCGTTCTGCTGGTTTGATGATTATTAAAAAATATTCTTAATATTCCAATCTTAATATAAAAAAAAAAAAAAAAAAAAAAAAAAAAAAAAAAAAAAAAATAATAAATAGAATTTAAAAAAACAAATTCATTTATTAATAATAAAAAAATAACAAAAAATAATTTGCAGTCATGCAAGATTCGAACTTAAGCCCGATAAAAACTTAACAATTTAAATAATTAAAATCCGTTTGCCAATTAATTTATTATAAAAATCTTGTCGTAAATCTTGAATAAACATATTTTTTCTTAAATTGTCTTATTGATCAATGTAATGGTTTCAATGTTTTTGGTCCAATGCAAAGCAACACAATGCCTTTTTATACCCTCCAAAAAAGAATTTGGAGGGTATATTCACTTTGTCATTCCGTTTGTAACGCATCGAAATATCCATCTCAGACCCCATAAAGTATATATATTCTTGATCAGTGATGAAATCTAAGACGAACTGAGCATGTCCGTCCGTCCGTCTGTGGAAATCACGATTCAGTCCAAACGAAAAGAGCTAGACTCTTGAAATTTGGCATAAATATATTTTAAAACTTAGAGCAGGTTAAGTTCGAAGATGGGCTAAATCAGGCAAGAGGGAAAAAAGTTCCCCTAAGAAGAACTAAACCAACCCAGAAACAACAACATAATTTTTAAAGTTTTTTGGTTATTTTGTTAAGCAAATGATATATTTTTATGTCAAATACGGTCCAACGCCTTAAACTTGGAGCCATTAAATAAAATAAAAATATTTTTTGACCCCGCTCACTTCAGTGGGCGTTATTATAGGCAAAAATAGCATAAAAATTTAACAAATTGTTTTACTTAAGCCTACATTTCTTAAAAACAACACTTTTAAGCTTTAAGGACAAAGCTGAGACGAAACCTGGTACTACTCTGCCCTACCCCCTCCTTTCCCTTCGCCCCCTAAATGACCCTACCAAAAAAAAAAATTTTTTTTTAAATTTTGTATATAATCATCCCAAGCATTTATCTTTAGAGTTTTATGACTGCCGATTTCTGCCCTACCTCCCCCCCCACCTTTTTTTTTACCCCCTAAATGACCCTACCAAAAAAAAAATGTTTTTTTAAATTTTGTATATAATCATCCCAAGCATTTATCTTAGAGTTTTATGACTGCCGATTTCTGCCCTACCCCCCCCCCCCCCTCTTCCTTTGCCCCCTAAATGACCCTACCAAAAAAACAATTTTTTTTTTTTAAATTTTGTATATAATCATCCCAAGCATTTATCTTTAGACTTTTATGACTGCCTGTTGCTGCCCTACCCCCTCCTCCCCCTTTGCCCGCTAAATGACCCTATTAACAATAAATATATATAAATATTTTTATTTTGTGTATAATCATCCCAAGCATTTATTTTTACAGTTTTATCTGTATCTGTTCCTGCCCTACCCCCTCTAACCCTTTGCCCTCTAAATGACCCTATAAAAAAAAGAAATATTAATTTTGTATATAATTATCCCAAGCATTTATTTTTAGAGTTTTATGACAAAGGTGAAATGTTTCCCCCACAGCCCTTGCCAGAGTGACCCCGCCAAAATACAGTTTTTATAGCCTCCAAAGAGAAATGTGATGAAGTCTAAGACGTTCTAGCAATGCCCATACGTTCGACTGTGGAAAACATGATATTGTATATTTTTGAACCCCGCCCCCTTTAGTGGGTGTTGACGTACGGTATTATATAAAGGAACTCTGTCCCACCAAGTTAAACATTTCAAATTCACTTACTAAATATTTGGAGGGTATTTAAGATTCGACCCGCTCGAATATAACGTTTTTACTTGTTTTATTTCTTGTGGATGTGATTTTCGTAGTTTTCTATATTCGTTACATTTTATATAGCTTTTATTAAATTATTTTAACAAAATATTGCAAAATTTTTATGTTCAAAACATTAAAAGAATTTTTTTTTATATAAAAAGAGAGAGGATAAAATAATAGTTAAATACCATGGTATTATATAATACATGTAATGCTGGTTTGTCCGCGATTTCATGAAAATGTGGCTTGGTATCAAAAAACACATCATTTTGGAAATTGCTGAACTGGACACCTTTAAATTTAAATAAGTTAGAGATCAATGAATGAAGTTTAGTATATACAATTTAATTAACGAAATTGTGACGACAAAAGTCGACCGGCTCGTTTTTGCCGCAACAAGAATAAATTCGTTTTGAAGGATTATTTCAATTTTTCTGTATTTGTTTTTTTTATGCCTATATATATATCTATATAATAGTCATAGTATTATATTATGCCCATATGAAATAAGCATTACATTTCTTTCTTTCATTTGTTTTTGAACAAATGATATAACTGTACGGCCTATGTAAAAAAATAGTATTTAAGTTTATTGTAATTATTATGCCTATATGGAATAAGCATGTCATTTCTTTAATTTGTTTTTGAACAAATAATATAACTGTACGGCCTATGTAAAGAATAGTATTTAAGTTAATTGTAAAGGAATTATTTCTTTTCATTCTCATGTTCGGAGTACAGTTTCTTTTATATATTTACACATGTACACACGCGCATGGAGATTGGTCGTGTATTTTTTTTATATATTCATTTACTCTAAAATAAATAAGACGAATGCGAATTGTTGTATACCTGCACAATCAGGTTAAAAGCATTTAAAGCTGACAGCCTCTCTGAGAGTATTGCTCACAGACATGCGCACTCCGGCAGTTAACAACAGAACTGGAAATATTCACTGTTCTGTGTACATGCATGTTGTTGTGTGTATTTCTGTGTGCGCGCCACGAATAATATAAAAGGCGAGCAATTGTTAAACAACAGCGAGTTGGCTGGCAGCTTTTGATGCGACAAGAGCTAGTTTATTAGGTAGAGGGCTCTCCCGTACTTGATAAACATCTTGTACTATAAAGTAGCTATAGACATAGGAGTCTTTTCCAACTACTGGGAAGAATTAGTTATTGGAGTGAGGGATCGCCCGCCTACATAACTATTTGTTCTCAAGGCAGGGAGTGGTTATTGAGTGAGGGCTCACCCGGCTGAATAACTACTTACTCTTGCTTTCCAGTCAAAGTGGAGAAACGAGGATTGTATTCAGGGCTCTCCCGTTGCAATCTTCGATCCTGCACTTGCTCTCCAGTAGAGGTCAGGGAGGCGAGGATTGTATTCAGGGCTCTCCCGTTGCGATCTTCGATCCTTTAGGCGGCTCGTGTAGGCTAAGAACAGTGGCATCGGTCGTCCAGCCACTGACCTCCACCAACACCGTCGCTGGACCATTTGGGGACTCCTCGCTGTTCCATCCCCATATTTAAGTATACATAGATGTAAGGATACTTTAAGAAATATTTAGTATCAATAAACATTGGAAATCCATTGAAGAAACGAAGTTGTTTTCTTTAACTACAAAATCAACGACCCCTGGACTCCGCTGAGCCTATCCTAGCACCCAGCGGAAAACGTGTCGTTACATTGGCGCCCGAGCAGGGACACTTCTGTCTGCCATTATTAATTGGGACAGATTTGTTCATTACAAAAAAAAAATAAAAAAATAACAAAAAAAAAGAAAAAACCCCAGTGACATTTTTGGCGACGAGATAATCATCAAGAATGCCGAGTGACAACTTCACCAAAGAAAAGCCCTTAAGAACTTCTTGGGTCTATTCCTTGAAGAAAGATGATATTGTATCGTATTTAGCTGAATTCGAACAGATTACCAGTGGAACCGTAGAAGAACTGCGAAAAAGGTTTGCCAAGTTTGTACTGTCCGAGCACGAGGAGGTGAGATTCCAGAAATTACTAGAGATACAGTCGAAGCACGAAAACATTGCATCAACAAGCCCAGGTGATAGTCTAGCAGTGCCCACAAGATTAACCGTCAGTGTGTCCACATCGCCGATGAAAAATGAAATCCTCTCTGAGATGCCCAGAATGACAACGGAAACTTCCATTTTAATCATTGAGATAGTTCGCAAGTGGGGATTAAAATATGATGGCGGAAATGATCCATTAGGCTTCATAGAACGAGTGGAGGAGCTGTCAAAACTGTATGCGGTAAGCCTCGAAGATGTACTAAAGGTGATGTCAGAATTCTTCCGGGAGAAGGCTCTGTAGTGGTTTAGAAATAACAACAAACAATGGACCCAGTGGTCACTATTCAAGGCAGACTTTTTGACATTTTTCCTCCCTCCAAGGTTTTTCGAAAAATTGGACGACGAAATCCGGAAGCGAACACAGAAACCCCGAGAAACATTTAAGGATTACGTGCTCGCCCTTCAGAATCTGATGCGCCACTCCGACCTTACTCCTGAGCAAAAGTTGGAACGCATTTTCCGAAATGCGCAATCGGACTACCAGTGGTATATCCGGCGTAAAGACTTCACGAATCTGGACGAACTCATATACTTGGCCACAGAACTCGAAAGTATCCCCCAAAACACACACACCCACCGAGGAGAACATCACCGGATGGTTATGGAACCACCAACCCCGCCTGCGCAGTTGAATAAGCCTAAGCGGGAGTGCCAATCCATTACCAATAATACACACGTGTCATGAGAAGATCAAAGCCAATATTCTCATCGAGAACCGACTGGTAGCAGCAATCATCGATAGAGGGGCCACCAGAAGCTTCATTTCTCCCACGCTGGTACAGAAACTGTACCATAAGCCCACGTACGTAGACGTGGATACCGCCGTCTTCTTGGCCGATGGCTCCTGCAAAGAAATCTCAAAGGGTGTACCGTGTGACGTTACGCTAGGCGGACCGACCCTCCAACACAACTTCCTCATCATGGACGATGCCACCGAGCACATCATATTAGGCCTCGACTTTCTCCGGAAGGTTAACACCACCCTAGTTTGTGCCGGCCTTGTCGTAAGATTAGAGCAGAAGGGGAAGCCAGAGGAACAGGAGGAAACCAGTGACAAGGTAAGAGAACCCCATAGTGAACCAATATACGCAGTACACAGCGAATTGAGCCGCAGCCGTAAACAGAAAATAGACCGCTTTGTGTCTAATAAGCATCAGATCGTCATGAAAGACGATCGTCCTATAAAATTGCGCTATGCACAACTCAATCCCGCCATGCAGGCGATCATAAATGAAGAGGTAAACAAATTGAATTATGTGCACACTGAAATAGGTTCGTGTAGGTGGCTGGAGAAGCGTATCATGGAGGTCCAAGAACATCCTGAAAATTTTCCGGACTACGCTGTTGTCCACGGGCAACTCTATCGCCATCTCCCCCGGCGAATGAATGATGAAGACAGCACGCCATGGAAACTGTGTGTCTGCACTCCGCTGAGACTCCAAGCCATGCAAGAAAACCACGATCAGCCAGCAGGGGGCCATCTGGGTGTGAGGAAAACCATTCACAAAATATGCAACCGATATTACTGGCCGGGAATGACCCGTGAGATTACCCGTTATGTCCAGCAGTGCGAGACGTGTCAGAAATTTAAAATATCTCAACGCATGCCGGCGGGGAAGATGCTCACGCGCATACCCGACGAGCCCTGGGCATTCCTGTGTGCCGATTTTGTGGGACCCCTACCCAGAACACGCCATGGTAACACGATGCTACTTGTTTTCTTTGATAGTTTCTCTAAATGGTGCGAACTGGTACCCATGAGGAAAGCTACCGCCACAGGGGTAGTGAAGGCATTTCGCGAAAGAATAATCGCCAGATATGGGATACCAAAGGCCATAATCACCGACAACGGTGCACAATTTACAGCAAGCGTCTTTAAGAAATTCCTAGAAGAAATGGGTGTACGGCAACAGTTTACTGCCCCCTACACACCCCAAGAAAATCCAACTGAGCGCATCAACCGCACGCTCAAGACCATAATGGCACAATATGCAGGGGCACAGCATACTTCGTGGGACGAAAATTTGCCCGAGATTATGCTGGCCATCAACACAAGCACTTCCGAATCTACCGGATACTCACCCGCATACCTTACGCTAGGGAGAGAACCACGGTTGCCAAAGACCCTATACGACGAGGTAACAGTAGCCACAGGAGCACGGCCAGTGCTTCCGAGGGAAAGGGCAAAAGAACTAGATGAAATATTCAAAATGGTACGATCTAACCTGAACGAGGCCTCCCGAAAGCAGCAACGGCATTACAATTTACGTCATCGCGAATGGAAGCCTAGCATCGGTAAACAGGTACTACTCCGCCTACATCCGCTGTCCAAAGCAACGGAAAATTTTGCGGCCAAGCTAGCACCTAAGTACGGTGGTCCATATGTCATAAAGGGATTCGTGTCCCCCGTTATAGCTAAGATTCGGAGAGTTGACAGCTCCGAAGAGCGGACTGCGCATATAAAGGATCTGAAACCATATTATACCTTAGAGCACTAATATCTCTGTTAATTTAGTCTCTTTGACTTTTACATATATGGATCAGAGA
Organism: Linnaemya tessellans; assembly: GCA_951800035.1. NCBI lineage: Eukaryota > Metazoa > Arthropoda > Insecta > Diptera > Tachinidae > Linnaemya > Linnaemya tessellans. Next base: position 85,562,418 of record OX637535.1, read on the forward strand.
AGAGAGTCATAACAAAACTTGACAGCAACAAGAAAAACCTCGCCGCACACCCCGCCGAAACCGACTGCCGTACCGCCCGACAGTATGTCACCCATGTCTACCACCAAACCATATCCGCGATGAGGGAATGTCACGGTCAGCCTGTACAGACGCAGCAATGGACTCCACCAACGGGACCGCCCCGAAATGTACCACACCAACGCGCCCCACCGGCACCTCATCACCGGCGCGCACGCCAGCATGGCCTACTAGTCCAAGGGTGATCAGCATGCAGCAAGCACCTGAGCAGTTGCAGCAGCGAATCCAATGTGCGGTCCAACAAGGGCACCTACCATCCCGCACGAGATTTTTTCGAGATGATTCAAGTACAAGCTTACCGCGTAAACATCTACCGAAACGGAGTTGTCCAGATCATCTGGCGTCGGCCTTAGATATCCCTGGGGAGAGGGGCAGTGTGACGACAAAAGTCGACCGGCTCGTTTTTGCCGCAACAAGAATAAATTCGTTTTGAAGGATTATTTCAATTTTTCTGTATGTGTTTTTTTTATGCCTATATATATATATCTATATAATAGTCATAGTATTATATTATGCCCATATGAAATAAGCATTTCATTTCTTTCTTTCATTTGTTTTTGAACAAATGATATAACTGTACGGCCTATGTAAAAAAATAGTATTTAAGTTTATTGTAATTGTTATGCCTATATGGAATAAGCATGTCATTTCTTTAATTTGTTTTTGAACAAATAATATAACTGTACGGCCTATGTAAAGAATAGTATTTAAGTTAATTGTAAAGGAATTATTTCTTTTCATTCTCATGTTCGGAGTACAGTTTCTTTTATATATTTACACATGTACACACGCGCATGGAGATTGGTCGTGTATTTTTTTTATATATTCATTTACTCTAAAATAAATAAGACGAATGCGAATTGTTGTATACCTGCACAATCAGGTTAAAAGCATTTAAAGCTGACAGCCTCTCTGAGAGTATTGCTCACAGACATGCGCACTCCGGCAGTTAACAACAGAACTGGAAATATTCACTGTTCTGTGTACATGCATGTTGTTGTGTGTATTTCTGTGTGCGCGCCACGAATAATATAAAAGGCGAGCAATTGTTAAACAACAGCGAGTTGGCTGGCAGCTTTTGATGCGACAAGAGCTAGTTTATTAGGTAGAGGGCTCTCCCGTACTTGATAAACATCTTGTAGTATAAAGTAGCTATAGACATAGGAGTCTTTTCCAACTACTGGGAAGAATTAGTTATTGGAGTGAGGGATCGCCCGCCTACATAACTATTTGTTCTCAAGGCAGGGAGTGGTTATTGAGTGAGGGCTCACCCGGCTGAATAACTACTTACTCTTGCTTTCCAGTCAAAGTGGGGAAACGAGGATTGTATTCAGGGCTCTCCCGTTGCAATCTTCGATCCTGCACTTGCTCTCCAGTAGAGGTCAGGGAGGCGAGGATTGTATTCAGGGCTCTCCCGTTGCGATCTTCGATCCTTGAGGCGGCTCGTGTAGGCTGAGAACAGTGGCATCGGTCGTCCAGCCACTGACCTCCACCAACACCGTCGCTGGACCATTTGGGGACTCCTCGCTGTTCCATCCCCATATTTAAGTATACATAGATGTAAGGATACTTTAAGAAATATTTAGTATCAATAAACATTGGAAATCCATTGAAGAAACGAAGGTGTTTTCTTTAACTACAAAATCAACGACCCCTGGACTCCGCTGAGCCTATCCTAGCACCCAGCGGAAAACGTGTCGTTACAAAATTGCTAGACTAATGGAAAAACTTATATACATATATATGTGTTACAGATTTTATTTAAAAACTTCCAAATAATGAAACTTATTTTTTATAGTGTGGCAACGTCATATTCAATATTATGTAGAAAAATAAACTTCATAAATCCTTATTAAAATTTGATAAAAGCAAGTGGGAATACCTTGTATTTATATACCTTGATATGTAGTTAAAATAAAAATTGGGCGTTGTTATAATGCATGATATTTAGCGAATCCATAAAGTCCTACCTTTAACTTTAGGTATGTTTTAGTAATGGGCCTAAATTAATTAATAGTATTTGTCTACATTGCATGAAAATTGCAATTTTAAACTGAGTGTTTGTCAAAGTGTTGTTAGAATTTTTTTTTGTTATGACGTTCTGTCAATAAATGCCTAATGTAATCAACATATTGCCGTTTGGAGATCTCGCAGCAAAAGAGATACTATATATCATACTTTAAATACAATGAATTGTTATAGTTTATGTTATTGTTATGTTTTTATTTTACAAATACTTTTATTATACCTTATTTCTCTTGATGTTTTACTCCCTTAATTATGGGAATTTAATGACGGTGAAATTGAGGGAATGCTGCTTCCGACCTCACTTCGTGTTAAGTCAGCTTAAGCATTCGTTCGAACACATGTCATCACATGTATATAACCATAACATACTTCAGTAAACTTTTCGTGAAGTCTTGTCAAACGTCATTTGCTTTAGCAAAGTGCGAAACTGAGCACTTTCCGTACGGAATTAGCTGTTTTTATTTTTTGTTTGAAATGGAAGGCGAGGATGAAAATTTATTTATAGTTAATTTGATAGAAAATGTTGAAAAATATATATGTTTGAATGATAAGAATGATGCTTTTTACTATAACAAAAATGTAAAGGAAAGATCATGGAGCGAAGTAGCAGTAGCATGTGATTACATTGCTGCTTTTTTTGTTACTTTTCAAAATGAAACTCTCATAAAAAACAGAAACGTTACATAAATTCGCAACCATGCGTCGATAGTCTTTAAGTTCATTTAAGTACAATATGGCGAGCTAAAAGTCTCTTTTTATTCATTTATGCATTTGACAGGTTTTTCTTTAATTTTAAGTAAATGTACTTAATATATGTATGTAAGTAAACTTTTCGTCGTTTTGTCAAATGTCATTTGCTTTAGGAAAGTACGAAACTGAGCGCACTTTTCGTACAGAATCCGCTGTTTTTATTTTTTTGTGTCAAAAAAATTTTTTTTTTGGAATCGAAGGCACGGATGAAAATTTATTTATAGTTATTTTGATAGAAAATGTTGAAAAAAATTAATGTTTGTACGATAAGAATGATTGATGCTTTTTACTATAATAAAAATGTAAAGGAGAGATCATGGAGCATATGATAAAACATGTATGAAAAGGGTTGGAATTCTTGCGTTATTTTATTAATAATTTTGAACGAATGCAAACATCGATGGAAACTCTTACGTGAACGTTTTTGAAGGGAGCTGAAGCTCCTACCATCTGGTAATGGAAATGTTTACAGTCTATGATGTTTTTGAAGGCATCACTCGCTCCTCGCCGGTATCATTTTTTACTCAATATATATATTTTACAGCACTCGTGATAACTTTGAAGGCGATGGAACAGACATTTTAAAAGAATCGTTTGGAGAAACAATTTCACTGGACTCTTCAACAACTCCAGTTCCACAAAAAAAAGAAGTCAATTCCCGATAGTCTCTGTCTTAAATCTGGCGAGACTATAGAGATTATTGGAAATAAATTGATATCGCAGCCCGAAAAATCCGCAGACGACGCCACTTGTCCTGTTAATCAATGACCTACCCATTGGTGTTAAAGATTATTTTCAAGCGGGTACAATAGCAGAGTTGTATCGTTTGCGGGAAATATGTAAATGCTAAATTTAAGTTGATTATTTTATTATTTAAATTTGTTTGTGCCATTGAAGTCGATTTTTATTTTGTTTGCGTATTTTAGTTCAAACCCATTATTATAACTTTCCGTTAGCTAAGTAAAATTTTGTCGGACCGATAAATGCATTATACAACTTCCATTTGTTATTATTTTTCTCATTAATTACACTGCTCTACAAAAAATAGTTTTTTGTCTCTCCTTTAAATAAAATTATGTGGACTATATGGATTTTGATGCGCTGAGTTCAAATCCGTTTTCAATTTTTTTCCATCAATTCGGAATATTTTTTTATAAGCGTGGCAAATTTTCCCCCCTAAATTAGTCAGGTACGGGGACATATGTATTTCACCCTAACTCGAAAACCAGTCATCCAATTTGTACCCGACTAATTTAGGGGAACAAATTTGCCACGTCTATAAAACCCAATCTAATGGAAAAAACCGAAAACGGTTTTGAGTTTAGCGCATCAAAATCCACATAGTCAACACAGTTTTATTTAAAGGAGGATTTTGCTGCTGAGCAGTGTTATTAGTAATATGTAGCATGGTATAATAAAACAAGGTACTTCCACTGTGTTACTAACTTTAAAATAATTTTCTGACAATTTTAAGGATTCTGACATTCCCATAAAAATTAGGTTACCATATTATTTTAAATTACCCGTTTTTCTTTCCTTTTGATTTGAGCTGTTAAAATTCTTAATTGCATCGATGTCATAATTAACAATAATTAAAATCCGTTTGCCAATTAATTTATTATAAAAATCTTGTCGTAAATCTTGAATAAACATATTTTTTCTTAAATTGTCTTATTGATCAATGTAATGGTTTCAATGTTTTTGGTCCAATGCAAAGCAACACAATGCCTTTTTATACCCTCCAAAAAAGAATGAGCATGTCCGTCCGTCCGTCCGTCCGTCCGTCTGTGGAAATCACGATTCAGTCCAAACGAAAAGAGCTAGACTCTTGAAATTTGGCATAAATATATTTTAAAACTTAGAGCAGGTTAAGTTCGAAGATGGGCTAAATCAGGCAAGAGGGAAAAAAGTTCCCCTAAGAAGAACTAAACCAACCCAGAAACAACAACATAATTTTTAAAGTTTTTTGGTTATTTTGTTAAGCAAATGATATATTTTTATGTCAAATACGGTCCAACGCCTTAAACTTGGAGCCATTAAATAAAATAAAAATATTTTTTGACCCCGCCCACTTCAGTGGGCGTTATTATAGGCAAAAATAGCATAAAAATTTAACAAATTGTTTTACTTAAGCCTACATTTCTTAAAAACAACACTTTTAAGCTTTAAGGACAAAGCTGAGACGAAACCTGGTACTACTCTGCCCTACCCCCTCCTTTCCCTTCGCCCCCTAAATGACCCTACCAAAAAAAAAAATTTTTTTTTAAATTTTGTATATAATCATCCCAAGCATTTATCTTTAGAGTTTTATGACTGCCGATTTCTGCCCTACTTCCCCCCCCCCCACCTTTTCCTTTGCCCCCTAAATGACCCTACCAAAAAAAAATGTTTTTTTAAATTTTGTATATAATCATCCCAAGCATTTATCTTAGAGTTTTATGACTGCCGATTTCTGCCCTACCCCACCCCCCCTCTTCATTTGCCCCCGAAATGACCCTACCAAAAAAACAATTTTTTTTTTTTAAATTTTGTATATAATCATTCCAAGCATTTATCTTTAGACTTTTATGACTGCCTGTTGCTGCCCTACCCCCTCCTCCCCCTTTGCCCGCTAAATGACCCTATTAACAATAAATATATATATATTTTTATTTTGTGTATAATCATCCCAAGCATTTATTTTTACAGTTTTATGTGTATCTGTTCCTGCCCTACCCCCTCGAACCCTTTGCCCTCTAAATGACCCTATAAAAAAAAGAAATTTTAATTTTGTATATAATTATCCCAAGCATTTATTTTTAGAGTTTTATGACAAAGGTGAAATGTTTCCCCCACAGCCCTTGCCAGAGTGACCCCGCCAAAATACAGTTTTTATAGCCTCCAAAGAGAAATGTGATGAAGTCTAAGACGTTCTAGCAATGCCCATACGTTCGTCTGTGGAAAACATGATATTGTATATTTTTGAACCCCGCCCCCTTTAGTGGGTGTTGACGTACGATATTATATAAAGGAACTCTGTCCCACCAAGTTAAACATTTCAAATTCACTTACTAAATATTTGGAGGGTATTTAAGATTCGACCCGCTCGAATATAACGTTTTTACTTGTTTTATTTCTTGTGGATGTGATTTTCGTAGTTTTCTATATTCGTTACATTTTATATAGCTTTTATTAAATTATTTTAACAAAATATTGCAAAATTTTTATGTTCAAAACATTAAAAGAATTTTTTTTATATAAAAAGAGAGAGGATAAAATAATAGTTAAATACCATGGTATTATATAATACATGTAATGCTGGTTTGTCCGCGATTTCATGAAAATGTGGCTTGGTATCAAAAAACACATCATTTTGGAAATTGCTGAACTGGACACCTTTAAATTTAAATAAGTTAGAGATCAATGAATGAAGTTTAGTATATACAATTTAATTAACGAAAGTGCTAGACTAATGGAAAAACTTATATACATATATATGTGTTACAGATTTTATTTAAAAACTTCCAAATAATGAAACTTATTTTTTATAGTGTGGCAACGTCATATTCAATATTATGTAGAAAAATAAACTTCATAAATCCTTATTAAAATTTGATAAAAGCAAGTGGGAATACCTTGTATTTACTTGAATGCTTGCGTGTAGCGGGCAGCCACGTATACCATACCTTGTATTTATATACCTTGATATGTAGTTAAAATAAAAATTGGCCGTTGTTATAATGCATGATATTTAGCGAATCCATAAAGTCCTACCTTTAACTTTAGGTATGTTTTAGTAATGGGCCTAAATTAATTAATAGTATTTGTCTACATTGCATGAAAATCGCAATTTTAAACTGAGTGTTTGTCAAAGTGTTGTTAGAATTTGTTTTTGTTATGACGTTCTGTCAATAAATGCCTAATGTAATCAACATATTGCCGTTTGGAGATCTCGCAGCAAAAGAGATACTATATATCATACTTTAAATACAATGAATTGTTATAGTTTATGTTATTGTTATGTTTTTATTTTACAAATACTTTTATTATACCTTATTTCTCTTGATGTTTTACTCCCTTAATTATGGGAATTTAATGACGGTGAAATTGAGGGAATGCTGCTTCCGACCTCACTTCGCCATAGTCCGTCATGCACTTCGCCATTCGAATCGTCCCAATCGATATACAGTGGATCACTTTAATAAGTATGCATTTATGTTTTGCATCATCATCTCTTTTTGATTTGTAAATATTTATACGCTGGGGGTTAAAAATATTTTTCACAAAACAATCATAAATTTAGAGTAAGACCAAATCGGTGTGAGCTATGTATGAGTGTATTAGTGTAATCCTAACGGACAACAAGAAGTACAGAGAAAGTGTATAGGAATACACTTAACACAATCTAGTGTGCAATAGTAACTACTAATTTTCACTAGTTGTCGTACATTATGTTATCATAGGCAAATAAAAACAAATAAATAAAGTGAATACAAAAACATTTAATTTTAATAACTTTTAAAAAGATTTTTTAAACTTTTAATAAGAAATTTACTAAAACAAAGCAAAATAAGGAAAACAAAAAACCATACTTGTCAAACTAAAAGTCTTCTTCGTCTTTGAGATTGTCATTCATACGAACAACAAGAAGTACAGAGAAACTTAACAGCTGCATATAAACACCATCTAGTGTACAATACTAATTTTCACTAATATATAATTGTACTAGCTAGTACTTCCAAATTGAAAAAAAATTTCATTACTAGATGCTTACACATCTCCCCTGTGATCGGACTCACATTGCTTTTTTATACCCTTCACAAAAAAGTGAAAAGGTATATATATGTAGGTTTGTCATTCCGTGTGTAATTTCTTCGATATCAATATAGGACCCCATAAAGTATATATATTCTGGATCCTTATGAATAGCGATGACGATTAAGCGATGTCCGTCTGTACGTGAAATGGGATTTCCCAAACCCCAGAACAGCTAGAGACTTCGTGCTTGGACCGTTGGATTGGCAATGATCTTTAGAAAAATCCGAAGTACGGTTCCAGAGCTGGCAATCTTACACCTATTTCTCGACGCAAAATTTATAACAAAAATTAATTATTTTTTTATGTTTGTAAATTAAACCTATTTCGTGCTTTGGGAAGCCTCAAAGGTCTATTAAAAACTAGAATAATAAAAACGATTTTTCCAGGGATGGGAAGTTATTTTGTTTTTTGGCCCATTCCGTATTTTATAGTACATGTAGTGACTAAAATTGTTAAACATTTTAAGTTTTTCTTTAACAAAACCTCTTTATACGTCATGAAGAGAAATCCGAAGTACGGTTCCAGAGCTGGCAATCTTACACCTATTTCTCGACGCAAAATTTATAACAAAAATTAATTATTTTTTTATGTTTGTAAATTAAACCTATTTCGTGCTTTGGGAAGTCTCAATGGTCTATTAAAAACTAGAATAATAAAAACGTTTTTTCCAGGGATGGGAAGTTATTTTGTTTTTCGGCCCATTCCGTATTTTATAGTACATGTACATGTCTTAAATAAAGCTACCTTATACCTCATAAAGAGTTGCATTGGTGAAAAAATTAATAAAATTTCACTTGCTGTAATATTTTGTAGTACATGTAATAACCAAAATGGTTACAAACTTTGAGTTTTTTTTCAAACAAAACCACTTTATTTTACGCTGATGAGATGGCGTAGCGGCCTCGAAATCAGTACTGATCCGTTCTGCTGGTTTGATGATTATTGAAAAATATTCTTAATATTTCAATCTTAATATAAATTAATAAAAATAGAATTTGAACAAATTCATTTATTAATAAAATAATAAAAAATGGTTTGCAGTCTTGCAGATTCGAACTTAAGTCTGTTGATAAAATTAACAACTTACATAAGAAAGTTCGACTAATAAAAATTCATACAAAATTTTTAAACATTGCGGGGGCACGCGCACTTGTTCATTGTAAATTGACAACTAAATTCAATTACTTGAACATAAATAACAAAGAAGCTTTAGTTATCAGCAGCCGATGGCTCTGGAAAAAGCGAAAGAGATACATGGAATATTAATCGTCAGGGTTGGGGAATTTCGTACTAACCAAAAATGTAATAACTTAAAAATATGAATGTGATAACTTCTCATATTCAATTTTCGTTAAAATATTGGTTAAATAGTTGATATTCTTACTAACTAGCACCACTTGCAAAAGTGGAAAAGTTGAACAAAGAACGCTGATGAGATGGCGTAGCGGCCTCGAAATCAGTACTGATCCGTTCTACTGGTTTGATGATTATTGAAAAATATTCTTAATATTCCAATCTTAATATAAATTAATAAAAATAGAATTTGAACAAATTCATTTATTAATAAAATAATAAAAAATGGTTTGCAGTCTTGCAGATTCGAACTTAAGTCTGTTGATAAAATTAATAATTTACATAAGAAAGTTCGACTAATAAAAATTCATACATAATTTAAACCACTGATCAAGATTTGCATTGATAAAAAAATTTAAAAAAATTTAAATGTCGCTTCCATGGTTGGGAAATTGAAAATTTGTTTGCATAAAAGTAACCAAATAGGCAACTGACGTTGTTTATTTTGTTTTGCTAACTAAAACTATTTTATAATTTAGGAAAAACAAAATTGGTATCAAAATAAAAAATATGCAAAATTTCGACTACAGGGTTGGACAAGTGGAATATTGTATGGTATATGAAAGTGACTAAAATGGTTAAAATATATAATTTTTCGTATATAAAACTATTTTATACCTCAAGAAGAGTTGCATTGATAAAAAACAAAACAATTAAAATTTCGCTTCCAAGGTTGGGAAAATGAAAGTTTTTTCTGGTATATGCAGTGTTGCCAGGAGATTTTTTTAAAAATCCCTACACTTAAGAAAAAAAATCCCTTTTTTTCCCTACAACTTAAAAAAATATTCCCTACAAATTTCCCTACGACAGTTAAATTTAAAATAATGCGTGAAGTTTGTTTTTTTTAAAGAAATTTTATTTTTTAAGTCATATAATTCTACCGCGTACTTAAAACGAAAAACAAAATTGCACAAACACAACCCAACGTTCACAAGCACAATGTCATACATAGTCAGCTGTTTTACATCTCATAAACAGCTAATCCTTTTTAATTAGATAAACCCCCGTCTCCACGTAACATAAAGTGCATTAACATCTAAGCCTTTTGCATTAGGGTAGGGGAGACAAAATTGTGTGTGTGTCTAGCTCATACAGTATGAGTCATACTTATCTAAAAGGCCTATATGTTAAAGTTTCTTGATGTCAGTTGTAGACCTAGGTTAATAAGTGAGTGCAAAAAGCAAAGCGTATGTGTATATTCCGTTGTATGCATTTTGTTTGCTGCATAATAATGTTGCCATATGCTAAAAATTTTTTTAGTTGCCATATCACCAGATTTTGCTTTTTTTGTGTTACACTGAAGGGAAATTATCTTTTTTCAACTTTTTGTACTGAAAATTTTTCTTAAATCAAACGTTATTTTGAATAACCAATAAATATCCCTACAATATGTCCAACATCAAGAAATCTGTCCTTTTTTCCCTACACGTGGAATTTAAAAAAAAATCCCTACGAAAAGGCAAAAATCCCTACTCTTGGCATCACTGGGTATATGCAATATTTTGTAGTACATGTAATATCACAGATGTTTGCAAATTTGAAATTTTTCTGAAATAAAATGACTATACATAATGAAGAGAAGCATTGGTAAAAAAAACAAAATTGAAATCAAAATATTTTATACATAAAAGTTACCACAAAGGCAATTTACGCTGTTGTTTTTGCTAATTAAAACTATTTTATAATTCAGGAAGAACAAAATTGGTATTAAAGTCTTAAAAAATCAAAATTTAGATTTTAGGGTTGGACAAATGAAATATTTTATGCCACGTGAAAGCGACCAAAATGGTTACGAACTTTAAGTTTTTCTTAAATAAAACTATTTCATGCCTCATTTAGAGTTGCATTGGTAAAAAAAAGTTAAAACTTCGTATCCAGGGTTGACAAATTTAAATATTTTTTATGCATAAAAGTAACCAAAAAGGCAATTAAAGCTCTAAACACATAGACGACAGCAGACAGCAAGCAGCAATATGTCAAAAATAAACTCCATGTGTTTAAATGAAAGCGATTATTTTGAGGGCAGCACAGCAGCAGGGCTGCACAACAGCATTTGCTGCTGCTGCCAACTGAAGTTCTAAACACATAGACGACAGCAGACTTCACAACTTCACGGCTTCATATGCTGCCAACTTCAAATGCTGCTATGAAGTCAGCTTCATAATTATTTTGAAGACAGCAAAAACATAACAACAGGGATGCCGCATATATATTTTATAATGAACAAAATTAAAGTTATTGATAAAAAATGTAATCATATCACGAAAAACTATAAAAACACATAAATTTATTTCTATTTCTGTATTCTTGTAATATGTTTAATATCAAATTAAAAGTTTTTGTTCTTATTTTTCCAATTTATATATATAATGGCAACACTATATTTGTTTATTGCTGCCCGTCAAAATAGAAAATAGCCTAAAGTTCTAAACACATAGACGACAGCAGACTTCACAACTTCACGGCTTCAAATGCTGCCAACTTCAAATGCTGCTATGAAGTCAGCTTCATAATTATTTTGAAGACAGCAACAACATAACAACAGGGATGCCGCATATATATTTTATAATGAACAAAATTAAAGTTATTGATAAAAAATTTCATAATATCACGAAAAACTATAAAAACACATAAATTTATTTCTATATTGTATATTTGTAATGTTCTTTTATGTTTAATATTAAAAAAAAACTTTGTTGTTCTTATTTTTCCAATTTATATATATATAATGGCAACACTATATTTGTTTATTGCTGCCCGTCAAAATAGAAAATAGCCTAACTTGGCAGCAGCAGCAAATGCTGTTGTGCAGTCCTGCTGCTGTGCTGCCCTCAAAATAATCATTTTCATTTAAGCACATGAATTTTATTTTTGACATATTGCTGCTTGCTGTCTGCTGTCGTCTATGTGTTTAGAGCTTAACGTTGTTTTTTTCTGATTGAAACTATTTTATAATTCAGAAAGCAAAAAATTGGTATCAAATGTAAAAAAAATCAAAATTTTGATTTCAGGGTTGGGCAACTATATATATTGTAGTAGATGAAGGTGACCAGAATGGTTACAAATTTTTAATTTTTGTTAAATGAAAGTACTTTATACCTTATTAAGAGTTGCTTTATACTTCGCTTCCATATAAGCTCCTAATTTTGGTTTGTATACCCTTTACAAAAAAGTGAAAGGGTATATATAAATTTGTCATTCCGTGTGTAATATTTTCGATATCACTATGGGACCCCATAAAGTATATATATTCTGGATCCTTATGAATAGCGACGACGATTGAGCGATGTCCGTCTGTCTGTACGTGAAATCGGTTTTCCCAAGCCCCCAGAAGAGCTAGAGACTTCGTTCTTGGACCGTTGAATTGGAAATGATCTTCAGAATAATCCGAAATACGGTTCCAGAGCTGGTTAAAAAATTTTAGTTTTTCTTTAACAAAACTACTTTATACCTCATGAAAATTTGCATTGATAAAAAACATTTTATAAAATTAAAATTTCGCTTCCAGGGTTAGGAAATTTAAATTTTTTTATACATAAACATAACCAAAAAGGCAATTCACTGTGTTTTTTTAGAGTGGAATTTTATTTTTTTAGAGTGGAAATTTGCTTGGAGTTCCAGGGTGGACCAGAATTGTTTCGTGGTACATACTTAGGGATGAATTTATTCATATATTCCAAAATATGTAGTTGTGTAAAAAGAATTAACCATAACATCAATTGAAAATTACGATACTATAGTAGTTGACAGCAGTTGAAGCCAATTAGTATTTACCAGATGATTTATTAAGATCATTATAATTAGCTCTATGGTAACAGAAAACTTTTTCTTTATGAACAGAGTTTCTAGCTGGAAAAATAGTAGATATGTTGCAGCTTATTTCAATTGTGGGATGGTGACGGTCCTCAGGTATACTAACGGGATAAGCTCGGCTTGCAGTGCATTCTTTAGGTTCATTAACAAATACCAAGTCCAAAATTTTACCATAAGAACTAAAAGTTCCGTTCATTTGATGCAAATATAAATCTGATCAACTGTTAAAAATTTCATCAGCCGTATCACCAGTATGGGTAGGTACATAAAAACTATGTTTAGGTGAAAGTTTCCATGTGATGCTAGGTAGATTAAAATCGCCAAACACAAAAATTAAATCAGTAGTATTTAGCTTTAAAATCACAGTTTTAATGGCATTAATATGAAGTTTGTAAATTCTTAAGTCAGAATGAGGTGGAATGTACGAACATGATGTATAAACTTTAATATGGTTTATCTATATGACTGCCGCAATAAATCGATTTTAATTTCCTCCATTGGAAATAGTGTTGAGATAGCAATTAGTACTCCACCACCCGTTGTGGTTGTAATTCTATCACGACGAAATATATGAAAATTATCACAAAAAATTTCGGAGTTTAAATAGGTATTGTTCAGCCAGGTTTCAGTTAATACATACACATGATGATTAAAGTTAAAGCTTTGTAAATATAAGTTGTTAAGTTTCGTTTTAAGTCCACGAACATTCTGATAAGTAATGAGAAGTTGGTTATCAGAAAACTTACTTAGTTTTTTGGAGTAGTCGGCACCCGTGCAGGAAGGTGAGCAATATTTTGCTTATCCTTAAATACATACTCCAGTACTAAGACATGAGGAGGCCAAAATGTTTGATCAACTACTTGACAGAAAACTTCAAACGGTACAGTGATTTTAAAAGATGTAATACTTCTCTCCTGCGAATGCGAAAATTTATGTACATTGATATTGGAGTTGATATTGAGTTTATATATTAATCTATATTTTATATATTAATCTATATCTTCTGCTGATGTATCAGATGCAAAACGAGATATTAAAATATGTTTGTTCGGGGGAATCACACGTAGTACTCTATTGTTTGCCTTTACAGTATCTGTATGATTAAAAGTGACATGTTTGTTTTGAGTGTTGTTATTAATTGTAGGATCAGTAGCAGGTGTTACACGTTTATCAATAATAATTTGATGGGATGAACACGGATCCACCGGATAGGAAACGACGGGAGGGTTAACAGCAGGAACCAGGGTAGCAGAACGACCTTCAGTGTTTGACTTGGTATTCAACGGTGGAGGATCAGGACCAACGACAGACAGTTCATTCTTCTCTTTATTAATTCTGGACAATTTACGACGCTTTGGTGATATTTGAGTAGAGGATTTTAAGCTATCCAGTGATTTATAATCTTCAAATAGTTTGCCATATTTAGAAATGCGTTCTAAAAGTTTTCCAGCTTCATTTTGAATTTCATTAAATTGTGTAATGTTACCTCGAAAAAAGTGATAGAAACTCACATTAATTTTTCTACAGTCAATACAGCACCAGTGAAGTCCATTATTTTTTGTGAGGGATTCAGCTACTAAAGTATACAGACCACTACATTTGAAATGGAACAGATTGTCACACAGCCAACATGATATCATCCTTTCGTCATCATTTTTAATGTTACAATTTTTATGGTGACACGACATTTTGAACGAATTTCAATTAAATCTCGGGCGTAAATATATGTTGGGTGTCACAAAGGAAACTATCCGACAACAGATGGCGACACAATAGCTAATCCAATTCACAAACCAGAAATGATGGTGAAAAAAGTATCACAAGTTGAGCGAACCAGCTGATTTCACAGGTGGATAAGTCGTCAATGACGTATATATGTAAATGTTTGGGTGAATGAGGCAGAACACACTGGATGAATTATGCTGGCATAATATGGCAGCTTGTTGGCATTTTCGGTGAAGAGGGTAGTTTTTGGTTGGCATAATTTTTCAACCAGCTTTAACCAGCGTTGTCAACTTTTTATAACTAAAACGCGCTTTTGCTCTTCTCGAAACGCGCTAGATCACAGCGTTAACAAATATCTATAACCAAAACGCGCTATTCAAAAACGCGTTAAATTTTATTTGAATAAAAATCAATACATATATTAGAAAAAATGCAATATTTATTGAAACAAAATAAATAAATATCTACATATTTGTTTGTAAATTAATTCAGGTACAAAAATTAGATACTTACAACTATAAGCAAATGTAAGAACGATAACAAAAAATTTAAATATTCTTTTGGTATATCAATAAAAATTAGAATGTTTTAAACATTATATAAAAAACGTTAACAAAAATCCGTCAAATATTAAATCAATTGCTCAGTCTTTTTTATTCAAATTAACTTTTTAATATTCTAAATGATTAAAAACGTAAATAACGAACTTTTCAATTCATAAAAATAACTTAAAAAAGTGGAGTTAAAATTGATAATTGTCGATAAAAGAAAATACTTTCATTTAAACCATCTGGCTCATCGACCTAAATATTGGGCCATGAATGAAACTACACAAAATGGATTAAACAGTTGTAAAAAATAGTACTAGAAAAATTTATGCAAAATAAGTAGAAAATGTTGAATTGAAGTCTTTTTAATCACTGTACGAAAAACGAGCTAATTTAGGCCAAAAACAGCGCGTTTTGTATGGTTGAATCGCGCTAAAACTAACGCGAAACGCACTAAATTGGCATCGCTGGCTTTAACCCCGCACAAGCAGAACAAAACTAATACATGCACACTTATGAAAACACAGGTTCTGCGTTTTGTTTTTTACAGAGCGTTTTTTAGTCTTTAGTTGTCCATCTTTGTGTAAACATGAACTTCAAAACAACAGGGGGTTCGTCGCGCCAACAACCATTAAAATTGATGAATGAGTCAGTAAGGGTTTTTTCGGTAATTTCAGAAACTTATAAAAATTTTTGCAGTAATTTTAGTAACTAGTAAAAGTTTTTGGTTGCTGAAAATTTCAGCAATATTTTATTGAAATTACTTAAATAACTTTTACTGGTGACGAAATAAACTTATATGAATGTACCTTTAAAAATTCACTTTTTACGTTTAGATTAAAAAAAATGAAGGTGTCCTTTTTTAATTGATTTAATTAATTTAATTTTTTCTTTCTTCAAACTCCTATATTAAAAGTCTTATTTTCTCAATACAATAAAAGTTACCAATACAATATTATCATCACCAAATGGAGTGTGCAGAAATAAAAATCTTTTTATCAAATTACTGTAATATATTTGGACATATTTTATTGTTTAAAAAACATTAATATATGCTAGTTAGAGGGCCATGCCTAAAGTATAAGCAATTGTTTATAATTAGTGAATACAACTTTTAATTACATTTCTAAATGTTCTTTTTGCATTGAAAAACATGGTTATCGTAATCATAGCTGATCTTAAATAGGGTGCAGACAATTTTCTATTTTCGGCAATTTCCTTAAAGGTTCCTTCTGTAGCTAAAAATCTTAAAGTTGCAGAAAATTTTCTTCTCAAATGTATTCGCTTATTTTCTTTGCCTTCTCATCTTCTAGAAGTAATGCTGCAGCTTCAAAGTTACAGGCACTAGAAATTCCTCCTAAGATTATTGAAAATTTTTCATCACTTATTCCAGCCATATTTGCGCTAAGTTTGTTTCATAATGTATGTGTACAGCGAACGAAAGACAAACATCAAATAAACAATAAAATACTAACACACACAAAGCTGTGTATACGTATACAATTTTATGCCAGATGAATTAATCCAGTGTGGTTTGAAAAGAACAAAAATTAAGCGGACTAAAAATTCATCCAGTGTGTTTTGCCTCAATGTTTGGAACCAAACGACAAGACAAAATTAAGGCTTACAAATCTTAGGAAGCAAAACAAAACACGTCTTGACTTATGAACAGAACTGGTTCGAACAAAACTAATACATACACACTTATGAAAACACAGGTTCTGTGTTTTCGTTTTTACAGAGCGTTTTTTAGTTGTCCATCTTCGTGTAAAAAAATACTACACACAAAGCTGTGTATACGTATACTATTTTACGCCAGATGACTTAATCCAGTGTGTTTTGGGAAGAACAAAAGTCAAGCGGACTAAAAAGTAATCTAGTGTGAATTGGCTCATTCAGCATATTACACTGCTGCTTTTTGTGTTACTATTCAAAATGAAACTCTCATAAAAAGCAGAAACGTTACATAAATTTAAAACCATGCTTCGATAGTCTTTAAGTTCATTTAAGTACGATATGGCCAGCTAAAAGTCTCTTTTTATACACTTATGCATTTGACAGGCTTTTCTTTAATTCTTTACATATACTTAAGCCAGCTTATGCATATTATGGTTGGGTCTTAAGAAAGTTTGTCTTATTAAACTGTTATGAACAGAATAACAAAATTTAAGTTCAAAAAAATCCACTTTGAAACATTACTAGATTTGTTAGAACCCTAGTTGATCAGACATATAATTTCTGATTTGTATACCCTCCAAAAAAGGATTTGGTGGGTATATTCACTTTGTCATTCCGTTTGTAACGCATCGAAATATCCATCTCAGACCCCATAAAGTATATATATTCTTGATCAGTGATGAAATCTAAGACGAACTGAGCATGTCCGTCCGTCCGTCCACCCGTCTGTGGAAATCACGATTCAGTCCAAACGAAAAGAGCTAGACTCTTGAAATTCGGCATAAATATATTTTAAAACTTAGAGCAGGTTAAGTTCGCAGATGGGCTAAATCGGGCAAGAGGGAAAAAAGTTCCCCTAAGAAGAACTAAACCAACCCAGAAAAAACAACATAATTTTTTAAGTTTTTTGGTTATTTTGTTAAGCAAATGATATATTTTTATGTCAAATACGGTCCAACGCCTTAAACTTGGAGCCATTAAATAAAATAAAAATATTTTTTGACCCCGCCCACTTCAGTGGGCGTTATTATAGGCAAAAATAGCATAAAAATATAACAAATTGTTTTACTTAAGCCTACATTCCTTTAAAATAACACTTTTAAGCTTTAATGACGAAGCTGAGACGAAACCTGGTACTACTCTGCCCTACCCCCTCCTTCCCCTTTGCCCCCTAAATGACCCTAGCAAAAAAAAAATTTTTTTTTAAATTTTGTATATAATCATCCCAAGCATTTATCTTTAGAGTTTTATGACTGCCGATTTCTGCCCTACCC
Source organism: Linnaemya tessellans (assembly GCA_951800035.1). Lineage (NCBI taxonomy): Eukaryota > Metazoa > Arthropoda > Insecta > Diptera > Tachinidae > Linnaemya > Linnaemya tessellans. The sequence goes on from OX637535.1 coordinate 85,580,461, forward strand.
CCCCCCCTTCTTCCTTTGCCCCCTAAATGACCCTACCAAAAAAAATTTTTTTTTTTTAAATTTTTTATATAATCATCCCAAGCATTTATTTTTAGAGTTTTATGTCTACCTGTTTCTGCCCTCCCCCTCTAAATGACCCTATCAAAAAAAAGAAATTTTAATTTTGTATATAATTATCCCAAGCATTTATTTTTAGAGTTTTATGACAAAGGTGAAATGTTTCTCCCACAGCCCTTGCCAGAGCGACCCCGCCAAAATACAGTTTTTATAGCCTCCAAAGAGAATTGTGATGAAGTCTAAGACGGTCTAGTAATGCCCATACGTTCGTCTGTGGAAAACATGATATTGTATATATTTGAACCCCGCCCCCTTTAGTGGGCGTGGACGTACGATATTATATAAAGGAACTCTGTCCCACCAAGTTAAACATTTCAAATTCACTTACTAAATATTTTTAGGGTATTTAAGATTCGACCCGGTCGAATATAACATTTTTACTTGTTTTTTTCTAAATCACTTTTTTAATATTTTTATTCACGATAACTCACAAACGCTTTAGCCGATTTTAACCCGGTTGGTGGCGCTCGACGTGGTTTTTTATTGTAAAGATAATCGACGAATAAAGCGAGTATTACAAACTGAAACGAAACCGGCGCACATAAGAATTTTTGGTCGGACATTGAATCAATAATCATATTATGATACATACATATATAAAAATTTAAATTTAACAAGTAAATTAAATTTACGCAACGAATTTTCCAGGCTTTTTCGTGCTACTTGTTTGGCTTTTTACGATTTTGAGACTTTTACAATACATTTTTATAGCTATACGAATAAAGATTTTACATTGGATCTAATTGCGGAAACAATTTTTCTGTGCGGAAAAAAATTTAGAATATTAGTTCCTTTGCTACGATATCTTTCCACAGTTGACCACGCAAAATTCCAAATCCATACAGTTAAGTTTAAGCTAGTAACTAGAGTGAGTAGGAGGATAAATTCTCAAGATAGTAAACGATTATTTTTCTTTTATCGTTACTCAGGATATGAACCCTACTGATGCAATGCTGCATCATGAAAGAAGACGATAGTATTGAAAATACAGATCAAGGTAGATGACCATTCACTAATAACCATACACTAATGCATATCAGAAAAATTCGGTACTATATTCATAGCTGAGTGCTGATTCGATCCCGAGAACTTAGGCTTCGTAGTCTAAGTGTTAAATAATTCATATACATATGTATATTGTCATTGAATCTAATGATCCTTCGAAAAGTTTGCCCAAATTTAAAAGTAAGTATGTATATTGGTTGCAAATTATTTCCATCAATATTATTTAGTTTCTTTTGTAATGTATTGACCTAATTTTTTAGCCTTTAATATTAATATTAAACTTGAGACTTATTTTAGTAAAATAATAATTTTAAAAACAATTATTTATTTATCAATATTTCGATATACTCTGAATATCTTCTTCAGGATTACAATTGATTGTAATTATAATTGATTAACAATAACAACATTTTTAAATTATAGAATGTTAAATATTTTTGTTGTTTTATTATACCCTCCAAAAAAATGTGGAGGGTATATTCACTTTATCATTCCGTTTGTAGCACAGCGAAATATTTATCTGAGACCCCATAAAGTATATATGTATGTATATTCTTGATCAGTGATGAAATCTAAGACGATCTGAACATGTCCGTCTGTGGAAATCACGGTTCAGTCCAAACGAAAAGAGCTACACTTTTCAAATTTGCTATAAATATATCTTGAAAGATAACACAGGTTACGTTCGGAGATAAGCTAAATCGGGCAAGAGGGAAAAAAGTTCCCCTAAGAAGAACTAAACCAACCTCTAAAGAACAACATATTATACCCTTCACAAAAAAGTGAAAGGGTATATATAGGTTTGTCATTCCGTGTGTAATTTCTTCGATATTCACATGGGACCCCATAAAGTATATATAATCTGGATCCCTATGAATAGCGATGACGATTGAATGAGGTCCCCAGAAGAGCTAGAGACTTCGTTCTTGGACCGTTGGATTGGAAATAAACTTAAAGAGAGTGATATTGAAATTCAGAAAAATCCGTAATACGGTTCCAGAGCTGGGAAGCTTACACCTATTTCTCGACGGAAAATTAATAGCAAAAACCAAATATTTTTTTGATTGTTTGTAAATTAAACCTATTTCATGCTTTGGGAAGCCTCAATGGTCTAATAAAAATCAAAAAATATACAAATTTTTTTCCTGGGATGGCACATTCCATATTTTGTAGTACATGTAATTACTAAAATGGTTAAAAATTTTATACATCATGAAGATTTGCATTGGTCAAAAAAAAATTCATATTTCGCGTCCAGGAGTGGGAAATTGGAATTTTTTCTATATATAAAAGTAACCAAAAAGGCAATTGACGTTGTTTTTTTCTAACTAAAACTATTTTATATTTTAGGAAAAACGAAATAGGTATAAAAAATTCAAAAATAAAAAATAAAATTTCGAATCCAAGGTTGGACAAGCACAATATTTTATAGTACATGAAATTGACCAAATGGTTAAAAATTTTAAATTTTTCTTAAAAAAAACTTTATACCTCATGAAGCGTTGCACTGATAAAAGAACAAAAAAAAATTAAAATTTCGCTTTCAGGGTTGGAAAAATTAAGGTTTTTGTTTGGTACATGCAATATTTTGTAGTACATGTAATAACCAAAATGGGTGCAAAATTTGAGTTTTTCTTAAACAAAACTACTTTATACCTTATTTACTATATTATATTTATATAATGTTTATATTTATTAAGATTTGCATTGATAAAAAATTTTTTAAAAATTAAAATTTCGCTTTCAGGGTTGGAAAACTGAAATTTTTTTATACATAAAAGTAACCAAAAAGGCAAATGATGTTTTTTTTTCCTAAATAAAACTATTTTATATTTTAGAAAGAACAAAGTTGGACAAGTGAAATATATTATAGTTCGTGAAGGTGACCAAAATGGTTCAAAGTTTTAAATTTTTCTTAAATAACACTACTTTATATCTCACGAAGACTAGCTTTGGTAAAAAATAATAAAATTTCGCTTCCAGGAATAAAATTATTACTAATTAAAAGATATTTTTATTTATTTATTTTATTTAAATTTTTATAAATATATCTATTTATTATTTTCTTCTTTCAAATTTTTTTACATAATGAAAAATGTATAAATCAAAATTGATTAGAAAACAATATTTAATATTTTTTATATGTTTTTATAAAGTAAAATTCAAACAAGTAAAAAAAATTTATAATTTTATAAAAATGTTATTAAGTTTTTTTATTTAACACATTGTTGTAACAATACTAATATATAAATGAAATTTATTTGTTGGTGGTTAAGCAATGTCTATATGCATTTCATTGGTGCTTTACCAAATCGTCAGTAGACTTTAACCACAGTTTTGAAAAGTTAAAAACCTCTTATCTTATCCATATACTTCCGAAAACCATCTGAGAATTCACAACTTGTAAATTACAAACTATTTTCAAAAATAACAACAGAACAAGAACATAGGCTTGCAACTCATACAAAACTAAACCAACAAATAAAGTATGTTTGATACGAATCTATTTTATTTTTCTACACCTTTATACAATCAGAAATCCATTGGATAACAAGAAAAGTATTTATAAGGCAAAATGAAAAATAAAATTTAAATCAAAATGTTATTAAGTTTTTTTATTTAACACATTGTTGTCACAATACTAATATATAAATGAAATTTATTTGTTGGTGGTTAAGCAATGTCTATATGCATTTCATTGGTGCTTTACCAAATCGTCAGTAGACTTTAACCACAGTTTTGAAAAGTTAAAAACCTCTTATCTTATCCATATACTTCCGAAAACCATCTGAGAATTCACAACTTGTAAATTACAAACTATTTTCAAAAATAACAACAGAACAAGAACATAGGCTTGCAACTCATACAAAACTAAACCAACAAATAAAGTATGTTTGATACGAATCTATTTTATTTTTCTACACCTTTATACAATCAGAAATCCATTGGATAACAAGAAAAGTATTTATAAGGCAAAATGAAAAATAAAATTTAAATCAAAATGTTATTAAGTTTTTTTATTTAACACATTGTTGTCACAATACTAATATATAAATGAACAGTGATGCCAACAATTCAAAAGCAAAACGAGCCAACTGAGTGGTCAAAAAGAGCTAAAAAGAGCTGAATTCAAAAAAAGTTCAAGATTTTTCCGTTTTAAAATAATGAATGTATTTATTATTCAATTTCTACTTCAAATTTTTTTACATCAATAAAAATAATAGTAAGAAAAAATAAAAAATAATAATTTTAAATAAAATCATTTCACAGCAATTGATAGAAATATTTATCTGCATTAACAATATGACCATACACATTTACATGTACTTGTATATACGTTAAGTTACAAAATAAGAACAATCATTTTCAAAAAGAATAACATTTTCTTCTTCCGACCACAGATTTGTTTTTATATAATATTTTGATTTATTATATGTTTCGATTTTTACAAATACGCTTGCTGGTAACTCGTAATTTGAACAGCAGGTGCTACACCTTTGTAAACCATATTTTATAAGAATTAAACTATTAACCGTATTCAAAGCCATTCGGTTTCTTATTTTATTCTTAAAAAAATTCATAGCACTGAACGTTCTTTCTACCTCTGCATTAGAGTATGGATACGATAATAGTTTTAAAACAAACATTGACAATTTTTTAAAAGGATTTTCATTAATTGAGTTTCTAAATTGATGCACCTCGATCCAAAATTGGTCGGTTCTGTCTAGATTTGTCCACTGGTACAATTTTAAATTTTTTAAACAATTTTCCAGTTCTTCAATTTCTTTAAAATCATTTTCAAACTCTTTTATAACACATAAAGTATTTTCTGAATCATGTAAAAAAACATTTTTTACGCTAAATGCAGAAATTTTTTCCAACATTTTAAAATTTGTTGGAAGTTTTGCCCTAATTTCATAAATTAGAGTTTTTATGAACTGTATTAAATTTTGTTTAACGATATGTTTATCTGATTCAGTTATATTAGAATCATCACATGCCTTCTCAAAGTTATATCCTAGGTAACAGTTGCTATTTATTAAAGATTCAAATTCTCCAGTTATGTAATCGAAGTCATCTGTCGGTATAATGATTTTATTTGTCAGGCTTTGTAATAAACGAAATAAATCAGTGAATAGTTTTGTATGATCCGTAAACTGAGCTTCGAATGCTAAATTTACTTTTTGGACTTCAGATAGAACGGACCCTAAAAAAGTTATATATATAAAGTTTTTCTGGTCATTATACATATCTTTTAATAAAGATGTTTCAAAAGATTTATCGTTAACCATATTGAAGTGAGTTTTGAGCTCAAGCCACGCTGATAAAATAGTTTTTATAGCTTTCTCGATTGAAAGCCATCTTGTAGGCGCCGCTAAGGGAATTTTTTTTTGGATTTTCGTTGTCATTATTTATCAGTTTAAACACTCTAGTATACGCTTTCTGTCTTATGGATGAATTAGAAAACCAATTATGTGTTTCTTTGACTAAAAAGTTTATATTAGGAAGAAAAGTTTTTTCAGTTACGGCGCAAACAGCTAATTGCAATGAATGGCACACACATCTTACCAAAACTAAGTGTTTTAAATTGTACTTTGCCTTAATTTTTGCATACAACCCATTATGCACTCCTGTCATAACTGCAGCATTATCAGTTGCAATTGCCAAAAGTTTATGCATGTCCAAATTAAAAAGACCTATGAGGCGCTCAAGCCCTAAAAGTAAATTGTCAGCATTACCGCCATTTGGATCGATCAATCCTAAGAAAGTTGTAACAAATTCATTTCTTTTGTGACTAAAATAACGCACAACAACACCCAATAATATTTCTACCGATATATCTGTGCCTAAAAAGTATTTTGGAAAAAATTATACATTTTGATACATACATATTTATTGATATTGTTTTGCTAATAGTACCTTCATCCAATATTAAACTAAAATATGACATTCTCAAGTCCTCTAACAGCTCGTCAATAAAGTGTGGAGCTAATATATTATTTATAATATTGGCACACTTTGTACGATGAAGCGTTACATTACCAGCCTTGCTATCTGCGAATGTTTTGCAACAAATTTCGGAAAGATGATCCATTGCTAAAAACGGTGTATGTACTGCAGCATATAATGCAAGATTTGCATGCGCAATTTGCGTTTGTGTTGGAACATCTGGCTGGGATAGCACAATATCGTTAAACGGAGCCATACATTTTTTATGCTTTTGAGTCTCCGAATGCCGTACTAAATCAAAATGTTTCGCTTTTATAATTGAATTGCAATATTTGCACAAAGCTTTAGATGAATCTTTTGTTGGTTTAATCCATTTTTTAAACGCGGGATTTGATTCCCAAGCTTTCCTATATTTTTGGCAGTAAGAATCCATTAAAATAATTTGTGGAAAATTTTCTAATTACTCAGAAACGAACACTTTATAATAAAAACGGGGTTTTACAATTTGAAATACCTAAATCATAAATATATCTTACATAGTTGCAAAACAAAGTACCTGCATTTGCAAAAAACATAGTTGCCAAAAATGTGAATGCCCCAAAGAAGAAACAATAGGGTAAAAACGGGAAAATTTGCTATAAGATGCGAAAAGTGCCAAACGTGCCGTTTCCACAATTGAAAAGAGCTGTGTTAGCTCTTTTTTAGTAAAAAGAGCTAAAGGGAAAAATTTCGAGTTAGAAGCAATCCAAAAGAGCTAAATCTAGCTCTAAAATAGCTAAGTTGGCATCGCTGTAAATGAAATTTATTTGTTGGTGGTTAAGCATTGTCTATATGCATTTCATTGGTGCTTTACCAAATCGTCAGTAGATTTTAACCACAGTTTTGAAAAGTTAAAAACCTCTTATCTTATCCATATACTTCCGAAAACCATCTGAGAATTCACAACTTGTAAATTACAAACTATTTTCAAAAATAACAACAGAACAAGAACATAGGCTTGCAACTCATACAAAACTAAACCAACAAATAAAGTATGTTTGATACGAATCTATTTTATTTTTCTACACCTTTATACAATCAGAAATCCATTGGATAACAAGAAAAGTATTTATAAGGCAAAATGAAAAATAAAATTTAAATCAAAATGTTATTAAGTTTTTTTATTTAACACATTGTTGTCACAATACTAATATATAAATGAAATTTATTTGTTGGTGGTTAAGCAATGTCTATATGCATTTCATTGGTGCTTTACCAAATCGTCAGTAGACTTTAACCACAGTTTTGAAAAGTTAAAAACCTCTTATCTTATCCATATACTTCCGAAAACCATCTGAGAATTCACAACTTGTAAATTACAAACTATTTTCAAAAATAACAACAGAACAAGAACATAGGCTTGCAACTCATACAAAACTAAACCAACAAATAAAGTATGTTTGATACGAATCTATTTTATTTTTCTACACCTTTATACAATCAGAAATCCATTGGATAACAAGAAAAGTATTTATAAGGCAAAATGAAAAATAAAATTTAAATCAAAATGTTATTAAGTTTTTTTATTTAACACATTGTTGTCACAATACTAATATATAAATGAAATTTATTTGTTGGTGGTTAAGCAATGTCTATATGCATTTCATTGGTGCTTTACCAAATCGTCAGTAGACTTTAACCACAGTTTTGAAAAGTTAAAAACCTCTTATCTTATCCATATACTTCCGAAAACCATCTGAGAATTCACAACTTGTAAATTACAAACTATTTTCAAAAATAACAACAGAACAAGAACATAGGCTTGCAACTCATACAAAACTAAACCAACAAATAAAGTATGTTTGATACGAATCTATTTTATTTTTCTACACCTTTATACAATCAGAAATCCATTGGATAACAAGAAAAGTATTTATAAGGCAAAATGAAAAATAAAATTTAAATCAAAATGTTATTAAGTTTTTTTATTTAACACATTGTTGTCACAATACTAATATATAAATGAAATTTATTTGTTGGTGGTTAAGCAATGTCTATATGCATTTCATTGGTGCTTTACCAAATCGTCAGTAGACTTTAACCACAGTTTTGAAAAGTTAAAAACCTCTTATCTTATCCATATACTTCCGAAAACCATCTGAGAATTCACAACTTGTAAATTACAAACTATTTTCAAAAATAACAACAGAACAAGAACATAGGCTTGCAACTCATACAAAACTAAACCAACAAATAAAGTATGTTTGATACGAATCTATTTTATTTTTCTACACCTTTATACAATCAGAAATCCATTGGATAACAAGAAAAGTATTTATAAGGCAAAATGAAAAATAAAATTTAAATCAAAATGTTATTAAGTTTTTTTATTTAACACATTGTTGTCACAATACTAATATATAAATGAAATTTATTTGTTGGTGGTTAAGCAATGTCTATATGCATTTCATTGGTGCTTTACCAAATCGTCAGTAGACTTTAACCACAGTTTTGAAAAGTTAAAAACCTCTTATCTTATCCATATATGAAATGCATATAGACATTGCTTAACCACCAACAAATAAATTTCATTTATATATTAGTATTGTGACAACAATGTGTTAAATAAAAAAACTTAATAACATTTTGATTTAAATTTTATTTTTCATTTTGCCTTATAAATACTTTTCTTGTTATCCAATGGATTTCTGATTGTATAAAGGTGTAGAAAAATAAAATAGATTCGTATCAAACATACTTTATTTGTTGGTTTAGTTTTGTATGAGTTGCAAGCCTATGTTCTTGTTCTGTTGTTATTTTTGAAAATAGTTTGTAATTTACAAGTTGTGAATTCTCAGATGGTTTTCGGAAGTATATGGATAAGATAAGAGGTTTTTAACTTTTCAAAACTGTGGTTAAAATCTACTGACGATTTGGTAAAGCACCAATGAAATGCATATAGACAATGCTTAACCACCAACAAATAAATTTCATTTATATATTAGTATTGTGACAACAATGTGTTAAATAAAAAAACTTAATAACATTTTGATTTAAATTTTATTTTTCATTTTGCCTTATAAATACTTTTCTTGTTATCCAATGGATTTCTGATTGTATAAAGGTGTAGAAAAATAAAATAGATTCGTATCAAACATACTTTATTTGTTGGTTTAGTTTTGTATGAGTTGCAAGCCTATGTTCTTGTTCTGTTGTTATTTTTGAAAATAGTTTGTAATTTACAAGTTGTGAATTCTCAGATGGTTTTCGGAAGTATATGGATAAGATAAGAGGTTTTTAACTTTTCAAAACTGTGGTTAAAGTCTACTGACGATTTGGTAAAGCACCAATGAAATGCATATAGACATTGCTTAACCACCAACAAATAAATTTCATTTATATATTAGTATTGTGACAACAATGTGTTAAATAAAAAAACTTAATAACATTTTGATTTAAATTTTATTTTTCATTTTGCCTTATAAATACTTTTCTTGTTATCCAATGGATTTCTGATTGTATAAAGGTGTAGAAAAATAAAATAGATTCGTATCAAACATACTTTATTTGTTGGTTTAGTTTTGTATGAGTTGCAAGCCTATGTTCTTGTTCTGTTGTTATTTTTGAAAATAGTTTGTAATTTACAAGTTGTGAATTCTCAGATGGTTTTCGGAAGTATATGGATAAGATAAGAGGTTTTTAACTTTTCAAAACTGTGGTTAAAGTCTACTGACGATTTGGTAAAGCACCAATGAAATGCATATAGACATTGCTTAACCACCAACAAATAAATTTCATTTATATATTAATTTTATAAAGTTTAAACATTATTGGTGTTGAATGGGAACAGGTTATTAAAAGATCTTAACGATTATATGACTCCCCCACTCTTTGAATATACATTACGGAATGTAAAATATTCTCTAATATTATGATTATTTTAAGTTTGAAACATATTAAATATAGTAGATAAAAAAAATTAAAAAAATGTATAACAATTACATACATATATATTTGAAAAAAATGTACATTATTCTATTATTTTTGCAAATAAATAAAAAATAAACTTAACCAATTTAATATAAATAATCATAAATCAATATAAACAAAATTAATAGTTAACAAAATTATTTAGTTTTCATTAGTTTCTACCAGTAATTTTTCTATCAAATTTTACATTTGGTATTTCGTTTTGATATTTAAAATATCTTTTCACTAGTTGTCTATCTCTTTTACAATCTTTTTCATCAATAAAATTTGTTTTATTCTTTTCTTTAACTTGCTTAATAATATATTTAGGTTTTTGTTTTAAGTTATAAAATCCAAGGTTTTTTACTAATTCTCTTTCTTTGAATTTGTGACATTCTTGCGTCTTTTCATTTATTTTATTAATTCTGTTTATCTTATTTTGATACATTTTATTATGCAATGTTTTCCAAATAGATACATCCACTTTGTTATGAATTAAATCATTTGGTTTATATCCTGTTGTACTATGAATAGAATCGTTGTATATTTGAACAGATTTATAGACAAGAGTCAGTCATATCATCAAAGTCATTATTTGCTTGTTCTAATTTAAAGAGTCTGATATGTTCATTCAATGTAAGGTGAAAGCGTTCTATGTCTGCATTGCCTGTATGAGTGTTTGGTGAAGTAAAATGAAAATCTATTTGTGCATTGTTTAAAAAATTTTTAATATAAGCTGTATTGAACTCATTGTCGGCAACAATTTTATTTGGTTTTCCCAAAATAGCGAATCTCTCTCGTAATTTTTCAACGATAGTAAGTGAATTTTTATCACACAAATGGTGTATTGAGACATGCTTCGAAAGCTTATCAATACACGTCAAAAAAGTTAAGTTTTTATTCAAAAACCATACATCAATATGAATTATTTCATTTGACTTTAAAGGAGTTTCATTAACAAAAAATTTAGTTTTTATAGGCCTCCTATCAAACTTGCACATATTACATGTAATGCAATTATTAATATATTTTTGAATTTCCTTTTTTAAATTAGGGTAATATATTTTGTCTTTTAATTCTATAAAAGTTTCTTCTATACCCCTATGATTTTTATCGCTGTGGTATTTTTCAATTATATTCAAAAGAATTTCTTTAACCAAAATATCTTTTATAAGTTTAGGACAATATAAAAATTTCATTTCTGGAAGATTTGAGAAATAATGTACTATTGTTTGTTGAATGTTTTTAAATATTTCAAAATTGTCACAAAAAATTGCAACAGTTCCTTTTAATGGTAAATTTTTTTTTAAAAAATGTAATAGTTTCTCTTCAAAATATTCTCTCAATGTTATAGTGTACCTAACTTTTTTCTCATACAAAACTTGTTTTTCATATTTATATTTCTTTCCTAAAGTAATTATTATTTGATGTTTAAAAATATTGAGTGGTGATTCCGAAATATATATATATGGTCATTTAAATTTTCTTTTGTACTATGAATTGTTGCTCTATCAGAACATATTGTTTGTTCTTTTTCCTGAAAATGATTTATATCTAAACGACTTAGAAAATCTGCAACAGTATTTGTTTTTCCTTTAATATATTCAATATCGAAGTCGTATTCATTCATTTGTAATTTCCATCTTTGCAATTTCATATTAGGTTATTTTAATGAATTAAGCCACAACAGAGGTCTATGGTCTGTTTGTACCTTAAACTTTCTGCCAAATACATAAGGTCTAAAATATTTCAATGCCCAGACTATAGCCAACAACTCTTTTTCAATTGTACTGTAATTAAGTTCATGTTTGTTCAAAGTTCTTGACGAGTAAGCGATCGGATGTCCATTTTGTGACAAAACTGCTCCTAAAGCTTCGTTGCTAGCATCCGTGGTCAAAACAAACGATTTATCAAATTTCGGATATGCCAATACTGGAGCAATGCATAAAATTTTTTTAAGCTTATTAAATAAATCAATGTAATTTTGATTATTTACTTCTATACGTGTTCCTTTCTTTAAATATGATATCATTGGTAATGCAACATGACTATAATCTTTAATAAATTTCCTGTAAAAACCATTTAAGCCTAGAAACGATCTTATCTCCTTTATTGTTTTAGGTAAAGAAATTTTCTGTATAACCGCAATCTTATTAGGATTTGGTTTAATGCCATCAGCTGTTATAATATGTCCTAAATATTCTGATTCATGTCTGAAAAAATTACACTTATCTACTTGAACTTTAAGATTATATTCTGATAATCTTTGAAAAAATTTTCTTAAAGATATATGCTCTTGAAGGGAGGTTGAAAATATCAAAATGTCATCTAAGTATAGTATACTACGCAAATATTGTTGATGAAATCGTGCAACACTTCATTCATCATTCTTTGAAATGATGCTGGAGCATTTTTTAAACCAAAAGGCATTCTAGTAAATTCATAATGTCCAGTGGAAGTTGAAAACGCTGTTTTATGTCTATGTTCAGGTAATATCGGTATCTGATGGAATCCTTTAGCTAAATCAAGGGTGCTAAAATACTGGGAGTTTCCTAATTTTGAAAGCAGATCTTCCATATTAGGTATAGGAAATTTATCCTCAATAGTAACATCACTAAGTTTCCTATAATCGACTACTACTCTCCATTTTTGCGTTCCGGAGTTGTCAATATTTTTAGGAACGACCCAAATTGGAGCATTATATGGGCTACATGATTTTGTAATAATTCCTGATTGTAACATATCTTTGACTTGTTTTTCTACTTCTTTCTTGTGAATTTCGGGGAAACGATAAGTTCTTGAATAAACTGGAATGTCATTTATTGTAGCTATTTTGTGCTTATATTTAACTACAGATGATAAATCTTCCCCTTCTATATAAAACACATTTTTAAATTTTTTAATTAATGTTGTCAGTTCATTAATTTCTTCGTTATTTAAATTTTCAGTTTGCAATAATTCTTTTAAATATTCTATTTTAGGTTCATTAAAATTTATGTCTGTTGTTATAGATTTCAGATAAGATTTATCATTTTCATTAACTCCTGTTGGAGATGAATAATATGTAAGTGGAATTCTTGCATTTGAAGTTATCAATATATTTTCCTTTAAATCAATCCTTGCTCCTAAAGGCTTTAGAATATTACAACCCAAAATACCATCAAAACTAGTTAACATTTCTGTTTCAAGCATTTCAATTCTAGAGCCAGGCAAATTAAATTCCTTAAAGAGAGGTATAGTTATTTTTGATGATGTTGAAATTTTAGAGCAAATAGTGCTTAATATAATTGGGTTCACTAGTTCTGTTTTAAATGAAGAATGAAATAGTCCTTTTCTAATAAGTGTAGTAGCAGAACCAGTATCTATCAACAATTTGACTGGAAATGTTTTTGTTTTTACTATTATGAAGGGTAGAGTTCTTCGGCCTGTAATTGAAAATTTGAAGTTTCAATATTGTCGATTTCCATTCTATTTGAAGTGTTTGTACTGCTCTGTTGAGAATGTTTTGTATTAAAGTTTTGTAAATTACTTCTATGACTGTTATTGTTTCTTGAGGTACTAGGTCTTATAAAATCTTGTGAATTGTTCTGTGTATCTTGAATATTTGAAAAAGTATTTGCACTATTTGGCAACTTCTCAAAATTAGTTGTTCTGTTTTGATAGTTATTTCTATTTGGATTATTTCTACCTTGATAAAAATAGTTTTGCTGTTAGGAATATATTTCGCATTGTTTTGGAAAGAATTGTTAGGATAACTGGAATAATTATACAATGGTTGTGAATATAATTGAGAATTATTAAAATTAAAAATTCAAATTATTATATTATTATTTTCTTTGCTAAATGAAAAAGATTGCAATTTAAATTGTTTTGAATAAAAATAGTCTGTTTCTATTAACAGCTCTTTTGCTTTTAATAAAGAATGCGGATTTCTAGAGTTAAGTACCAATTTTGGCTCGTTAGGTAATTTAGGCATACAAATTTTTAACACCACATTTTCATTATTTTTAGAATTATACCAATTTGCATATTCACTACTTAAACTAGTTTTTAAATTTAATTTAGTTAATAATCTTAACATATAATCAAAGAAATCACTAATATAATTCCTAATTTCTGCGGTTTTAATTTTATTTACTATCGACTCCAAACTTTCCGAAATATTATAATTAATTCTTACTATTACCTTGACTTCCTCCCATTTGTTAGGGTTGTTGTTGTTTATTAGTGTTATATTTGCTTTTCCAGTTAATTTAATTCTTACTCTTAAGTCAAATAATCCATGTAGTGATGCATCAACAAGTTTACGGATTTCTTCGATATGTTTTATAAACATTTTTAGATCCTCAACCTTACCGTCGAATTCTGGTACACTATCCAGCAGATTGAATGGATTAAGAGCCATTTTGTTCAATCTTTTATTAGAGGGGTAATTTATTTCAAAACTTCGATTTTAAATCTTGATTCTGAATCTTGGTTTTCGCAAATATTGATTTGTAATGTTGTTGCTGAAAATCTCGATGATAAATCTTGATGCTTCAAAATCTTGATTTTAATCGTGATGGTTTTTTTTTTTAATGCGTTGTTTTTTAAATCTTAATGACTGAGTTATTCTTCTCTTTCATATAAAAAGATTTGAGGCCTTTAGTTAGTTTAATTTTATATAGAAAAACTTTTAACACGTTTGCTGGTCAAATTTCGTTTTTCTTTTTAATTAAACTTGGTGCGTTAAACGACTGCGCCAATAAAATTATTACTAATTAAAAGGTATTTTTATATATTTATTTAATTTAAATTTTTATATATACATATATCTATTTATTATTTTCTTCTTTCAAATTATTTTACATAATGAAAAATGTATAAATCAAAATTGATTAGAAAACAATATTTAATATTTTTTATATGTTTTTATATAAATAAAATTCAAACAACTAAAAAAATGTATAATTTTATAAAGTTTAAACATTATTGGTGTTGAATGGGAACAGGTTATTAAAAGATCTTAACGATTATATGACTCAGGGCTGGGAAATTAAAATTTTGATATACATTCAAGTAACCAGAAAGGCAACTAACGTCGGCTTTTTACTAATTAAAACTATTTTTTAGTTCAGGAAAAACAAAATTGTTATCAAAAATTAAAAAAAAATCAAAATTTAGATTCCAGATTTGGATAACTACAATATTTTGTAGTACATGAAAGTGACAAACATGGTTACAAATATTAAGTTTTTCTTAAATAAAACTATTTCATGCCTCATTAAGAGTTGCATTGGTAAAAAAAATTAATTTCGTTTCCAGGGTTGGGAAATTGAAATATTTATTCTGCATAAAAGTAACCAAAAAGGCAATTGACATTGTTTGTTTTTGCTAATTAATATTGTTTTGTAATTCAGGGAGAACAAAATTGGTATTAAAATCTCAAGAAATAAAAATTTCGACTCCAGGGTTGGGCAAATGAAATATTTTATGGTACATGAAAGTGACCAAAAAGTTTAAAAATTTTAATTTTTTTGTCAAGTAAAACTATGTTACACCTCCCTAAGAATTGCATTAGTAACAAAATATAAATTCGCTTCCAGAGTTGGAAAATCGAAATATTTTTGTATATAAAAGTACATACATAAATTCCAAAAATTTAAAGTTTTTAATGAATTAAACCTATTTGATATTTCAGAAAAAATTAAATTAGTATCAAAAAATTAAAAATTCGGTTCCAGGGTTGGAAAATTGAAATTTTTTGGTACATACATTTAGTACCCACATAAATTCCCAATTTTGGCTTTTTTCACTGAATTAAACATATTTTATACTTCGCTAAGAATTAAATTGGTATTAATAATTCGGTTCCAGGGTTGGAAAATCAAAAATTTTTGGTACATAAAAGTAACCATATAAGTTCCCAATTTTGGTTTTTTTCTGTAACTTAAACCTATTTTACACTTCGCTAAGAATTAAATTGGTATTAAAAATTTTAACATCTAAAAATTCGGTTCCAGGGTTAGAAAATCGACATTTTTTGATTCATAAAAGTAACCATATTATTTGTTATATTTGATTTTTATGATTAATTATACTTACTTTATATATATCAGGAAGAAATAAATTGGTATCAAGAACCAAAAAAATCTAAAAGACGATTCTACGGTTGGACAATTAAAACTTTTTGGGGTATATGAAACGGATTTTTCTTTTTGTTTGGAAATTAAACATATTTAATATTTTTGAAAGACGTTCAGAGGTATTAGGAATTAAAAGAGCCAAACCCTTAGCTTCCTAGCGGAAAAACTTAAACGAAAATAATGACATCTGTGAAGGGTATTTAAGATTCGGCACAGCCGAATATAGCACTTTTACTTGTTTTTAAAGTTTTTTTGTAATTTTGTTAAGAAAATGATATATTTTTATATTAAAGAAGTTCCATCGCGTTAAACTTGGAGCCATAAAATAAAAATAATAATTCTTGGACCCCGCCCCCTTTTAGTGCGCGTTATTATATGCAAAAATAGAGTATTCCTAAAAATTTATTTTTAGAATATTATGACAAAAGTGAAATATCTCCCCCACAGCCCTTGCCAGAGCGACCCCGCAAAAAAACACTTTTAATACCCGCCGAAGAGAATTGGACTCCATAAAGTATATATATTCTTGATCAGTGATGAAGTTTAAGACAGTCTAGCAATGCCCATACGTTCGTCTGTCTGAAAACATGATATTTTTGAGCCCCGTTCCCTTTAGTGGGTGTTGACGTACGATATTATATAAAGCAACTCTGTCCCACCAAGATAAACATTTTAAATTTACTTACTAAATATTTGGAGGGTATTTAAGATTCGGCCCGGTCGAATATAACGTTTTTACTTGTTTTTTATATAAAATTAATATGATTGAAAATATTTCTATACATAGTAAAAACCAAAGTATATCTATATCAAGTAGTCGCAAGAGTACAACAACATAAAATTAAAAAAACCACCGTACATTTTGTTTGTGTAAAATTAATATCTTATGTCAGAAATTTTCTTTTATTTTATTTTATTTTGTTCACAATTATTTCCAAAAATTGAAATTCTTTTCGCGTAGAACTTTTTTAAAACAATTTCTTTTTGTTACTTTTCTTAAACAATACACTTTTTCACAAAAATCTTTTCCACAACAATTCTTTTTTGCTACTTTTGTTGAATTAATAATGTTTTTCACAATTTTACAAAATTATTTTTTCAACGAATAAACAAATATGGCTCGCTACAAAAGTAAACAAATTTTGACATACGTTCATGTAAAAACTGAAAAAAATTTTAGTCAGCTGGGCTCTTGCATATACTTGATATAGATATACTTTGGTAAAAACATTTCATTTTCTTTCCTGTCAACATTATGAAAATTTTTTTTTCTTATAGAAAAAATCGCTCTTTCAAATGTCGCAAACCGCAAGTTTCTATGTCTTTTAATTAGTAAAACATTATTAATTTGATAAGGAATAAAACAGCTCTAGTAATTTTGAAAACAAAATTAGCAAAAACAGGTTTTTAACTGTTAGATATAATTTTCATAGAGGCAACACTGCATAGTGAACCAGAGAGTCGAAATACATCGCCAGATGATCAGGTTGAAGGAAGAGTTGCATAACCATGCGCAAAACACGGAAAAACGAAGCGCTTTTTTTAAACGCGTTTTTCTCAATAACTTCTTTTCGGAGCAGAGGTCCCTTTTCATGGAGCTGGTCACATATAATTATTTAATATCAAGAAAGAAATCGTGAACTTTTAGTGAAATAAGACGTGTAAGTATATTATTTAATATTGCACATAACAATTACAATAATGAGTTATCTTTACAGCCACTAGTAATATCTAACATATTTCCGGATGAGTGAAGTAACTCACCGAAGAACTCATCACCCAGGTGAACAAAGTACAATTCCACGGCTGACCAAAAACTCAAATATTAAGGTAAAGTTAGATAATATAAAATAGTAGGTAAAACTTATTAGATGTTGTTTAATTGGTGTTTGTTTTTTTTTCACTTTAGCCATTCTAATCCCTTTTGCAGCAACATAATATGAAAACAAAAACCTCAGTATCACGTGTACAAGAAGAATATCTTAGGAGTTATTTATTATTTTGTAAAAATATTATTTATTTTTATTATAATTATTGAAATAAAAAATTCTGAACTAAATTTGGTAATTGATTTCTTAACTTGCGCAGAAGAGTATTAACAAAACATAACAGTGTCAAGTTTTGGAAGTCATTTGATTCATCAGTACTGAGCAATCAACTGATAAGTCATATGTGTCATACTGATACCAAATAGCAATAGAGTGAACAGTTGAGATATGTATATTTTCTAATGTCAGCAGAATTAATAAGTACGACAGAGATGCAAGCTCACATGTATACAATTGTTTACATCAGTTTTTGATGTGTTAACATCTATACGCGCGCCTCTACGGCAGTAAACTATCAGTTTCAATACATACGCAAGTGTAAGGTGTAAGATGTAAGAGTTTGCTTGTTCGTTGCTTGGCAGTCGGTATTGAAAGTGATTATTGGGCGATTTTCATATAATTTTCCCACGCGATTTTCTCCGAAAATTCATAAACGATTTTATTAATTTTTGGATTAAAACGCTAGTGCGGGTTTCGACGAAGAGTTTAGGCCAAAAATTAAGGCGATCCGATATCGGCGAGCGGAGATTTAAGTGTTTTAATTCGGAGTATTAATTTGGAGTAATATTAAAAAAGTGTTTTATGTTGATCTTCGGTTTTGTCTTATGCATAGCAAAGAGAATAGTGACCTGGTTATACGTACATATATAAAAATGAGATAGCAAGACAGCATCGTATGTAGCTTATGTACAAACATAACAATCGCCCCTATTATGAATGCCGACGTCGACGTCACATCAACTCGACAGCAAAAATATTATCACTTGCCTGCAAGTTGTCGATAACAATTAATTACTCTTGACGATTTCTTATCATTCTCTAGCGCATATAATAGCGATAGAACATGTCAATAGTAGTCAGTTGCTGTCGCAAAAGAGTGGACAAGCGACAATCTTTTGCTGTCGTCTTGATAACGCGTCGATGTCGTCGTTCATAATAGGGGCGAATGTATGTATGTACATTTGTCTGTTGCTTTGCATTCTCTTTGTTTTTTGTGGGTTTAATATAAAATAAATAAACAAAAAGGTGTTAACACATCGCCCGTGAGTTCGAACACTCATTGATTTTTTTTTATATTGCCCTTAAGAAAATGAAAGCAAGTTTTGTATAAGCAATGAGATATTAAGTCCTCAGCACTATCAAACAAATGACTAGTCAAATGTTCGGTAGTGTTCTTGTAGGGTAGTCTTGTAACTCAATTGTCTGTAATTCTGTGCTATCAGTATCAGATTTAAAATTAATTATTTTATCCAATGGTATATTAACAAATTAACATTTCTAACATATAGCGATGTTTATACCTATTTTCAGAATTTAAAATGGATATATTTTCAAAATCTTGATAGTAATTTGAATCACTACAATGTAAGGATAGTGCTATTTTTTGTGTTGAATTATAATTCCTATATTTTAAGTTTGACCTAAGTATGTCTAGTTAATCTGGTCCTAACTTTATTTTGTGTTGTACCTATATAAACTTTATCACAAATTTAATTATCTTTTCCTTACATGGAATTTTATAAACAACATTAGACTTTTCTAATTTATTTATTTTATCTTTAGTATTACTAAATAATTTACCTAGTTGATTTGTGTGCCATTCTATATTTGTTGTTATTAAAAACATCTGATTTTTCTATTCTTTCTGAAACTATTGGAATTTATATCATAGATTTATAAATCTTTGGTTCAAAATTATTGTGTGTGTTATTTCTATTTTGTCGTCTGTTATATTGCTCTATTATATTACAAGCTAACCCTACAGGAAATTCACCGTGTGCCCAGATCAATTACCACCACCGGCACAAGAACTCTTGATAAATGAGGGGCCAACATCTTCCAGTAAAAAAAAGGTACGAATTCTTGAAGCGAACAGGAGAGGACCAAGGTGGAAAACATTCCACAGCTGACCTCTTAGCTGAAGAGCTAAAGTCGCAGCAAACCTTGTGTTCCAAAATTGAAGAGATAGGAGATGCTATACAAAAGCATAATAGAGAAATGGAACGTATGGTGAAAAGGGATTATCGGTCTCTAGAAAAAAACAACGATGAAAACCTTTTGTACAAAGTCCAATAGTTGGGGAACCCGGGCAAAGTCGAGTACAAGTTGCTAGTATATATATATGTATATATATATATATATATATATATATATATATGTATATATATATATATATATATATATATATATATATATATATACATGTAAGTCACGTAATTAAAACAATTGTTGATGTATTGAGAAAAATAGTTGATACATCTCTTTTTTATTAAATATACGAAGATCCCTTGAAGTGAACATAAAATTCACGAAACGTCAGGACAAAAATTCCATTTTTATTTACATAAAACACGGTAGGCCAGTAGCTGATTAATTACTTAAATGAAAGATATTATTGGAATTTGAGGATTTGAAGATAAAAATAATGCAGAAAAATATCTCCACATATGTATTTACCTTAGAAGTTCTCAAAACGTTAACTTAATATATATATCTTTTTTGTTACATATTATTAAAATAAATTTTATCTATTATTTTAAACATATGCAGATGTTTTTATAGTTAATAAGGAACTCGTTAAACAAAGAGAATTCAGTCTGTGAGCAATATTAAAATAAAATATAAATTTAACAAGTGAAAGTGCTATATTCGGCTGTGCCGAATCTTAAATACCCTTCGCAGATGTAATTCTTCCTTCTTGCTAAAACAGTTACTTTTACATTTAAGAAAACGTTTAAATTTTTCGGCTAGGATGCTAAATGTTTGACTCTTCTTATTTCCAACACCTCTGAACGTCTTTCAAAAATATTAAATATGTTTAATTTAAAAACAAAAAGAAAAAATCTGTTTCATGTACCCCACAGAGTTTTAATTGGCCAGCCGTAGAATAGTCTTTTAAATTTTTTTGTTTTTTAATTCCACTTTACATATGTATTTCTTCCTGTGCAATTCATCATAAAAATAAAAAATTGCATGTTATGTTGTTATTTTTATGAATAAAATATGTCCAAGCAACCCTGAAATTGATTTTTAATATTTTGGTTTTTAATACCAATTTAACTCTTCCCGAAGTATAAAGAAGATTTCATTCATAAAAAAACAAAGTTAGGAACTTATATGGTCACTTTTATGTACTAAAAATTTCGATTTTCCAACCCCTCAAATAGGTTTAATTCACTGAAAAACAAAAATTGGGAACTTATATGGTTACTTTTCCAACCCTGGAACCGAATTTTTATTTAAAAGTTTTTAATACCAATTTAATTCTTCCTGAAGTATAAAGTAGGTTTAATTAACTAAAAAAACAAAATATGGAATTTATGAGGGAACTTTCATGTACCAAAAAATGTCGATTTTCCAATCATGGAACCGAATTTTTAATACCAATTTAATTTTTCCTGAAGTAAAAAATAGGTTTAAAAACACAAAATTTGGAATTTACGTGGGTACTTTTATGTACCAAATATATATCGATTTTCCATCTCTGGAAGCGAATTTTTATTTTTTTACCAATGCAATTCTTAGTGAGCTGTAACATAGTTTTACTTGACAAAAAATTTAAAATTTTAAACATTTTGGTCTTTCATTTGTCCAACCGGAATCGAAATTTTGCTTTTTTAAGATTTTAATACCAATTTTGTTCTTCCTGAATTGAATTGTTTATTGTAAAAAGGGCTCAACCAACAATCTTATAGTTTTGAGTAATTCAAAGAAAACTTCCTAGCGACCCTAAAATTATTTTTAAAAATCTGATTTTTTTTCCTCTGACAGTTATTACTATTTTTAATATTTTGATATAAATAAAATATTTTTTATCTATGCTAACATATATTTAAAAAAAAATATTGAGTTTGCAAATACGCCCTTTATACACTAAACATCCTAAAAAAAATCCTTTTACTCAGATATCACACAAGTTGTGTATATCAATTTAATTCTGTTTTCAAAATTATATAAAAATTTTGAATCTTCTTATATTCACTTAAGAGTTTTTCCATAAATACTGTTTTTGTTAAAATTTGTTCTTGAAAATATATGTTTTATTATAGTTTTTAATGAAAATTTGCAGTTAGATGTGAAAAATTTAAAAAAATAATACAAAAATATCGGTAATCCCCGAATTCCCAAAAATTAAAAAAAAACTCCCAAAAATGGGATTTTTAGTTTTTGATTTTAGTTTTTATAAGAAGCGCAATGTAAAAATCCCTTTTGCATAATACATGAATTATTTACTGCAAATAGGGTTTAAATCACATTTCAGTTAGTTACTAAAATCATTATTTTTCTCTTTCTCAACCATTGCCGTTTGAATTTTAAGCAAATAAAAGTCAATCACAGTCACTAATCGCCCAAAAACTCAATTTTACTTGTTGATTACTCCCTTTTTACACTAAACAAGAAATTCTCGGCTTTGGTTCACCATCACCTGGGGAATTTTTTTTTACCAAATGATGTATTTACCTTCAT
Source organism: Linnaemya tessellans (assembly GCA_951800035.1). NCBI lineage: Eukaryota > Metazoa > Arthropoda > Insecta > Diptera > Tachinidae > Linnaemya > Linnaemya tessellans. Next base: position 85,603,121 of record OX637535.1, read on the forward strand.
AGAACAATAATCACCCAACGATAGTAACTAAACTATTCAATTATAAAATAGTTTTAATTAGCAAAAACAACAACGTCAATTGCCTCTTTGGTTACTTTTATGCATAAAAAATAGTTCAATTTCCTAACCCTGGAAACGAAATTTTAAGTTTTTTATACCCTTCACAAAAAAATGAAAGGGTATATATAGGTTTGTCATTCCATGTGTAATTTCTTCGATATCAATATAGGACCCTAAAGTATATATATTCTGGATCCTTATGAATAGCGATGACGATTGAGCGATATCCGTCTGTCCGTCCGTCTGTACGTGAAATTTCCCAAGCCCCCAGCAGAGCTAGAGAATTTGTTCTTCGGTCGTTGGATTGGAAATGAACTTAAATAGCGTGGTATTGAAATTCAGAAAGTTCCGAAGTACGGTTCTAGAGCTGGGATGCTTACACCTATTTCTCGACGCAAAATTTATATGCACTAAAATCAATTATTTATTTTTAATTTTTGTAAATTAAACCTATTTCGTGCTTTGGGAAGCCTCAATGATCTATTAAAAACTAACAAAATAAAAACTTTTTTTCAAGGGATGGGAAATTAAAAATGTTTTTTCGGCCCATTCCGTATTTTGTAGAACATGTAGTAACTAAAATTGTTAATATCATGAAGATTTTAACAATCTTCATACATCATGAAGATTTGCATTGGCCAAAAATAAATTTTTTAAATTCAAATTTTACTTCCAGGGGACAGTGGTTTCCCCCATAGGCCAAATATCAAAAAAGTTATTGTTAGTTTTTTAAGCTTTATTGCACAAAATTTATTGATAATACTCTAAATTTTATGAATCTAAAAAATGTTGTTGTTTTTTTGGCGAGATTTATTGTTTGTGTCCGTTGAAAATGGAGGTATGTTTATATTGCATATATTGTGGTTGCATAGTTATAAAAGAAAACTTAAGTTTATCCAAAAAGTTGTTCGCGATATTGTGGCAGAAGTTTCCAAAACCCCTAAAAACATTATATTTTAACTTATTTTCTACCAAATTAAATAACAAAAGCTGCAAAAATATGAGCCCATAAAAAATCGCTGAAGAATACTTTTTTGGCCTTTTTAAAACACACGTTTTTCAAGAACTTCTTTTTCACGTAGACTTTTAGTGATATGGCGCTCATCTGCCCACAACGCCTTATGCATCAAATTGTAGGTTTTTTATCCCTCTTTAAGTTAAACAAGTAAAAACGTTATATTCGAATACCCTCCAAATATATAGTAAGTGAATTTAAAATGTTTAACTTGGTGGGACAGAGTTCCTTTATATAATATCGTACGTCAACGCCCACTAAAGGGGGCGGGGTTCAAAAATAGACAATATCATGTTTTCCACAGACGAACGTATGGGCATTGCTAGACCGTCTTAAACTTCATCACTAATCAATAATATAAAAATGGTTTGCAGTTTTGCAGATTCGAACTTAAGCCCGTTGATAAAATTAACAATTTACATAAGAAAGTTCGACTAATAAAAATTCATACATAATTTAAAACATTGCAGGGGCACGCGCACTTGTTCATTGTAAATTGACAACTAAATTCAATTACTTGAACATAAATAACAAAGAAGCTTTACTTATCAGCAGCCGATGGCTCTGGAAAAAGCGAAAGAGATACATGGAATATTGGGAATATTAATCGTCAGGGTTGGGGAATTTCGTACTAACCAAAAATGTAATAACTTAAAAGTATGAATATGATAACTGCTCATATTCAATTTTCGTTAAAATATTGGTTAAATAGTTGATATTCCTACTAACTAACACCACTTGCAAAAGTGGAAAAAATTTAACAAAGAACGCTGATGAATGAATATTTATATCCATATATGTTAAATTTATTCTATCATCAAAAATATTTCACTAATGATTTATTAATATTTATTCTTCTACTTTTGCTCTTAAACTAAATCAATTTTAAATTAATCGCATATTCATTTCACACAGTACTGTTGTTACCTGTAGTAAAGTATTACTTTTTCACTAACACTATAATTTATAAGATATTCTATCTTGTTGTGTTAGATAACAAATATAATAATAATAATAATGAGATGGCGTAGCGGCCTCGAAATCAGCACTGATCCGTTCTGCTTGTTTGATGATTATTGAAAAAATATTCTTAATATTCAAATCTTAATATAAATTAATAAAATAGAATTTGAACAAATTCATTTATTAATAAAATAATAAAAAATGGTTTGCAGTCTTGCAGATTCGAACTTAAGCCCGTTGATAAAATTAACAATTTAAAAAAAAATTTTATTTTTTGGTAGGGTCATTTAGGTGGAGAAGGGGGAGGAGGGGGTAGGGTAGAGTAGTACCAGGCATCGTCTCAGCTTCGTCATTAAAGCTCAAAAATGTTATTTTTAAGGAATGTAGGCTAAAAAAAATTTTTTTAAATTTTTACACTATTTTTGCATATAATAACGCCCACTATAGTGGGCGAGTTCCAAAAATATTTTTTTTAATGTTATGTTATGGCTCCAAGTTTAAGGCGTTGGACCGTATTTGACATAAAATTATATTATTTGCTTAACTAAATAACCAAAAAAATTTTAAAAATTATGCTGTTTTTTCTGGGTTGGTTTAGTTCTTCTTAGGGGAACTTTTTTCCCCCTTGCCCGACTTAGCCCATCTCCGAAGTTAACCTGCTCTAAGCCTTAGAATATATTTATACCAAATTTCAAGAGTCTAGCTCTTTTCGTTTGGACTGGATCGTGATTTCCACAGACGGAAGGACGTACATGCTCAGATCGTCTTAAATTTCATCACTGATCAAGAATATATATACTTTATGGCGTCTGAGATGGATATTTCGATGCGTTACAAACGGAATCACAAAGTGAATATACCCTCCAAAATCTTTTTTGGAGGGTATAAAAATATTGTGGCCGCGGGTTTTTGCATATTTTCGCATATGGGTGTGATTTACATAGTCATCCGACGAAAAATAGTGAATCGCATTTTGTTTTGTACTATTTATTTTTAAGAATATGAGTAAAGATTTTTTTTAATTGTTGTTATATTAAACTGGATATCGCAATTTTATGGTATTTGATATACAGTTATGAATAGAAATAAACATTTTTTTAAAAATTGTTGTTTTAAACTTTATATTGCAATTTTAAGGTATTTGACTTTCAGTTTAAGTAAAGCTTACTCATTGCATTTGAAAAGTGTCAAAACAAAGATCAAATTTTAATTCTTATAATTAATTGTTTTCGCGATAGTGATAAAAGTTTGAAAAATATCAATATGGAAATTAAAATAGAAGGTTTATTCTGTCAGTGCCAATTTTCTAGAATGTATGTGCTTGATATTTGGAGTTCTACAGCTGGTAATTATCATTCGAAAGAAAACATAGCTACAAATACAGATCTTTTAAATCGCCTCTGTTTAATTTCAGATCCATTTATTTCTGGAGCCCGAAACTTACCAACAAAGAAAAGAAGTAGTTTAAGTCAAGGAGTTTTAAATTTGCTTAATATTTGATATATATTACTACTATTTTACATTATTACCTTATATTACTTAATAATACCCAATATTGCATTATATAACTTTGTTTAACTTTTTAATTTAGTTTTTTTCAGTGTATATTTCGAATGAATTAAAATGAAATAAAAATTTACAAAAATTGTTTAAAACAACCAAATTTTCATATTAAAATACTTTATGTCAAACATATTTAAAACAGATCTATACGCCAATTAACCCTTAAGAAATCAAATTGTTACTGTGGCTACAGTTGTTAATAATTTTTCCCAAAAATTTGGGAAAAAATATTAACAAAATATAAAGGTCTTCGGGAATGAAATGAGCTGAAAAATTTTGAAGACCGTAGCTTTTTTAGTTTTGGAGCTATTGCTTTTTGACTGTGCAGGAGTGGGAAATTGGTTTTTTTTATACGTGAAAGTAATCAAACAGGCAACTGATGTGGGTTTTTTTTGCTAAAGAAAACTGTCTTATAATTTAGGAAGAACAAAATTGGTATCAAAAATTAAAAAAATAAATCCAAATTTCGAATCCAGGGTTGGACAAGTGAAACATTTTATGGTACATGAAAGTGACCAAAATGATTAAAACTTGAAAATTTTTCTTAAAAAAAAATTACTTTATACCTCATGAAGCGTTGCACTGATGAAAAAAATCAAAAAAATTAAAATTTCGCTTTCAGGGTTGGAAAAATTAAGGTTTTTTTTGGTACATGCAATATTTTGTAGTACATGTAATAACCAAAATGGGTGCAAAATTTGAGTTTTTCTTAAACAAAACTACTTTATACCTTATTTATTATATTATATTTATATAATGTTTATATTTATTAAGATTTGCATTGATAAAAAATTTTTAAAAAATTAAAATTGACGTTGTTTTTATACCCTCCAAAAAAGAATTTGGAGGGTATATTCACTTTGTCATTCCGTTTGTAACGCATCGAAATATCCATCTCAGACCCCATAAAGTATATATATTCTTGATCAGTGATGAAATCTAAGACGAACTGAGCATGTCCGTCCGTCCGTCCGTCTGTGGAAATCACGATTCAGTCCAAACGAAAAGAGCTAGACTCTTGAAATTTGGCATAAATATATTTTAAAACTTAGAGCAGGTTAAGTTCGAAGATGGGCTAAATCGGGCAAGAGGGAAAAAAGTTCCCCTAAGAAGAACAAAACCAACCCAGAAAAAACAACATAATTTTTAAAGTTTTTTGGTTATTTTGTTAAGCAAATGATATATTTTTATGTCAAATATGGTCCAACACCTTAAACTTGGAGCCATTAAATAAAATAAAAATATTTTTTGACCCCGCCCACTTTTGTGGGCGTTATTATAGGCAAAAATAGGATAAAAATTTAACAAATTATTTTACTTAAGCCTACATTCCTTAAAAATAACACTTTTAAGCTTTAATGACGAAGCTGAGACGAAACCTGGTACTACTCTGCCCTACCCCCTCCTTCCCCTTCGCCCCCTAAATGACCCTACCAAAAAAAATTATTTTTTTTAAATTTTGTATATAATCATCCCAAGCATTTATCTTTAGAGTTTTATGACTGCCGATTTCTGCCCTACCTCCCCCCCCCACCTCTTCCTTTGCCCCCTAAATGACCCTACCAAAAAAAAATTTTTTTTTTAAATTTTGTATATGATCATCCCAAGCATTTATCTTTAGAGTTTTATGACTGCCGATTTCTGCCCTACCCCCCCCCCCCCTTCTTCCTTTGCCCCCTAAATGACCCTACCAAAAAAAAAATTTTTTTTAAATTTTGTATATAATCTATAATCATCCCAAGCATTTATCTTTAGAGTTTTATGACTGCCGATTTCAGCCCTAGCCCCCCCCCCCCACCCCCCGCTTCTTCCTTTGCCCCCTAAATGACCCTACCAAGAAAAATTTTTTTTTTTTAAATTTTGTATATAATCATCCCAAGAATTTATCTTTAGAGTTTTATGACTGCCTGTGGCTGCCCTACCCCCTCCTCCCCCTTTGCCCGCTAAATGACCCTATCAAAAAAAAAGAAATTTTAATTTTGTATATAATTATCCCAAGCATTTATTTTTAGAGTTTAATGACAAAGGTGAAATGTTTCCCCCATAGCCCTTGCCAGAGCGACCCCGCCAAAATACAGTTTTTATAGCCTCCAAAGAGAATTATGATGAAGTGTAAGACGGTCTAGCAATGCCCATACGTCCGTCTGTGGAAAACATGATATTGCATATATTTGAACCCCGCCCCCTTTAGTGGGCGTTGACGTACGATATTATATAAAGGAAGTCTGTCCCACCAAGTTAAACATATCAAATTCACTTACTAAATATTTGGAGGGTATTTAAGATTCGACCCGGTCGAATATAACGTTTTTACTTGTTTTTTGCTAACTTAAACTATATTATATTTTAGGAAGAACAAAACTGGTATCAAAATTACAAAAAAAAAATCAAAACTTCGAATCCACGGTTGGACAAGTGCAATATTTTATAGTTCATGAAGGTGACCAAAATGGTTCAAAATTGTAAATTTTTCTTAAATAATAATACTTTATACCAATAAATAATAATATATTATACCCCGTGATAGATTTTTTTTTTATTTGCAATCTATTTTACAATTAAAATAATGAGCAAATTTCATGACTTTTTAATTACATATATTAAGTTTCTTAAAACTCAAAATAAAAACAACAAAAAATACTAAAGGTATTTTGCTTTTATATTTGGCATTTTCTTTTTTTTTTCGGAAGGGGAGGTCAAGTACATGTAGCCTTTTTAGTCTATGTATTTCATGACTATCATCTAATAGGGTTATCGCTAACACATTGGGATGGTTACTTAGTCTATTAAGGTACTTTTCACTGTAGTTATTGATTTCATCTTTGACCATTAAAATTCGAAGGTGCCTGTGAATATTTTTGTTGCTGATAAACCCAGGTGCATTTGTTAAAAGTCAGATAGTTTTTGACAGGTATCTCTGTAGTATCTCCGCGTTAGAGTTACTTGTAGTGCCCCAAAGTTGGATATCGTATGTCCATATCGGTTTAAGTATTGTTTTATACAACAAAATTTTATTTTCTAAGCTTAGGCTTGATCTTGGGCCTAGTAACCAATACATTTTTCTTGTTTTTAAGTTTAGTTGCTCAAGCTTCTTTTTGACATGCTCTTTCCAGGTAAGTCTTCGATCAAGATTAAGTCCTAAGTATTTTACAGTGTTGCAGCTTGGTATTATTGCAACATTCAAATAACAGGCGATGAGTCATGTTTTCTTAGGGTAAATGTGACGTGAACTGATTTTGCATTATTAACTTTAATATTCCATTTTTGAAGATAATCTTAAATAAGGTTCAATTGATTTTGAAGTAATTCAGAAACTGTTACCGGTGATTCGCTAGAAGATAATATAGCAGTATCGTCCATTGTCCATTGGTGCATTAATGCAACCGAAATTTGAGTAGCTTTCATTTATATTTACAAAAAAAATGTGCCTTGTATATATGTTTTAAGCACCAAATTATATGGAGCTGGGATTAATTCTTTAAGTTTATACTAAAGTCCACTGTGCCAGACTCGATCAAACGCCTGTTGAACATCTAAAAATACACCAGAACAATACAAAAATTTTTTTTAATGCGTATGAAATGTTATAACAATCCGATGACATTGTTCTGTAGTACCATGATTATGCCTAAACCCAAACTGATGATCAGGTATAATATTTTGTTTTTCTAAAAAAGGCATTAACCTTTGCAAAAAGAGCCTTTCAAAAACTTTCGAAAAACTAGACAACAAGCTTATTGGACTATAGGATGCAACATTATTTTCAGCATTGCCAGGTTTCAGTGCCATTATAATCTTTGCATTTTTGATGGAAAATAGTTAAGTCTTAAAATAGAATTATAAATTGTTGTAAAAAAAAAACAATTCCTTTTTCGGTAAAGATTTTAGAACTTTGGAGTCTATATTATCGTAACCAGGAGTTTTGGAATTATTTAACTTATCTATTAATTTTCTTACTTCGACTGGAGATATGGGTTTAATAGGGCGATCCATTTGACATGGTACATCTAAAAAGTACAATGGGATTGTTTAAAATAAATGGGTTGAATGTTGATTCTAAGTGTTCCTTAAAAGCATTGGCCTTACTGATGTCTGATCTACACCATTCACTATTTAAACCTTCTATTGGGATGTTTTTTTTATTGGAAGTTTCAAGTATTTAGTTGCATTCCATAATTTATGCTCGCTGTCATTAGTAACCAGATTCAAATTTTTTAAATAATTGTTTAACAAATCGTTTTTGTACTCTTTTATGCGCTTTTTCAGTTGCTGGGATGCTCTATTAAAATGAGTTTTATCAAGTGTGCTTCTGGTGTTTTGATATATCCCCCTTAATCTCCTCTTATTTGCAATAAGTTCTCTAATTTCAGCCGATAGACGCACATTATTACCATAAGTATGCTTTTGTGGAGGAGTAGCTATATATGCTACTTCATGAATTGAATTGGTAAATGTTTCAATAGTATCCTCCAAATGAATACCATCTTCAATTCTTATATTTAAATTGATGTGTTCTTCTATCCACGATGTAAACAGGTGCATGTCTGTTCTAGATGTAAGTACTTTAAGGTTCTTTGCCACAGTTTGAATAACTAAGTTGAGTGTAAGAACCACAGGACTGTGATCAGAGCTTAAGTCGGCATAATCAGTTATGTCCATAGATGCCATTGATATACCTTTGAAAATGAAGAAATCTAGAAGGTCGGGTATCTTCCGTGGATCACTCGGCCAATATGGCCTGTAGAAATTGCAGAATATTTATTTTGAGATATGCATTTATACAATTCCCATCCCTTTGGATTCATCAAGCGTGCACCCCACCAGGGATGCTTTGCATTGAAATCGCCTCCAACGATAAATTTTGCACCAAGTTGTTTAAAAAAATCTTCATACTCTGAACATGTTACACTATGTCTAGAAGGAAAATAAATAGAAAATATACTTATTTCATTATTATCACATGTGATTTTTACACCAGCAGCTTGCAAAAATTTTTTTTTCAATAGAAGAAAGTGTTTCACATTTAATATTCGATTTTTTCAAAATAGCGGCACACTGTGTAACGAGGGTGGCCAAAAATGGTTAAAGTCAAGGTTAGAATTTGAACGGTTTTTTTATTCGTGTTTTTTAAGAATACTCTAGTTGGATGATATCTAAAATATCTTCTTAAAATGTTCACAAATTTTAAAGTTATAGTGGTTCAAAGTTAAGGTTTGTGCACACCATACGAAATTTATGGGAAAATCTCAAATTTTATGTTCATTTATAATACTAAGAATTTAAGTATTTGAATGTAACGGCTACCAAAATTTGTAACAGGGTTGTAAGGGATGCTTCTAGTTATGAATACAACACTGTTTTTGTTTACAAATAATGATCATATGCCAGATACCGTTAGTAAAAGATAGTGTGGGTGCTGTTGGCTGAAGTAGTAGAACACAATACTATGAAGTGGAGGGTCGTGAGTTCGAGCCCGCTCTGAGTCATGAAATATTGTGTTGAATTCTTCTGATCAGCATTAGTTCATGGTTGTGTTAGTTGTTTGTTGTGTTCCTTAGAAATAAATACACGCTGCACTTTTCAGATATCTTTCAAAATTCAGTCTTTATTAAGTATATGGATATATGACTAGTCTCTGTATTACAATTATCTTTTTCTTTTTCAGATCGTACGTGTGTTAGCTATAAAAACGTGTTAAGGAAGAAGGAAATAATCAGGCCACTCGAAGTGACAGATAGAAAATATGAATAGTAGGGTTGCCAGATATGTAATATATATATTTGTTTGTGACACTGCAATCTCCCCCACTTAAATACGCACATAGTCTTCAAGATATGCTGGAGGTCTTCTGACTCTATTGGTACTTCTCGTCTCGTTCTGGACTTGTATCGTCTGATGTCGAACTAACGGTTCAGGGTTTATCACCAAAGGGGTGGTGACTCTACGTTCGATTTGCACCTCTTCAATTGTAGGCTTTTTTCGTTCTAGCGGCTGCGTCGCGAACGTTACAGATTTTTTTGGCTTGGATACCCCCGATTTGTAGAGCTGGTTTATATGGCGTTTTAGCTCGTAACCATTGTCGAGTTTTACACAATAATGCAGACGTCCAAACTTAGCTTTTATAGTTCCAAACTTCCATGTTGGCTTATTTTTATTGTACCATCTTACTTGCACTCTTTCTCCCACGTTAATTTGACGAACAACGGGTGTTATTAAAATTGATTTTTGTGATCTGATTGGACGCATTGCATCCAATTTTATTCTCAGGTCACGACCAAGATATCGATTTGCCGGACTTTGTCCGTTCGCCATAGGTGTTGCTCTATAGCGAAAAAGTATTTCCTGCACTTTAACATTGAGTTGTCTTGTGTCGTCTTCCATGGCTTTTAATTTTGATTTTATTATCTGTACATACCTTTCAGCTAGCCCATTTGTTGCTGGATGACCTGGAGCTATAAACTTCTGTACGATTCCGTTATCAGCGCAATACTTTTTAAACTGGAAGCTTTGGAAAATAGTGGCATTGTCAGAAACTATTATTTGTGGTAAACCATGTGAAGAAAAAATGTCTTGTAATAGGTTAATAGTTTTTTCCGAAGTTGGTGCATCTTTTAATATTCTTATTTCGGGCCATTTTGATTTTGCATCTACCAGGATTAAAAGGTTGTAGTTTTGGAACGGTCCAGCATAATCTATGTGTACTCGTTGAAAATTTTCCGTCGGCTCTTCCCAGTGATGCATAGGTACTTTTGGTGCACTCTTTTTTACTTTAGCGCAGTCTGTACATGCTCTAACTAGTAGCTCGATATCTGCGTCAATACCCTTCCAAATACAATATTTACGGGCTAACTGCTTCATTTTTACGATGCCAACGTGCGTTCTATGCAGTTCCTTTAGAATATCTTCACGTAATTTGTGTGGTATTACTACTCGATTTTTGTTAAATATTACGCCATCCTGAACTGAATATTCAGCATCACAATTTTTCCCACTTAATAAGTCTTGTCTTAATTTTGACAGTTCAGTATCTTGCTCTGTTTCTTTTGCAATATTTTCAGAGTTAATTGCAAACGTAGAAATCTCGTTAATTAATTGATCCTGGATGTTACGTACTTCCTCATCTAAAAAATGCTTAAACTCTGTTGATTCTGCAATCGGTGCTCTAGACAAACAATCAGCGTTAACGTTATCTTCAGCTCTGCGATGTCTTATTTTATAATTAAATCCCTGAAGAAACGATGCATATCGTAGCAATCTAGCAGATGTCATTGCTGGTGTTTTTGCGTTTTCGTGCAATATTCTGCTAAGTGGACGATTATCCGTTATAAGGATGAATTCTCTACTATGGAGATACATAAAAAACTTGTCGACTGCAAAAATTATTGCTAGGGCTTCTCTGTCCAATTGACTATAGTTTTGTTCTGCTCTGGTCAATGCTCGTGAAATAAATGCCACTGGATGCTCTTCTCCATTTATTTCATGAGATAACACCGCTGCTATCCCGGTTGGGCTGGCGTCACAAGCTAACGTTACTGGCAATTTTTCATCAAATGGGACTAACACTCTTTCCGTTGTTATTTCGTGCTTTAATCGTTTAAGGGCTGCTCTGCATTTTTCGTCCCATTTAAATTTTTTATTTTTTTCTAGTAGCTGACGTAACGGATGCGTAATCGTAGAAACATGTGGTATAAATTTTGCGTAATAGGTAACCATACCAAGAAACCTTCTTACGTCATCTACGTTTTGTGGCTCTGGCATCTCCACAATTGCTCTAACTTTTTCTTTGCATTTTAAAATTTTATTGTGACTTACTACATACCCGAGATATTTGATTTCGTTTTTAAAATATTCACATTTTTTTTTTGTTCACATGTAAGTGATGCTTGTTTAGTTGATTTAAGCACTTGATAAGTCTCTCTTCGCACTGTTGTAACGTTGGGCCGTGGACTATTATGTCGTCAAAATAAGATATTGTTCCTTCTAGTCCCCGTAAAATTTGATCCAAAATGCGATTGAATTCGCTAGGAGCGGTTTTTATACCAAATGATAACCTATTCATTAAATATGTGCCCCGGTGTGTTGAAATTGTTTGTATTTGTTTACTTTCATCATCCACTAACACATGAAGATACGCTTTATATAAATCCAACTTGCAAAAATACTTGGAGTTCTTCAAACTATTAAAGATTTCGTCTATCTTTTTTATAGGATAGTGTGCTGCTTCTAATTGTGGGTTGACTGCGACTTTGTAGTCCACACACAACCTGACGTTGCCATCTGGTTTTGGTATAACGACCAACGGTGAACCCCAATTGCTGGTGTTTACCTTCGTTATTATGCCGTCACGTTCCAAACTGTCTAACTCACGTTCTACCTTCTCACGTAATGCGAAAGGCACCTGCCTTTCTCTTATAAAAACAGGTTTAGCTCCCTTATGCAGCTTTAAACTACAGACGACATCAGGTATGCACCCTACTTTTTCTTTAAAAATTTCTGCAAATTGATGCTCAATTTGTGTAATTGTATTGATTCGTTCATTACCTGCCTGTTCAGTTATGCCTAAATCGATGTCGGAAAGATTGATTTTCAAATGCCTTATCCAGACTCGACCTAATAACGCGGTATGTTCCGATGAAACAATATACATATCTTCCTTGGATGACCTGTTTTTGTATGTAACGTTGACAGTAACGACGCCCAATGGTACAAAAATATCACCTGTATATGCACGGAAGGCAATATTAGTTTTGTTTATCTTTGCTTTAATATTTAATTTTTTAAACTCCTTTTCCGGTAGTAGTGTATAACCTGCACCTGAGTCTACTTCAAAAATTTGCTCCTTATCGTTAATGAATACTTTTATAAAAAATTTTTGTGTATCTACTGATGAAATTACATTTTTGTTATACATATCAATTATCTGATTTACGCCAAAAAAGTTTTCATCACTTACGTAAGTTTTAATTGCATTTGTTGTATTGCTCATTTGCTTTGATTTGCTTTGTTTCAATTTACTTTTTATGCACACTTTTTGCACGTGACCTGTCTTGCCACACGATTTACATTTTAGGTTATTCTTGTTACTGTTGCACTCTGTCGATAGATGGTTGTCACGGCCACATCGAAGACATAACCCTTCAATACCTAGTTCGCTGTAATTTGCTCTTGCATTCGATTTTGATGTGTTATTTTTATATGTATTTCGACTACGGCTTGCGGTTCTGCGGCTGCGACTGCACTGTGTTTGATATATGTCGGTGGTTGAACATGTTGAATTATTGCCAATTGTTTTGTTATCTACTTTTGCGGCTTCTAGTATTGTAGCTTTTTCAATTATTTCTGAAAATGTTGCTTTTGGGCTTTGGAGAAGTTGCTCACGAATGTAGCTATCACGTACACCCCTGATAAACTGTGCTCTAAAGAATAAATCCGATACCGACTTTTTACATTCGCATACAAACTCACATTCTGCTCCCCTTTTTTTCAGTACTGCTACAAAATCTGAAATGGACTGATCTTCGTTTTGCACTTCACAAAGAAAACGGTGTTGTTCTACTAAAACATTGCGCTTAGGGCAAAAGTGTGTTTCTAATAGATTAACAATGTCATCGTACCCTAATTGATTTATGCTCTTGGGTTCTGCCAGTGTAGCTAATAACGAATATGTTGATGAACCCACGTATTGAAGTAACATCTTTGCACACATTGCTTTATCGTGAAAAATGTTTTTTACTTGGAAATGCAGCTCCAGTCGTTCCTTATATGTTTTAAACTGCTCATTTTTAGGATCAAATGTGTCGAAATTTGAAATGATATTTACACTGGTGCTGGATGCTTGTTGATTTTGTTGGCGTTGCATTGCCGATGTCATAGCCGTGATGGCTTGTAGTAGCTGTTGCACTTGAGCTTCCATTTTTGTGAGGTTAAGTTTCTTACACGGCTTTTACTTTTATCCTCGTCGCCAATCTGTTGTGTTCCTTAGAAATAAATACACGCTGCACTTTTCAGATATCTTTCAAAATTCAGTCTTTATTAAGTATATGGATATATGACTAGTCTCTGTATTACAATTATCTTTTTCTTTTTCAGATCGTACGTGTGTTAGCTATAAAAACGTGTTAAGGAAGAAGGAAATAATCAGGCCACTCGAAGTGACAGATAGAAAATATGAATAGTAGGGTTGCCAGATATGTAATATATATATTTGTTTGTGACACTGCAGTTGTTGCCAGCCTGTTTCAATGATAAAGGCATAGTCACTGGTCACTGAACATAATTGGCAGCGACTGACACCATCATGTACTAAAAAAAAATCAGAGTAACAGCACCCACCTTCGTCGGCCCTGTAGCAAAAATTAGCCGGCGAAGTAAAAGGTTGAAATAGCTACAAAAAAAAACTGTCTATCTTCTCATCTTTCCTAATCTGTACCCTCAATACTATCCCCTCGTTTTTAGTTCTGGCGCAATGCATTGCATATATAGGGGTCATCTCCTGAGCGCTGGTTCTACTTCTAAAAAAAAAAAAGATAGTAGTGAAAATTTTTCAGCAATAGTGAACTTTCGTAGAGAATTTTAAAAAAGTACAAATAATACTTTTCCTTTTATAGCTACAAGTATGTATTTTAATATATTTAAAGTTTAGCTGCCCGAAATTGCCCGAATTATTTTTGTGACTGTTTTTTATTGTCAACCTCGTTGCGGATTCGTACTATTTTTCAACTGTGGCTAGAGATAAAGCAAAATAGACCCTGCGATGTTATGCGTCATATAAAAGATTTTGTAGAAAATCATTTTAAACGCGTATTATTAGGAAAGGAACAAGGGAAAATAAGGCTTACTATTTTAAAATTTTCGAACAATTGGTCTAAATATCATTGCATGAGAGATAGATTTGAAACTGAGTTGACTGACTGGCTAGATAGCGAATAATTTGATGAATTCATTTGTAATGTAAGTTTTCGTATAAATTTTTGGTTTTGCAATAAAACTAAATTGTGCTATACTATATTAGGAAGCAAATACAAGTAGTAGAGGCCGTCCGAATGTTTATTTTGAGGATGGTTCAATGAGAACAAAAAGGAGGCGAGTGGAAGAACTTGTGGCTTCTACCTCATCTGAGTCTCTTAAAAAAGCAGCAGAAAGGGTAACAGGTTCAAATACATATAAGAAAGTTTCTGTTGAAAGTGCTCTAGCATTATACATTGATATGGATTTATCTATGAGGCACTACAATATGATGAGAAAAGTAGTAAATTGTGTTCATGCAGATTGCTTTCCGTCATACATAAAGTAACAGAAACTTCTGCAGAGGTTCCCTTACAAAAGATATTGGATAAAACTGTAAGAAGCATTTTAGATGTTCGTGATACTGATACCGAAAATGATATTGTTTGTTCCTTTACCCTTGTTGGTTTGGGCAAATGCAAGTGGTAAGTGGTAGGAAAAGAAAATAAAGATAAGGTTGCTGAGCAAAAGAGAAATATTCAAGAAAAATTTAAGTCGGAAATGGGTCTTATAGTTGATAAAGTTAAAACCGGGAGTGGCACAACAAATGATGGCAATACTGCAAAGCGATTCTCAGCTCAGATTACTAATGTAGATATAAGGTTAATGAAAATGTTTTACATTATTTTAAGAACACTTTCAAGTGGTCATTTTATATATATATATATATATATATATATATATATATATATATATATATATATATATATATACTATATTAGCGCGTCTCGAAAAAAAAAAGTTCGCCGTACACCACAGAATATAAAGTATTGTTGCAAGGCAGTTTTGAAAAAAAAAATTTTAATTTTTTTTGCCGAAAGTAGGGGTCGCCAAACCACATTTTTCGTTATATCTTCGACATTTATAGTCCTATCTCAAAGTGTGATATATCGATGTTTTCGTCTTGAGGAGGCCAATATTTTGATTTAATAGTCATTAACCTCAAATATCTCATTCTAGTATTTACCTACCAGATCTCAGTTTCTACCACCCTATTGTCAGAAAATTAAAGTCCGCAAAAAATCATTAAACTTTTGTTAAAGAAGTTTTTCGATATTTCCAACAGAACTGTTAAAAAATACAATTTATGTTTTTTGCCGAATGTAGGGGTTACCTTTTTGAGTATTTTTGTCAGATTTTCTGTATTTACTGTCGGATCTCACAGTGAGATATATCGATGTTTTTGTATCGAGGAGGCCAATGGTCATCTTTAATATTCATTGACCTCAATATAACCGTTCTAATAGTTAAGGCTGTTCTTATGAAATATTTCCATAATTCCGGTAGATCTATAAGAAAAAAATTCATGTTTTTTGTCGAGCCTAGGAAATGTGATTTTAAATTGATTTGAAATTGATTTGAAATTTTTCGTACAAAATTTTATACCCGGAAATCCATCTTTCGGTTAGACGTTAACGGGAGATTAAGTAAATTCGAGTTAGTTTAAATCCTCTAATAATGGAAGTAGTACCGTTATTACTCTCATAGTTTATTTATTTTTGTATTATCCATGAAATATCTGTTGGAATTATCAATATTTAATCGTGTCGTGTCAAGAATTAATTTAAATAAACTAAAAAATGTCTTTTACTATCAGTGAATTAAACAACACTAAATTACCAACTAAGGGTGATGTTATTAATTTCTTTTTACATCTTCGGCATAACGCTGGTAGAATTCGAAAGCTGGGTGCTTTTAAACAAGAAGTTTTGAGAGGTATCATCATTTTGTGGCAGCGCGCAGGCATTCCAGTAATGTCGGTAAGTGGTGTTCGTAAAAGTTTGGATAAGCTTCTGAATGATTACTATAAAATGGTGAAATATAAATTCGAATACAATGTAAATGAGTGGAATAGATTGTTCTTAATTTCGCGTTGTAAGTGCGGTATTGAAAGAAATATTGCATGCAATTGCACAGCCTCTGATAAAATTCCAGACCACGCAAAAGAGTTTTTCATCGATCAGTGCGGTCCACGATTGTTGACTATAGATTATGTTGCTGATATGATGTCGACGAGTAGCAACGGTGAAGAAATGTCGAAGACTGTTGAATCATCTTATGGGTTGCGTAACGAATTTGTCAGCGTTTGGTATAATGTTGGCAGTGAAGAAGAGCAGGAGTTTGAGGAAAATGTTAACGATGTATCACAGACTTTAAAAAAATTTGTAGTGGCTGACATTTCATTGCATAATTTTAGTTCAGCTTTGGATCGCAGCGACACATCAGTCCGAAACGGTGCCTTACTTGCGACCATGTTAATAAAAGATTTAAAGCGATGGAACTCCTACCAACACTGGTTACAAAAATGGAATCATTCCAAGAATGGAACGCCAGTTACAGAGGCCGTTGCAATGGTTCGTGTGCCTATTCCACTTCAATGAACTACCATTCAGTGCTTTATTGAGATCATTGCTTGGCAAACAGAAAGGACCTGGACTCTGGCCAGGAAGTATTGGAGAAGGAATTCAGAATTGTACGCAGTATTCTGTAAGTTTCGCATACTTTTCTTCAATGAAATTTTAATCATGCCATTAACAATTCGGATCTCTATTGTTTACTCCATTCTGTTAGGTCAATAAAAATTTCGAGCGAATTGAAATGGGAGAAATGCCAGCAAACATAGAAGGATGGAGTATTCGAGGCGATCAGTCGTACTTGTATCGTATGGTTCGAACTGTCCATACCGGAGAATGCGATGACAGATTAGCTAGCGAGAAGCCCGGAGCTATTAGCACAGCGCGCTGGTTGACAACTGCCTCTAGAATTCTCCGGTTTTATGTAACGTGCGCTAAACCCCCAGTTATATTGAAAAAACTGGCTGAGTTTGTTATGAATGTTTACGCGCCATTTTGGTTTCTTGTGAAATGCCAACCCCTTGCAATTCACGGAAGTCGCCAAGTTTTTAAATATATATCTTGGATTCGTCAATTGCCAGAAGATGTTCAACAGATACTTCGTCCGTCGATAGAACATAACGCGTACTTTTTCCACCCCGAAAATGTATTGTTATCGATGATAACGGACCAACATCCGCTAGTACGTTCAGACGGCTATAACAAGATTTTGTCTGCGCGAAATGAAGCAGCAGTAGGCATTCGTCAAATGTACGGTGCACAAGTTAAAAATTTCATAGACTTCGAAAGTGACTCATATTACCATATGATCAATTGGACCAAATTTGAATTGACTGAGCCGCCGTGCTTGCAGTTCTATATGCAAGACCAGCTGGAAGCATTACAGTTTTCAAAAGAAATAATCGAGATACCAGGTAGCACAAGAAAAACAACTTTGTTTGATAGTTTTGTTGACTAACCTTAATTAATTTCACAGAATATCCGTGCCATTCTCAAAACACCGAGCGTTTTGTTCATGTAGTACATGAGTCTGCCATGGCTGTTACCGATGAGCAACGCCTAGGCCACATTTTTTCCAAGCTCGAAAGCCGTGAAAAATATAGCCAACTTGGGTCATTTCAAAATATGATTAAATAAAATTGTTTTAATATACACAGATCTTTGAATTTTTATTGTATTGGTACAGATATTATGGTAAGTTCGAAAAGAGTGTATCACTATTTAAAAAAGAAGATACTAGGCAAAAACATCGATATATAATACTATAAAATCCGACTGTGAATACCGAATATATGATAACTGTTTAAAAAGTCAACCCCTACATTCGGCAAAAAACATAAATTATATTTTTTTAACACTTCTGTTGGAACTATCGAAAAACTTCTTTAACAAAAGTTTAATGATTTTTTGCGGGCTTTAATTTTCTGCTATTAGGGTGGTACATTAGGGTGGTAGAAAATGAGATCTGGTGGGTAAATACTAGAACGGGATACAAAATACCATTGACTATTAAAGCAAAACATTGATCTCTTTGAGACAAAACATCGATATATCACACTTTGAGATCCGACTGTAAATGCCGAAGATATAACGAAAAATGTATTTTGGCGACCCCTACTTTCGGCAAAAAAAATTAAAAAATTTTTTTTGAAAATGTCTTACAACATTACTTCGTATTCGGTGGTCTACGGCGAACTTTTTTTTTCTTGCCTATATGGCGAGACGCTCTAATATATATATATTTATATATATATATATATATATATATATATATATATATATATAAATATATATATATATATATATATATATATATATATATATATATAAATATAAATATATATATATATATATATATATATATATATATATATATATAAATATATGTATGGTACTATATGCCTTCAATTGTGCACAAAATTTTAGGTATACTTTTTATTAAATATTCTACCATCCCCCTCGGAATGTTATCAGAAGAAGCAATAGAATCAAGTCATAAAATTATAAAAAAGGAAGATTAAAACACACGAGAAAAATAAGTAGGACTGCCACCATGACAGACCTCATAAATTATTTTATTCTGCAGTCAGAGCCAAAAATTTCGATACATAGCCAGAAACCCCTTTTAACTAAAAGCGATTTAACTGATTTGAAAGAGTATTTAGTTGAAAGAAAAAGATTTAACGACATAAAAACTGCTAATGAATCATTGGTAGAATCTGAAAGTGATAACAGTGATAGTGGTTAATATAATTGTTGTTCCTGTTATTTATATTTTATGTATGTTTGTGAAATAATGTTATGTTAAATAAACAAAATTATCTAATTGATAATTTGAAAGTTATGAAATTTTTTATTTATTTTGGTTGTATGGGAAGTGGGCGTGGCGTTTGACCGATTTTTTTGAAAATTGGCAATGTGTTACAATATTACTAAATATATTCACATGATAAATATATTCACTAAATAAATACAATTTTTAATTTTAGGTTGTATGGGAGGTGGGCGTGGCACTTGTCAGATTTTCTCTAAATTTCGCATAAATACTTCCTTTCCTAAGAAAAACATTCATGGCAAATTTTATCCTCCTCTATTATCAGGATGATTAGCAATAACCAAATCGTAATCTTTTATTTTGAAAAATTATCTATCAGTAAAATGAGTTAGTGAGATTAAAATATATCAATATAATTGGTTTTAATGAAAATTTCTATTTTATTTTTGTGCATTCCATATTGCTATCCTTATATATATTTACATATTTCTGCCATTAACATTGACATCATATCCATTAAATTTTCCATCATTTTTTCAAGTCTGTCCAAGCGACTGTTTTCATTTATATTAGAGGTTCTGACGGCATCTGCAAAAGACACTTTAAATATATTTTTGGGTTCACTGTTGGTAATATCGGTTAATTGGGGGTAATCACTATGATTCGAATTGATGTAGTTTTGTTGGCCACTCCGTCTTTTATTTCTATTAGACACTAGGTCTTGATAAACTTTACGACCTCTGTAATTAGCAGTGTGGTTCAATATGCAATAAGTACAACGAGGTGGAGTATCAGCGGGTTTCTTCACTATACTCAAGGGTGATCCTTGCAGCACTTAACACATTTGTAAGCCTTTTTACAGTATGCTTTTGTATGTCCAAATTGTTGACACCGATGACATTGTACCAGGTCGTTGTTTCTTTGTGGTGGTTCAATTTTGACGAGAGCATGATTTATGTACTTTATATCATAAATTGTTTTATTGTTTAGGCCTGGATCTAAGTCTACAAAAAACATTGAAAGTGGCTCTTTCGTTATACGACTTCTCACATTTGTTACATATTTAACTGAGTTAACTAAACTGTTAATTTCCGCTTTAATATCTTCACTTGGGATCGAAGGATGTGAAAATATATGCTTGAACTCTCTAAATACTTAACGACTTTTCTAAATGAATCTACAGTTTTTATCATCAATCTTACTTGACCTTCTCTTAATGATTTATAATTAAAGTCTGTATTTGGTATAATTTTACATATTGCAGGTTGATCATTACTTTCTTCATCATCTCGTGTATCAAGAGTTGCATATTAGTTGCTGTTGGTTGAACTACTTGGAGTATCATATGTATCTTGTCTTATTGTTTTTTTCGGTGATTCAATCCTTTTGCGTTTGATTGTTGTTACACATTGCCAAATTGATACATTCACCTGTATTATGTACGTCGCAGTCACGCCGAATTTGTTTCGCTTTTTCCAAATCATATTGCAGATATCGCTTTTGAGCAGAAATAGAACTCTATCGAAAATCTATTACAAATTGTGGTATTGTGTATACCGTTTTTTAATGTGAAATTCGACAAAAAGCGTCGTTGTGTATTTTGATAGTGACATTTAAAAATAAAACAGAAAAATTACCTAAAAATGAGTAATATAAAAATGTAAGTGTAATTCTATCGATTACACAAAATATTTTCCTAAAACTTTTTATGTACGTACATTTAAGGATAAAGAAGACAACACCAAAAAAATTTGAAACACTTGTGGATGAAATGTGCAAAAATCCAAATATCGCAAAAGGATACCACAAAATCACTGATAAATCATCTATAAAGGAAAAATGGAACGATATTAAAAAAAAGCTAAATAGTATTGGTCCTCCAAGTCGTGAGACGGAAGGTTGGAGGAAGGTGTGGTCTGATATGAAGACCAGCGTTAAAAGAAAACTAATGCACAATAAAATTGAAAGTCATGCAACTGGTGGTGGAAGCTTTAACCAGAAAATATTGATATCTTTAGAAGAGGGCGTAGCAGGATTGCTCCAAATGGACTCTGTAATTAGTCCTGAAGGACCAACATTTGGTATTGAAAATGTACCTGTTAACTTAAATGAGGAGATATGTCAGAGTGAATTAAATAACGATGCTACCATAGAGAATATAAGTATGGATATCCAAACCGATCCGATCAGCACTAAAAGAAAAAGAAACTCTAAAACTGTGGAAAAAATACTCTTCTGGAGCAACAACTAAAAGTTCAAACTGATTTATATAAGGATCTAAAAAGAAGTTTATCGGAGATCGAAAGATATAATCGGAAAGCGCATAAGATACAAGAAGAGCTTCTAAAAGTAGAAAAGGACAAAATTGAGTTGTATAAGGAGAAAGTGAAAAAGAAGGAGGTACATCGATCGACCATGCTAAAATTGCGAATGGAACTAATGAACTAATTACTTTTTAAAATCGCAATACCAATTTTTATCTTACCTAACAGCCATGTATTTCTTTCTACATTTGCATACATCTCTCTGAGATATGACTTTAGATCACTTGCATGTCATACCAAGGAATCGTGCGCTGACCCCGGTTGATGAGGTGAAATGTAGCGTATCTTTAGGTTATGGTCACACACCTATTATATTCAATGTTAGACTTCTGTACAATGTCCAATTAGTTGTACTTACCACCATCGCATTAAGACTATAAAATCCCTTTCTATTATAGTATTTCCAGCGCTCTGAAAATGGTGGGCCTAAAATTTGTATATGTGTCCCGTCTACACATCCAAGTACCCCAGGAAACCCGGTTTTTTCATAAAAATATTCCTTTATTTCAGCCTTTTCTGATTCTCACATTTTAAACGAAATCCGCTTTGGACAAAGTTCCGTAAACATTGCGTCTACACGCTCGTGAAACACGCTGCTCATTGTTGGTTGTGCAAGACCAACGTTGAAATCATTTCCAGCACCCCTTTGATAGCTTCCTTCGGCGAGTATTCGCATAGTTGCCGCCAAACGTAATACCTTACTGACACATGTTGATCTTGAGGGATCACGAAGTCTAGGTGATATCGCATTTAGGACGTACCGGAATGATGGTTTGTTCAGTCTGAAATTTTTTATAAATCTGATTAGGGAGTAATTTGAAAGCATTTCTTCATATATACACAAAAACTCACATTGAACTTGGAAGCGCAAATATATTAGAATGGCATCTTAGCTGTCTGCGGTACTGGACAAGATTTCTGGTTTCTTCTTCCTCATCAGAAGATGAAAAATGCTCAACACTTAACATTTTGAATAACATTTTAATTAATTGATATTTACTTAAATTTATTTAACAGACGAAATTTTCCATCAGCTGATCTGTTTTGTTCAACGTGACTCATAAATTTTAAAAATATTGTACTCTGTTACAAATTTTACAATAATGTAGTCTGTTACAAAAACACTCACGCCGAAAGTGTTACATAATACCAACGGAATTTAGATTCGGGTTCGACTGCGACAATTCTTCATTTCGACTGCGACATACATAATACAGGCAAGAATGATAAAATAAAGATTACGCCTTGCGCATGATTTGCCGTTTGATGACGTAGTAGCCCCCTCGCAAAGGTTACCAAGTCTGTATCATATAAGAAATTTATAATTTCTTACAAAAAATTTATGTATTTTGTAATAGTTGGCAGCCCTGTAATTAATTTACTCAGAGAGTTTTAAAAAAAGTATTTCATCGGTGCTTAATAAACAACGAATTTCGTGTCATATTTTATAATAAATACATATAAAAAATATTAAAATAATTAAAATTATAAAAAAGTGTTTAAATTTGGTTGTTTAAAAGCTGCAAAACTAAGAAAAATAAAAAACAAAATAAAGTGAAGAGATAAGAAACAGAGCAAATATGAAATGTGCAGTGGGCAAATGCAAACAAAGTAACAGCAAAAAAACAAGTGAGAAATTATGTTAAAACCTAATATTTTGAGTATTTTTAATAAAACGTTTGTGTTTTCAAAAAGCTGTATCGTTTTACAATTTTGCAAAAGATGAAGCTCGAAGGAAGTTATGGGTAATCTTTTGCAAAAGAGTGAAGCCTGTAAATGTGGATAAAGAAATAATTTGTGCTTTACATTTCAAGCAAGAGGATTTTGAAAGAAACTTGAAATTTGAAATGGGTAAGTTAAAACAAAATTAATTCTTGCAGTACATTACTAAGGCGTTATGAATAGGATTTAGCAAACGGCGTGCAAAAATATTAAAATCCCATGCAGTTCCCTCTTTAGACACTAGTGCTATTGAAATTGAAACGACAACTGCTAATGAAACTGAAGTTGCAAAAGTATATGAAAGACTATGTGAAACTGAAAAACAAAATGATATTTCGAATAGTTTTGAAGAAAAATTGGTCACGGAAAATGCTCCACGGCCGACTGATCTTGAAGATCTTGAAAAAGAAGATGGCCTCCAAACTTACAATAAAACTTTGGAAATGAAAATGTATGTACATTTTTTAACATTAAGCAAATATTTATTTGAATCGTTTTTAGAGATGCACTTCTCAAGGAAAATTTTAGGCTGAAAATAGCAAAAAGTCAGTGTGATGTCATTATAAAAAATTTATCATGTCGTATTCAGAAATTAAGCTTTGCAAACGTTAATCTTGAGAAGGCCTTGAGACGTTTGTTCTCTATAAAAAATTTTCTTTTTGAAAACTATATTTTATTTGCAGCAATAGTGAAATATTGTATTAAAAGTAATGAAAATCTACATATATATGGAATTATTATAAAGAATTTGTTTGCTTTCAAAAAATTTAGGTAGAAAAATAACAATTTGTCCCACTGTCATGTTTTTACAATAACATAATAGTTCTCCAACTGAATTTTATTAGCCAATCAGAGCACATGTTGAGTGACGTCAGAGCTCCATCATGCGCAGAAAAGTATTTTTATTTCAGCTTGTTGGCGTAATCTTTATTTTATCATTCTTGTAATACAGGTGATTATTGTTGTTATTTTCTTTGGCTTTATTGTTTACTTCAATATCGTCGTCGCTACAATCACTTAATTTTACCATTGTTGTTAAGCAAAGTTGTTGTTTTACTTAGGAATGCACTTCTTATGTGCATTCTTGCACTCAATTGTTTTGTTTTTTATTATTTTTTTTGTCACAAAAATAAATTTGTTTTTACTTTTATGAATACAATATTGATGTTTATATATATGTATATTGAATATACACAAAACTATTTAAAAAAAAAGAAAATAATTTGAAAAACTACGTCTGATTGCTATCTCGGTCAAACAGCGACTCGAGTTGCATTGGTAAAAATAAACAAAAAAAATTAAAATTTCTCTATAGTAAGAATTTTAACGAACATTCTTATATTGCTATGTTACCTTTCATCATCAGTTATTGTTATAATACCCGTGTTACCGTTTGATTATTTTTCTTCGTGTCCCATTTTTCTGAATTTTTTGTTCCATCATACCTAAGCCAAACTTTTTTGGTTTGAATTTTATGCTTACATAAGTACATGTGAACGTTTTCCAATTTTTTATTATTGGTAGCTCAAGCCATAGCTTAAATTTGTATGTAGTAAGAATTTTAACGAACATTTTTATATTGCTATATTAAATTATCATGTCTTTCTGAGATTTAAATTAAAATTTCGAACAATTAGCCTATAGAATCTTAATTCAATTTAATATAAAATTTCTGTTCCAGGGTTGGGAAGTTGAAGGTTTTTTGTACATGTTATAGTGTAGTACCTACATGAAAGTGACCAAAATGGTTGCAAATTTTAAGTTTTTCCTAAATAAAACGACTTTATACCGAATGAAGATTAGCATTGGTAAAAAAAATTAAAACTTCGCTTCCAGAGCTGGGAAATTGAAATTTTTTTATTCATAAAAGTACACTCAAAATATTCTGTACGTAAAATTAACTGAAATTGTCATATAAAATAAATGAATATTCGATTAAAAACCGGTCAACTTATTATTCATTTAACTTTAACAAAAATATCATTTAATTTTAAATGTTAAAAAATTAACAGACTTAAATCTAAAAAATATTGCTTTTCTCTTTTATTTTGTTAGCTCAAAGAGAAATAGTATTGTTTGAATCAGTTAAAATTAAAATTGCTTA
This sequence comes from Linnaemya tessellans, assembly GCA_951800035.1. Lineage (NCBI taxonomy): Eukaryota > Metazoa > Arthropoda > Insecta > Diptera > Tachinidae > Linnaemya > Linnaemya tessellans. The sequence continues at coordinate 85,628,505 of OX637535.1, forward strand.
AAATTTTAAATGTTTGTTCATTTAAGAATTATTATACGGAATACTTCTTGAATAAAGTACATTCCTTTTCTTTAATAATATTGTGAATATACTTACAAATAAACAACGGACAATATTGAAAGCAACAGAAAATCCGTATTAATGTGTAGTTAGTTTTTTGAATGACTGTTAGAATCAGTTAAAAATAAATTTGCTTACATTTTTAAATGCTTATGCATTTAAAAATAACTGAACGGAAAACTTCTTGAACAAAATACATTCCGTTACTGTCATAATTTTGTCAGTGTAACAAAAAAGGCAACTAACGTCGGTTTTTTACTAATTAAAACTATTTTTTAGTTCAGTAAAAACAAAATTGGTATCAAAAATCAAAAAAAAATTAAATTTTGAATTCAGAGTTAGATAACTGCACTATTTTACAGTACATGAAGGTGACCAATATGGTTACAAATATTAAGATTTCCTTAAATAAAACTATTTCATGCCTCATTAAGAATTGCATTGAAAAAAATTTAAAATTCGTTACCAGGGTTGGAAAATTTAATAATTTTTTCTGCATAAAAGTAACAAAAAGGCAATTGACGTTGTTGTTTTTGCCAATTAAAACTATTTGGTAATTTAAGAATAACAAAATTGGTATTAGAATCTTAAAAAATCAAAGCTGAGACTCAGGATTTGTTAGCAAAACTCCCAAAATCTCCATAAATTATTTTATAATAAGTTGACATAATTTTTTAATACAAATTGACATGTAATAACCTGTCAACATAATTTATACATATTTGATTTAACGAAGCTTGTAATTGCGAAGTAAAGTTCAGGCACCTTCGCCATTTTCTGTTTAAACTTTGCAAGGTGACCTAGCACTTTTGAAATTAAGAATTTCTATATTTTAATACTTTCCAGTAATTTTAAAAACCAAAAAGTACGTACTTATTATCATTATTTTTAACTGAACTATTCCTAATGAATTGTTGTATTTTAAAGGAATTTTTTATACATTTGCATCTTAATCAAGTGTTTTATTTGCATTTGCGTTTTATTCAAAATCCATTTGGAAATTGCTGGCTTGGCCTCTTGCCTTTTCAACATTTTAAAATTCTTTTTGTGGTCCTTTCTGCTCCTCTCAAAAAAATCTTGCTTGGGGTTAATAGCAGCAAATTCCTGCATCACCTTGCCATCAACAAACTTGCCAATCTCGCACAAATTAGAAAATATTTTCGCCAGTAGAAGATCAACAACAAAATGAGCAATCTAATTGTAATTGCTCGTTGTGTTCACATCCCCCTGACGAAAATATGGCGACATGCGTAGACTGTCATAGTACATTTCACTAAAAATGTGCACAAGCCACTGACAACATAACCTTCAAGTGTTCTTCATGTTCAGCTATAAGGCCAAGCTCACCTGCACCAAGCAATGCGGCCACATTAGCAACTACTAGTGATGTGAACAATTCTATTCTTAATCGGGCAGCAGTCTTGACGAATGATTTTTCACACTCTTTAACAACTGACGCACCTATTTGTGCAACCACCACTACTAGTTGTCAGAGACCACTTCAGCATATGAGCAATACAATGCAAAATTTAAATTTGTCTGAACAAAACATTTATTTTACCAGCCTACAAAATAATTGTGGTACAAACTTAAATAACCCATATGGTAGCCTCTGCAGCCATAAATTCGAGTTCAATAACGTCTGCCGTACCAAATTGTACGACAGACGTTGCAACCAATAGTTGCTACCAACCACGAATGCAGAATTCAAGACCCACTGGCCATCTAAACCCAAAACTAACATCTTTTAATACCACTAATAATAATCCACAACATGTATTTGATTCACTACCACACGATTTTATTTCTTGGCAACTGATTTCATCTACATAGAATCCAGCAATAAACGAAACGCCTTTTAGTAATTTCCAGTCTGCCCCAATTAGCACCATTTCACAAAGTCACCTAACTTCACGACAATCACTACCAAAAGAATTGCCACAATTCTCTGGCATTCCAGAAGAATGGCCGCTTTTTTACGCTACCTTTAAATGGTCTACAAATACTTGCGCATTCACTAATGCTGAAAACCTTATACGTCTACAAAAGGCTTTGAAAGGAGAAGCCTTAAACAGCGTGCATCATATGTTAATTCACCCATCCCATGTCCCTGAAGTCATACAAATCCTTCATATGCTGTTTGGACAACCTGAGAAGATAATAAATTCAATAAAAAATAAAGGTTGTTCACGGTAGGCTGGTTATCAGCGTATGTGATTAAATGTTTATATCAACAACAACAAAATACATATAAATAAAATAACCAACTTTGCGCGACCCTTACCCTTGTTTACAAATTATGTAGTTATAAGTTTATTTGTAGTGTTGGAAAATAATACAAATTTAACTTACTGGCAGCACAACAAAAAACAAATTTTTAGCAAATGGCATCTCGAATTTTATATTTAATGTTGGTAACTCTGGTATTTACATCTGTTTTTTGTTTATTAAAAAATAATAAATTTGAGCACAAGTAAGTAAAAATAGTTTCTTCTAAACAAAAATATAAATTAATATTTCATTTATATTCCTTTTCCAGTGTCTAGTGAAAATCGTAAGCGAAAACGGGAAAATGAAGTCAAGAAATGGACAGAGGAAGAAATAAAAAAGGTGTTAAACTATATGCAGGTGCATAGAAATATCGAGGTGAGTTTTTTTTTAATAACGATCATGTCAAACAGTTCCATGGACTTGGTAGCAATTCGATAGTACGTTAGATAGTTTGACATGGTAGCGAAGATATTTATACATGATAATTACTCCATTTGTGAATAATGAATTGCAGAAACCAACCGCCCAGCTTTATTACAAAAAATTGTTAGAAGAAACAAAAATTAATGCAACCTGGAGTATTTTAAAATGCAAAGTTCGCCACCTTAAAGGCACTTTGCAAAAGGCTGATGCATGGAGCAGTTCTACAGGCGCTGGAGTGGAAGAGGGTGATGGTGCAACTACCGTCAAAGGTAAGTTATTTCTCTGTGTTAGTTTGTGCAATCTAATAGTTATATATTTTTGGTGTATGTGCAGATAAGGTGCTTAAAATATGTCCACACTATGAGCAGCTCTCAGACATTTCCCAAGAACAAAGGAAATTGAGGTTGTGGTAATGGATACATCGAGCGAGGGGTTGGACTATTGTCTACTTGATGTAACCGATATCGAAGATGACAGTCAACTAAGTGATGAACCAACAACCTCTTCGGCAGATGTATCATTTGGTCACAAAGTCAAGCGTAGAGCTCAAAATACTTGCTTGGAGAAAATGTCGACAATGGAAGCTCAGCGAACAAACTTTCGAGAAAAGCAACTCAAATTAGAAACCGAAAAGTTCGAGTGGGCAAAGGAAGTTGATAATAAAAAACAAGAAATGGAAAAGCAGAAGATTAACGATGATTTGGAATTAAAGAAATTAGAACTGGAACAAAACGAAAGATTGAAAATGTATGAAATTGAAATGAAATACAAAAGTAATAAATAAAGAAAAATTTTTTATTATAAAATTAATTTTAAAATGTCTTTAATGAAAAATAAAATTATAAAGTGCTTGTCTCTTGAGCTCCGGTGTAGGTGCTACAATAGCAGCAATATCGTATTGAACTTCGCTCGTTTCGTCAGCTGCATTTTCATATTGAGAAAAATTGCGGTCTTCCTATTCCAACAAAATATTATGGAGCACACAGCAGACGAGTACCCATTTATTAAAAAATACTTGACTTTTTTTATTTTTAATTTTAATACGCATTTCTTTAAGCTGCAAAATTTTTCCTTAAAGATTCCAAAACAATTTTCTACCCTAACACGGTATTGGCTGTGCCTTTTGTTGAATTCAGCTTGTTGTTGAGTATCCACTAAAGTTGAATTACTTCGATATGGTGTTATCACGGGTTTTGTCAACTGATATGCGGAATCTCCTGCAATCCATTCTTCTCCACAAAATAAGCGAGCGGTGTTAGTTCCAATAAACGATTTCTTAAGTACTTTGGAAACGTGGTAGCTTCCAGGACTACCCACATCTGCGTGCATTATTCGCAGTTTATGGTCACACAACTTGCAGCTTTGTAGAGTATATTCGTTGGCGAGAGAAATATACCTCATGGTTTCTGTTGGGTTTTTCAGCCAGCTAAATCTCGATTCCGTCTATGTAACCAATACAATATGGTAGCTCATCGAATGTCTGAGCAACAAGTTGACGACGCTCTGCCGGATTAGGCCAATAAATGTAATCTGGCACTTTTTTTAAAATTGCAGAAAACACTTTTTCGGTAATTTTTTTCAGAGTACCACCCATCTCCAACCCCAAACGTTGTTGCAATTTTTCGCACTACAGCAGTTACTCCCGATGAGCCCAAACGGTACAACACGATTGCGAGTTGCAGATCCACGGGAATTTGCAAATTCATACTTGGACACTGAAGGGCTATATCGTTTGAAAATATACTTATAAGACGAGCGAATTGGCTTTTGTTAACACGTAGCATTTGCAAAAAACGTACATCATCGAAACAGCAGAGTACATTATCTCGCCAATGAATAGATTTCGGCACATGTAGCTCATCACCTCGTCGAGAAGATCTGATTGCTGTTAAATCGTCCATTAGTTCATCAATTTCCTCATCAATGGCATCATGGCAATGGTCGGGGAAAGCTATGTCTATAAACGCTATTTCATTTTCCGAAATACATATACTTACTCGGATGTCTATAATTTGTTTTATGCTCTGCTTAGGCATTTTACAAACAATTTCAATTGTAAATTGGTTTTAATTTTATTTCATGTCACAACCAAATTATCGAACAGCTGATTGAAAAAAATAAGTAGATAACCAACATTAAAGGGCGTTCACTAATCCCAGAGGTTATTTTTAATTTTATAACCAAAAAAGCTGATAACCAGCCTACCGTGAACAACCTTATAGAATTAGTTGTATGCCAAAAGTAGCTGAACACAATTTAAAAACATTTACCTCACTACCCTACAAAAAATGAATGACTGGAACTAATACACACAATACATTTTCAAGAAAGAAATCGTGAATTTTTAGTGAAATAAGACATGTAAGTATACTATTTAATATCACACAACAATTACAATAATAATTTATTTTTACAGCCATTAGTTATATCCAAAATATTTCCGGACGAGTGGATTAACTCAAGGAAGAACTCACTTCCTAGGCATAGACCTAGGTGAGCAAAGGAAAATCACAAACCTCTACAAAAAGCTCACCAAAAACCCAAAAGTTAAGGTAAAGTTAGCTAATCAGGTCTATTCGGAAAGTCACTTTCACCACAAATACGTGCTTCTATCACTTTTTGCTATTCTAAAATACATTAGAGATGGCAATGCTAGAAAACATATGTTTTAATGATGTGCAATGAGAAAACATATGTTTTCTTTCACATTGGATGTATTCTAAAATACTTTTTCACCAGCCTTCATTGTAATTTTCGTTCGACGACAATTTTTCCGCGTTAAAATAAAAGAAATTTTAAAAAAATAGGTACCAAGTGTTTTCTACAAATGTAAGTAAATAGTTGACAAAAAAAAAACATTCAATCATAGTTGTTTCTATTTATTTTCATATGTAGGTTTAAAAAACAGACATCTCCACAACAATTCAGAGCCATGGTCGATTTTATGGTAGCGCATCCTGATATTGCAACAGGAACCACCCAACAAAGGCCGGAAGAGCAGAACAAGTTATGGGATGAACTAAACCAAAAGCTTAACTCTATCAGTGTTCCAATAAGAGACGTACCGTCATGGAAAAAGGTAAGGCATATTGTATGTGTGTTTGATGCATAAAATAAGTAAAAATGAATTTTACAGGTGTGGAGAGACTATAAGGCAAACACAAAGAAGAAACTGGTGACTAATAGGCAACAAATGGAGGGTACGGGAGGAGGTCCTAACAAGACACCTTAAATTTTTAATAACCCGTCTAAGATTTTCGTGTTGTTCATCAATTAATAATGCAATGGAATCCATAATAAAGAAAAGTGTTTATGAATTATCAGCTTCCGAAATCTTTTCTTGGATTTTATATGGTCTCTTCTTGAAAGACTTAAACACGCTTTAAATAAATTAGTGAATAATTTCACTTTCACTGTGTATTCTTTGTTTTAAATTATATAGCACTCACATTCAGTGTTTTATTTTTTGTTTATTTTCTTTAAATAATTTTTTTTTTGGTATTTTAGTCAGCTGTTGTCAATGTTGTTTATATTTTTTATAAGAGATTACAAGAAATCGATTACTGAAAACGATATTTCCTCACACGTATTTTAGAATCTGTCGACGTTTAAGTGTCGAAAGTGAACGTTCGGCGACGAAGAAGTGAAGCGCGTATTCCCGAATAGCCCTGAATATAAAATAGTAGGTAAAACTTATTAGATGTTGTTTAATTGGTGTTTGTTTTTTGTTTATTTTAGCCATTCTGGTCTCTTGCAGCGCCAGAAAAACATCAGCATCACGGCCACAAGAAGTAGATCTTAAGTTATTTATTAGTTTGTAAAAATATTAATTTTTATTATAATTCTTGGAATAAAAAATTCTAAATTAAATTTTATAATTAATTTTTTTATTTGAGTTGAAGAATATAAACAAAACATAACAGAGTTGTCAGGTTTGAGTAGTCATTTGATTCTTCAGTACTGAGCAATCAACTGATGAGACATATGTGTATACAAAAAAGCACTAGAGCAGATACGGGCGTTTCATAGCACAATTGTGCTGAGATCATTCACACGTATTCTTACCCTCTTTAATTTAGTCGTCGATGAGACAGCGACGAATGAATATCAGGCGGATGCTTACGAATTTTTTTATATTTTTTTTCAGAATATATGTCCAGAAAACAATTTCACTTATGATGATATGCGAAACATATTTTGTCATAAACAATGCTTTCGATAACATACAATGCCTTTTATACAATAACGGACTATACTAATTCTCCTAATTTAGTAATACACTTAGTCTTATTAATTAGTCTGTGTAAAATCTTATCAAAAATATTTTGAATATGTTTCCCATATGAAAATGATCTTCCATGCCGAAAAATATCAAAGCATATTAAGTTTGATACATCCAACCGCGTATTTTTTTCAAATATTCAGTGCTATGCTCCAGCAAGCAACCATTCTTTTATTTACTTTATTTTTTTCTTGAATGGAAAACATAAGAAATTATTGTCCTATAAGTTTTAATTTTTTTTCATTTTGAGTGTTTACTTAGAAAAATTTGTATTTTTAATTAATAATTTTACGTAATCAACGTTTTTTTCCAACTTAGAAAATATTGCGACTTAGGTATAAATATATAATGCACCATTATCTTTCAAACGCTTGGCTTTTTGTTTGGTGGGTAGCTCGCAAGCTCAACACATACACAATTTACCAATACATTGACGGTGCCCACCACTGGTGAGCAATATTTTCTAATGGCGGCAGAATTAATAAGTACGACAGAGATGCAAACTCACATGTATACAATTGTATACATCAGTTTTTTCATATTGCCCTTAAGAAAATGATACCAAGTTTTGTATAGGCAATGAGGTATTAAGCCCTCAGCACTATCAAACAAATGATTAGTCAAATGCTCGGTAGTGTTCTTGTAGGGTAGCGATTAATGTACGAAGCCTGTTGTCAACAATTAACGCCGGTGGCTTACAAGATGAACTAAATAACTCATCACTGCTTTCTGATTTGGTACAAAAACTCCCAACAATGTACCAAATGCAATGGGCCACTCAAAAAATGATACTAATAAATCAAAACACAAAACAAAATTTGTACGAATTCGACAAATGTTTTTTTAATATTGATATAACAGTCAGCAGTATAACACTTGAGCAGAGTACCAAAAGTCAAAGCAAAGAAAAAATAAATAAAAATGTCTTAAATACCCTTCACAGATGTAATTCTTCTTTCTTTCTTGCTAAAACAGGAAGTAGATTTAATTAAAAGATGTAAGATAGTTTTACTTGACAAAAAAATTTAAATTTGTAAACTTTTTGGTCACTTTCATGTACCATAAAATATTTTATTTGTTCAACCCTGGAGTCGAAATTTTGATTTTTTTGGGAAATTTTTTATACCAATTTTGTTCTTCCTAAAATATAAAATAGTTTTAGTTAGGGGGGAAAAACAACGTCAATTGCCTTTTTGATTATTTTATATATAAAAAAAAATTAATTTTTCCAACCCTGGAAGCGAAATTTCAATTTTTTGTTTTTTTTTTCTCATCAGTGCAACGCTTTATGAGGTATAAAGTAATTTTTGTTAAGAAAAATTTCAAATTTTTAACCATTTTGGTCACTTTCATGTACTATGAAATATTGCACTTTTCCATCCCTGGATTCGAAATTTTATGTTTTATTTTTGAAGTTTTGATACCAATTTTGTTCTTCCTAAATTATAAGACAGGTTTAGTTAGCAAAAAAAAAACAACATCAGTTGCCTGTTTGATTACTTTCACGTATAAGAAAAATATGCAATTTCCCACCCCTGGAAGCAAAATTTGAATTTAAAAATTTTTTTTTTGGCCAATGCAAATCTTCATGACGTATTAAGAGGTTTTGTTAAAGAAAAACTTAAAATTTTTAGTTACTACATGTACTACAAAATACGGAATGGGCCAAAAAAAAAAATTTAACTTTCCATCCCTGGAAAATTTTTTTTATTTTTTTAGTTTTTAATAGATCATTCTGGCTTCCCAAAGCAAGAAATAGGTTTAATTTACAAACATTAAAAAAAATTATTGCTTTTTGGTATAAAATTTGCGTCGAGAAATAGGTGTAAGCCTCCTAGCTCTGGAACCATACTTCGAATCTTTCTGAATGTCAGTAGCAATCTATTTAAGTTCATTTCCAATCCAACGGTCAAAGAACGAAGTCTCTAGCTCTTCTGGGGCTTGAGAAAACTTTATGGGGTCCTATATTGATATCGAAGAAATTACAGACGGAATGACAAACCTATATATACTCTTTCACTTTTTTGTGAAGGGTATAATAAATATATCACCAACAACAAGCAAGAAAGCTCTTTTACACTCTCATAATCAACGTTTATGTGTGGTATGTAACAATAACAATTGTAGAAAAATATCTGGTTGTTCAAAATACCAATCACTCAATCGAGGGGAAAAGTGGAATATTGTACGTAAACACAATTTTTTGTAAAATCTGTTTGATCAAACATAGTGGAGACTGAAATAAAAGGAGAAAATGCGGGGAAGAAGAATGTGAATTTTTTCATCATCCTTCGTTACATGATTATTCCAAGCAAAATGACAATGATAAAATTAAAACTAAACGTGAAAAAGAAAAGGTAGTCATAAATAACACACATAGTGACAAATTAAAAGAAGTTTTATTTAAATTTATGGAAAAAATAAAACAATAAATACATTTGCCTTCATCGATGAAGGATCATCAATCAGTTTAATGGATGAATCATTGGCGAATGAATTAAATATTAGTGGAGTTTCAAATCCCTTGTATTTGCGGTGGACGGGAGGTATGGAACGAAACGAAGAAAATTCAAGAAGATTAACAATTTCTATTTCAGGAGGAAATAACAAACGGGTAACAATTAATGTCTCCACAGTAGAATCATTTAATTTGCCTGTACAATCGATGAATTATGAGAAATTATCACAACAATATCGCCACTTGCGAAACCTGAAATTTGAAAGTTATGAGATTGCAGTGCCACAAATATTAATCGGGTTGAATCATTTTGATTTAGGAGTACCAAATAACACTCGTGAGGGATTGCCACAAGAACCCATTGCTGTCCGTACGAAATTGGGATGGCTGATTTATGGAGCTGTTGGTGAAAAGAAAGCAAGTAAGAATTTTAATTTTCAAGTATGTAACTGTACAACCACTGTTGAAGAACTAGATCAGTTGGTTAGGGATTTTTATTCGCTTGAAAACGTGATTGGAAAAAACAAGGTAGATCCAAAATCTCCCCTAGAGTCTGATGATGATAAAAGGGCATTGGAATTGTTAAATAAGTTTACAAAACAAAAGCCTAGTGGGCATTATGAGGAAATTCGATTTAATTGAGATGCCACCTAGTTATTGAAATGGCATTAAAAAGATTAATATGTTTGGAAAGAAAATTGATATTGAATCCAGATCTTTTAAACATTTTTAAAGAGACAATATCTAAATATTTGGCTAAAGGCTACATACATACGTAAACTAGATCCACATGAAATCGATTGTGTTGATAAAAGGGTTTGGTACCTCCCCATTTTTGCCCTGTTTAGTAAAAATAAATCGGGTAAATCCCGAGTTGTATGGGATTCGGCTGCCAAATTTAATGGCGTGTCTTTAAACAAATTGTTACTAAAGGGGCCTGACTATTTGGCCTCTTTGCCATCAAGAGATGTTCCACCAGGTGCACATACGGCCAGAGAATTGCAATGTTCAACGATTTCTTTGCCGCGAATGTGAGCAGAATAGATCCCCCGATATATACGTAATGGATGTGATGATTTTGGGAGCTTCATCTGCTCTTAGCATTTCCCAATACGTCAAAAATTTTAATGCTACCAAATTTGAAAACATTATTGCTAAAGCGATAACAGAAAATCATTACGTTGATGATATCCTTGACTCTGTTGATAATCCAAAAGAAGCATCGAAACTTATTTCTGATGTTTGCTATATTCATCGCCAAGCTGGTTTTAATATTAGAAATTGGATTTCTAATGATAAACTAGCATTGGAATCTTTCCCTCCAGCTAAAGAAAAGGGCGTGAAATCCCTAAATATAAAACAGGAGAAACAAATTGAAAAAGTGTTAGGTGTTTTTTGGGAACATCAAGAAGATGTAATAACATTCAAAATATCACCATGGCTATCACAAAGTGATATATTTTCTGGCTGAAAAATTCCAACAAAACGGGAGATGTTAAGGATTGCTATGTCAATATATGACCCCCTTGTTTTAATCGGGCATATCATAATGTATGTCAAGATTCTGTTGCAAGATGTATGGCGATCGAAGATAGCCATACACCTTGATAGTCATACATTGATAGTCATACATTCCCCTTGAATTATTTACTAAATGGTCTAAATGGGCTACCATTTTGCCCAATATTGGCAAGATCAAAATTCCTCGTTGTTATTTAAAATTTTTTGAAAATAATAACAACGTTGAAGTACAATTGCATACAATTGTTTGTAGATGCAAGCAAAGAAGGATATTCAGCTGTATGTTACCTCAGATTGAAGAAAGATGGCAGCATAGTGCGCTCAATAGTCGGCGCAAAGACCCGAGCAGCACCTATGAAAATAACTTCTGTACCCCGTTAGAAGCTTATGGCTGCCCTAATAGGGGCTCGATTCGCCAAATATATATGCGAAAATCATAGCATTAAAATTTCAACAAAATTTTATTGGACCAACTCTAAAACGGTGTTGACCTGGATTAATTCCGATCACCGTAAATACAACCACTTTGTAGCCTTCCGAATCACCGAGATTCTAGAGTTGTCATCAATTAACGAACGGGGATGGATTCCAAGTAAGCAGAATGTTGCAGATGATGCTACAAAATGGTCAAAAAAAAAAATCACCAATTCTTCTCGATGGCTACAAGGCCCTGAATTCTTAACCTGTTCTGAAAACGAATGGCCTCAAGCAAATGCTCCACTAGAGCCAACTCAAGAGGAATGTGTAAAACATTTACTTATGATTACAAAATCCGACATGGTTTTTAACACTTTCAGATTTTCAAAATGGACACGTTTGCTGCGGACAGCAGCTTATGTCTTAAGATTTATGAATAATAAGCAACGAGAAGAGCTTACCCAAGAAGAATTTCAAAAAGCAGAAACAAGTTTATTTATGCAGACCCAGCAGGAAAAATATAATTATGATGGTATACTACGTGTTCAGGGCAGAATCGATAATGCTGAAATCCCATTTGAGCAAAAGCGACTTGTTATATTGCCACAAAAAAGTTATATAACTAGATTAATGTTTTCTAAACTGTCACGAAAAGTTTCGTCACATGAACCACGAGACTGCGGTCAACGAAATTAGACAAAAATACTCTCTTTCAAAACTTCGGACAACATTTAAGTCAGTAATTCGGAATTGCCAAATGTGCAACATTAAAAAGGCGCTACCCCAAAATCCCCAGATGGCTGCGTTGCCTCGACCTTGTGTCGCTTCATACGTAGCACCCTTTACATACACCGGGATAAATTTCTTCGGTCCCACCCTTGTTAACGGTTAATCGTCATAAAGAAAAGCGTTATGGGGTCCTATTTACATTCTTGTCCATAAGAGCAGTGCACATTGAGGTTGCACATTCGTTAACAACATCGTCATGCATTCTCGCTATTCGTAACTTTATTGGTCGGAGGGGAAGTCCACATGAATTCTATAGCGAAATGGGACAAATTTTGTTGGTGCAGAGAGGGAACTTCGTGAGGCCTTAGCAGATGTTGATCGGGATGAACTTGTCAAAACTTTTACTACAACAACAAAATGGAATTTTAATCCTCCGGCTTCGCCACTTATGGGTGGTGCATGGGAGCGCCTAGTACGCTCAATCAAAACAATTTTATATCAAATAATGCCTTCAAGGTCACCGAGCATAGAAAACATTATAAATTCCAGGCCCCTGTTGAGGCGTTAACACCGAATCACTTCCTAGTGGGCAGTTCTTCAGTGTTAAAACCTATATCGTCTTGTAATGATAGTGGGGTGATTCTTAAACAATCTTGGTTAACTTCACAGCAACATGGAAATATATTTTGGAAAAAATGGATTATGGAATACCTACCGTCGTTAACGTGTAGGACTAAATGGCGTGGTCGACAAAAACCTTTAAGTCAGGGGGACTTGGTAATCATCGTTGACCCTACTATGCCTCGTAATGTTAGGCAGCGTGGTGAAGTTTTGGAGACGAGATTGGTAGGTGATGGACCAGAAGCGCAAAAATACTTACTAACCATGGAATTCTGGACAGACCAGCAACAAAATTAGCTGTTTTGGAAGTTGCTTCTCAGGAGGAGTCTGGCGGCGAAGATGATTCTTGCCATACTGCGGGGGAATGTTGGCAAAACTCCCAAAATCTCCATAATTTATTTTATAACAAGTTGACATCATTATACCCTTCACAAAAAAGTGAAAGGGTATATATAGGTTTGTCATTCCGTGTGTAATTTCTTCGATATGCACATGGGACCCCATAAAGTATATATATTCTGGATCCTTATGAATAGCGATGACGATTGAGCGATGTCCGTCTGTCCGTCTGTCCGTCTGTCCGTCTGTCCGTCCGTCTGTACGTGAAATCGGTTTTCCCAAGCTCCCAGAAGAGCTAGAGACTTCGTTCTTGGACCGTTGGATTGGAAATGAACTTAAACAGGCTGCTATTGAAATTCAGAAAGATCCGAAGTATGGTTCCAGAGCTGGGAAGCTTACACCTATTTCTCGACGCAAAATTTTTACCAAAAATCAATTATTTTTTTTAATGTTTGTAAATTAAACCTATTTCGTGCTTTAGGGAGCCTCAATGGTCTATTAAAAACTAAAAAAATAAAAAAAATTTTCCAGGGATGGGAAATAAAAAAATTTTTTTTCGGCTTATTCCGTATTTTGTAGTACATGTAGTATCTAAAATTGTTAAAAATTTTAAGTTTTTCTTTAACAAAACCACTTTCTACGTCATGAAGATTTGCATTGGCAAAAAAAAATTTTTGTTTTTAAATTCAAATTTTACTTCCAGGGTTGGGAAATTGCATTGTTTTTATAAGTGAAAGTAATGAAACAGGTCTAGCCAAGCCCCCAGAAGAGATAGAGACTTCATTCTTGGACCGTTGGATTGGAAAAGAACTTAAATAGAGTGGTGTTAAAATTCAGATAGATCCGAACTATGGTTCCAGAGCTGGGAAGCTTGCACCTATTTCTCGACGCTAAATTTATACCAAAAATAATTTATTTTTTTTAATGTTTGCAAACTAAACCTATTTCGTGCTTTGGGAAGTCTCAATGGTGTATTAAAAACTAAAAATATAAAAAAAAAATGTTCAGGGATGGGAAATAAAAATTTTTTTTCGGCCCATTCCGTATTTTGTAGTACATGTAGTAACTAAAATTGTTAAAAATGTTAAGTTTTTCTTTAACAAAACCTCTTTATACGTCATGAAGATTTGCATTGGCAAAAAGAAAAGAAAATTTTAGATTCAAATTTTGCTTCCAGGGGTGGGAAATTGAATTTTTTTTATACATGCAAGTAATCAAACAGGCAATCGATGTTGTTGTTTTTTGTTTTTTGCCAACTAAAACAGTCGTATAATTTAGGAAGAACAAAATTGGTATCAAAAATTCAAAAATAAAAAATAAAATTTCGAATCCAGGGATGGACAAGTGCAATATTTTATGGTACATGAAAGTTACCAAAATGGTAAAAAATTTGCAATTTTTTGTAAATAAAACTACTTTATACTTCAAGAAGCATTGCACTGATAAAAAAAACAAACAAAAAAAATTTAAATTTCGTTTCCAGGGTTAGAAAAATTAAATTTTTTTTGGTACATGCAATATTTTGTAGTACATGTAATAACCAAAATGGTTGCAAAATTCGACTTTTTCTTAAACAAAACTACTTTATACCTCATGAAGATTTGCATTGATAAAGAAAATTTTAAAAAATTTAAATTTCGCTTCCAGGGTTAGGAAATTGAAATTTTTTTAAACATAAATGAAACCAAAAAGGCAATTGACGTTGTTTTTTTTTGCTAATTAGAGCTGTTTTATAATTCAGGAAAAACAAATTTGGTATTAAAATCTTAAAAATCAAAATTTCGACTCCAGGTTTGGACATATGATATATAAGTGACCAAAAAGTTTAAAAATAGTATTTTTTTTGTCAACTAAAGCTATGTTACGCCTCACTAAGAATTGCATTGGTAAAAAAATAAAAATTCGCTTCCAGAGTTGGAAAATCGAAATACTTTTCGTACATAATAGTACATACATAAATTAAAAATTTTGTGTTTTTAGTGAATTAAAGCTATTTTATATATCAGAAAAAATTAGATTAGTATTAAAAAATTAAGAATTCGGTTCCAGGGTTAGGAAGTTGACATTTTCTGATTCATAAAATCAGCCATTTTATTTGTTATTTTTGATTTTTATGATGAATTATACATACTTTATTTATCAGAAAGAAGTAATCTGGTATTAAAAACCAACAACATTAAAAACCAAAGACGATTCTACGGTTGGACAATTAGAACTTTTTGGGGTACATGAAACGGATTTTTTGTTTTGTTTGTAAATTAAATATATATAATATTTTCGAAAGACGTTCATAGGTATTAGATATAAGAGAAGCCAAAAATTTAGCTTCCTAGCCGAAAAATTTAAACGTTTTCTTAAATATAAAAGTAACCGATAACATTATTTTGATATTTTAATTAAACCTACTTTCTGTTTTGGCAAGAAAGAAAGAAAGAAGAATTACATCTGTGAAGGGTATATAAGATTCGGCACAGCCGAATATAGCGCTTTTACTTGTTTTTTAATACAAATTGACATGTAATAACCTGTCAACATAATTTATACATTATTTGCATTTGCGTTTTATTCAAAATCCACTTGGAAATTGCTGGCTTGGCCTCGTGCCTTTTCAACAAAATTAAAAATTCAGTTATAGGGTTGGAGAATCGAAATATTTTGGTACATGAAAGTACCCACATAAATTCCCAATTTTGCTTTTTTTGGTGAATTAAACATATTTCATACTTCGCTAAGAATTAAATTGGTATAAAAATTTAAAAACTCGGTTCCAGGGTTGGATAATCGAAATTTTTTAGTATATAAAATTAGCCATATAAGTTCCTAATATTGGTTTTTTGTGGATGACATATTTTTTTATGCTTCGGGAAGAGTTAAATTGTTATTAAAAACCAAAAAATCTAAAAGACGATTCTACAGTGGGACAATTAGAACTTTTGAAACGGATTTTTTAGTTTTTGTTTTTAAATTAAACATATTTAATATTTTTGAAAGACGTTCAGAGGTATTAGAAATAAGAAAAGCCAAATATTTAGCTTCCTAGCCGAAAAATTTAAACGTTTTCTAAATATAAAAGTAACCGATAACATCATATTGATTTCTTAATTAAACCCACTTTCTGTTTTGGCAATAAAGAAGGAAAGAAGAATTACATCTGTGAAGGTATTTAAGATTCGGCACAGCCGAATATAGCACTTTTACTTGTGCAACTTTTAATAAGGCGTGAAATAGTTTTATTTAAAAAAAACTTAAAATTTTTAACTATATTTGTCACTTTCATATACCACAAAATATTGCAGTTATCCAACTCTGGATACCAATTTTGTTTTTCTTGAATTAAAAAATAGTTTTAATTAGTAAAAAAACCGACGTTAGTTGCCTTTTTGGTTATTTTTATGTATAAAAAAATTTCAAATTTCCATCCCTGGAAGAGAAATTAAATATTTTTTTAATTAAAATTTTATAGGCTACTTATTCGAAATTTTAATTTAATCTCAGAAAGACATGATAAATATTCCAATGCACAAAGGCAAGTCAACATCAGTTTTTGTTATTCCACTTACGCAGCAGAGCTCTACTATAAAATCTTAATTCAATTTAATATAGCAATATAAAATGTTCGTTAAAATTCTTGCTACATATTAATTTTTTTTTACCAATGCTAGTCTTCATTAGGAAAGTGACCAAAGTGGTTACAAACTTTGAGTTTTTTTAAACAAAATTACTTTATACCCCATAAAAATTTGCATTGACTAAACAAATTTTAAAAAATTAAAATTTCGCTTCCAGGGATGGGAACATGATTTTTTTTTTAAATAAAAACAACCAAAAAGTCAACTAACGTTGTTTTTTTTTGTTAACTAAAACTATTTTAGATTTTGGAAAGAACAAAATTTGTAAAAATTTCAAAATAAATCAAAATTTCGAATCCAGAGTTGGACAAGTACAATATATTATAGTACATTAAAGTGACCAAAATGGTTAAAAATTTTTAGATTTTGTTAAATAAAATTATTTCATGTCTCATTAAGAGTTGCATTGGTAAAAAAACAAACAAAAATTAGAGTTTCGTTTCTAGGGTTGGGAAATTGAAATATATTTTAGTACTTAAAAGTAGCCATATAAGTTCCCAATTTCGATTTTTTTTTCAGGGAATTAAACCTATTTTATGATTTGGTAAGAATTAATTTGTATTGAAAATTTTAAAAGTTAGCTTCCAGGGTTGGAAAATCTAATTTTTTGGTACATTAACGTTCCCACATAAATTCCAAATTTTATTTTTTTATTTTCGTGAATTAAACCTATTTTATACTTCAGGAAGAATTAAATTGGTATCAAAATTTTTAAAATTAAAAGTTCAGTTCCAGGGTTGGAAAATCGATATTTTCAGTACATAAAAGTAGCCATATAAGTTCCTAATTTTGGTTTTTTGTGAATGAAATCTTTTTCATATTTCGGGAAGAGTTAAGTTGGTGTTAAAAACGAAAAATATTAATAATCCAATGTTAGGATTGGAATATCGAAATTTTCTGAATCATAAAAGTAACCACATAATTTGCTATTTCTGATTTTTATGATGAATTATACCTACTTTACGTATCAGGAAGAAATAAATTGGTATTAAAAACCAAAAAAATCTAAAAGACTTTTTATTCTATGGTTGAACAATTAGAACTTTTTGGGGCATTTTTTCTTTCGGTTTGTAAATCAAACATATTTATGCCTTTCTGAGATTTAAAAACAAATTTTGAACAATTAGCCTATGAATCTTAATTCAATTTAATATAGCAATATAAATGTTCGTGAAAATACTTACTACATACAAATTTAAGCTATGGCCTGAGCTACCAATAATAAAAAAAAAATGGAAAACGTTCACATGTACTTAAGTATAAAATTCAAACCAAAAAAGTTTGACTTAGGTATGATGAAACAAAAAATTCAGAAAAATGGGACATGAAGAAAAATAATCAAACGGTAACACGGGTATTATAACAATAACATGTTAACATCAGGTTGATACAGTTCTCGTATCCTTTTTCACAATAAAATTTGTGTAAATAGGAACTGTTATCACATTCAACTAAGCCACCTAATAACTGGTGACAAACACAATACACATGAGCACTGATGATGATGGTTAGGTTAGGTTAGAGGGCCGTTGTCTCTGGCATGACAATCCACTTGGGTCCGTCAATTGGATCCCTTTGTGATACCCTTAAGCAGAGGACCTCGTAAGGGATGTCCTCCGCCGTTTCCAACCATCCTGTACCCCTGAGGAAGGATGATACCCCTGAAAGCTCCATGTTTGCCAGACTGTCTAAGTCTGACAGGAATCGGGAGCCCAGAAGATGGAGGACAGTTTCTTCCTCCTCTTCATCATTGCAGCTTCTGCAATAGTCGTTGTATATTAGACCCATCCTCCTCGCATGAGTCCCAAAGCTACAGTGTCCTGTCAGAACAGTCACCAGTTGACGCATGCGCGCCTTGTCAAACTTGAGAAGGTAGCGTGTTTTGCGTAAATCGTAATGGGGCCACGTGGCTCTTGCCACGAGACAGTTAGCCACGCTTTCCCACCTAAGTTGAGCTAGTTTGTATGATTCGCTTTGAATCAGAAACTTGCATCGCGCTAATGGAATGCCAGTGAAGTAACTGATTGTTCAATTCAGTCCCTTGTCTGGCAATCTCATCCGCAGTATGGTTGCCTGGACATCCAGAATGCCCCGGCACCCAAACCAGTGTCACCCTCGAATGTCTCGCTATCTCGTTGATAGACAGTCGGCATTCGACCACAGTTTTTGATGTACTGTACACGCCACTAATAGCAGAGATGGCAGCTTTGCTATCGGTAACAATGAAGATATCATTCGATATCCTATACAGTACAATACGCATATAAGAAACTCGCTTATAAGAAAACCTCGCTTATAAGAAAGACATCATCAGACACCATGCACATTTGTATATATAATCCTAATCCATGTACATTTGCTAAATAATCCTCATATAAGAAACTCGCTTATAAGAAAAACTCTTCTATAAGAAACAAATTCTGAAGAAATATTATACTCCATAAGAAAAATGGTACGTGTATAAAAAAGTAGTATATATTCCCACAATTGAATTTTTCTTAACCTCGGTTAAAATAGATTTTTTTTGTGTATAATTTACATTTATCAAATGTGATTTTAAGTGAAGTGCAATCACCAGTTTTGTTTTTGTTATGTTTCTATCTTTAGTTGTGTACTTACGTATTTATATTTGTACGACAAATAAACGAAATTTACTACAAAATGATGTGTAGTATGTAGTATTATTAAACAATTCATATTTCAATTATATATTTCTATAGGTAATTTTTTAAATTCTGTTTCTAATGTATACGAGTATACGAAAATATCTTTCTTATATGCGTTTCACAGATATAAGAAAGTATTTTTCTTATATGCGTGTTTTCTTTATAAGAAATCTCGCATATAAGAAAGAAAATCGGTGCATTTTTAGACTTTCTTATATGCGTATTGTACTGTACTACCTTAGCCATCTCGCTGCCCGAGTAATAGCAGAGATTTCGGCTTGCAAGACAGTACAACCGTCTTGGAGCTGGAATGGAGATCTTACATTGAAGTTCTCCACGTAGAAGCCTCCGCCCGTTCTTGTTCCCCTTTTGGATCCGTCAGTGAAAACTCTAACTGAATCCTCGGGAAAGGAAAGTCTGTCCACCTGTTCCCTGTCAACGACAATGGAACGGAAAAGTCCACCAAAGAAGGGTCTTGGTACACAATAGTCAATGTTGGCATGGATTTCCGAGTGCTCTCTTAAAATCCTAGCATGCCCATAGTCAGTCCTAGTCCATGGACATACCGTATTCAACCTGACCGCAGAGAATAGAGCCAATTGTCTGGCCAGAATGTCAACCGGGAGCCAATTTAGCATTGCAAAATTTGGTGTAGATCGTAGTGCGCCTGCCATCAGTCTCGCTACGACCCGAAAGACTTTTTCAAAGGTCCTGCGATGAGCCTGCTTGTCCATCGCATTCCACCATACCAACACCCCGTAAAAGAGTACTGGTTTAATAACAGCCTCAAGGATCCAATTGATCCCCTTAGGGTTGATACCCCATTTGAGGCCTACTGCCCTTTTGCATGTATAAATAGCCACTAAGGCTTTTTCCGCTCTCGCCTGTATGTTCTGATTCCATGATAGCTTACTATCCAGAATCACACCCAGGTACTTGGCGGTTTTAGA
Organism: Linnaemya tessellans; assembly: GCA_951800035.1. NCBI lineage: Eukaryota > Metazoa > Arthropoda > Insecta > Diptera > Tachinidae > Linnaemya > Linnaemya tessellans. The sequence goes on from OX637535.1 coordinate 85,648,871, forward strand.
AAGTTTCAAGGAGGTGCCGTTAAGCTTTGGGTGTGTAAAGCTATCGGTCTTATACCTCCTAGTGAAGAGCACCAACTCAGTCTTGGCTGGGTTGATGCCGAGCCCACAGCTGACACTCCACCTACTCAGCAGATTTAGCGCAGACTCCATACACTGAGATATAGTATCCAAGTGCTTACCCGATATCGCCACCGCTACGTCATCCGCGTACGCGACAGTCATAATCTGTCTGCGTTCTAGCCTTAGCAAAAGCGAATTAATGGTCAGGTTCCACTACAGAGGTGACAGAACACCTCCCTGTGGAGTGCCCCGATAGACTGCCCTATATTCAGTGACATCCCCAATCGAGGCCCTGACTACCCTGAAAGTTAGTAAGTTTCTAACAAACCGGCATAAATTGTTATCAATCCCTACTGCTACCATCCCATTGATGATGGAGTCGGGGTTGACATAGTTGAAAGCACCTTCTATGTCCAGAAAAGCCCCCATAGTAAATTCCTTGTACTCAAGAGATTTTTCTATGTGGCCCACTAGAGAATGTAGTGCCGTCTCCACAGATTTGCCTTTAGTGTAGGCGTGCTGTGATTTAGAGAGAAGCTCATTCGGAATGGTCATTCTCAGATGAATATCAATTACCCTTTCTAAAGTTTTGAGTAAAAAAGAAGTAAGACTTATCGGTCTGAAGTCCTTAGGCTTGGTGTGCGACGTGTTACTCCCCTTCGGGATAAAGACAACCTTGCACGTGCGCCAAAATATAGGTATATATACCCTCCTAAGGCCGAGGCCACGCAATGAGCGGCAAAGCGGTGAGCGGTTGAGCGGTGAGCGGCACAGCGGCGAGTTTGAGAGGCAAGTGGCTTATTACTGAGCGTCATTTCTGAGCGGTTAGTGCGGTTAGTTGTAAAATGCCATTACCAAGAGAGATTTGTTTAATGTTTTTACTCGAAAATCGTATTCATATTTACAAGAATTTAATGCGTTTAAGATAAAAAAAAGAAGATTTGGTATTCATCCTATAAATCAAACAAGGCGACATTACGGCGAATTTAACCATTTATATACAAATCCCAGCAAATTTCCAATTTTATCGGTTATATTTTTATTTTTAAAATTTGGCAATCTATCTTGCCATAATAGCGGAAATTACAAGCTCCGCATTCACTTTTGCCATGTTTATACTTCGCCGCTCAGAAATCAACTAAAAATTAGAACAAATTCTATTCCTGAGCGGCGCCGCTTAGCCGCTCAAGAATGCCGCTTAGCCGCTCAGAAATGCCGCTCATTGCGTGGCCGCTTCAGTAGTATTCCATATGTTTTAATTTTTTGCCGCTCACCGCTCAGCCGCTCACCGCTTTGCCGCTCTTTGCGTGGCCTCGGCCTAAGGCCGAGGCCACGCAATGAGCGGCAAAGCGGTGAGCGGCTGAGCGGTGAACGGCAGAGCGGCGAGTTTGAGCGGCAAGTGGCTTATTACTGAGCGTCATTTCTGAGCGGTTAGTGCAGTTACATGTTAAAATTCCATAGTCAAGAGAGGTTTGTTTAATGTTTTTATGCAAAAATCGTATTCATATTCACAAGAGTTTAATGCGTTTAAGAAAAAAAAGAAGATTTTTATAAATCAAGCAATGCGACATTACGGCGAATTTAACCATTTATATACAAATCTGCGCAAATTTCCAATTTTATCGGTTATACTTTTATTTTTAAAAGATAGATTGTCATCTTGCCATAATAACGGTCGGCTTTGTACCGAAGAAATTACAAGCTCCGCATTCACTTTTGCCATGTTTATACTTCGCCGCTCAGAAATCAACTAAAAATTAGAACAAATTCTATTCCTGAGCGGCGCCGCTTAGCCGCTCAGGAATGCCGCTTAGCCGCTTAGAAATGCCGCTCATTGCGTGGCCGCTTCAGTAGTATTCCATATGTTTTAATTTTTTGCCGCTCACCGCTCAGCCGCTCACCGCTTTGCCGCTCATTGCGTGGCCTCGGCCTAAGGCATTCAATGTAAATTACCGTGAGCCAAGGTAGGACAATGTCCGCATTTCTCTGTAGATCCGCTGGAATTATTCCATCTGGTCCCGGAGATTTCAACGGATCGAAGCTGTGTACAGCCCAGCGGAGCCTATCCATATCCAATGGAGTTATGACTGCGCCTGTCGTAAAGCTGCCATCGACAGTGCCTGTTAAAGGTGCCGCCTGGCTGCCAGGAAAATGAGTGTCGAGTAGTACGCTCAGCGACTCTTGACTACTCATGGTCCAGCTACCACAGGGTTTCTGTATGTAGCTGGGTACAACCGGTGCGCTTGATAGCATCTTACGCAGCCTGTTGGTTCCAGATGAACCCTCCACATTACTGCAGAAAGCCCTCCAAGACCTCCTTTTTGCGCTTCTGACAAGATTCTTAAAGCGATTCAACGAGGTTTTGTATGTCGACCAGTCGCCTGATCGTTTAGCCTCGTTGAATAGCCTGCGACATTCTTTTCGTGAATGTGCAACTTCCGGGCTCCACAATGGTGGTTTGGCCCTACCCCTGCAAACCGTTGGTTTGCAAGCCACATTAGTGTCACAGCGAAACGATTCACTTAGAATCCCCACAGCAGAGTCAATGTCCCCAATATTTCTAATAGTTGGAGTGGTCGATAAGGAGTTGCAGAGTACATTGTTCTGTAGCTCCCAGTCAGTCTTCTTTCTGTTAACTATATGATTAAATCTACTTACACCTAACCCTATGTTAAAGTCAATACAGCGATGATCGGATAGGGAGCAGTCATCCGCAACCCTCCAACTGCTAACCAGATTGGTGTGCTCTGCACTAACCAATGTTACATCTAAAACCTCTCTACGGTTAGACACAATAAAAGTGGGTTCTGAAGCCCTGTTGACAATTTCAAGATTATTATTTAAAATGAAATCGAAGAGACACTCACCCCGCTTGTTAGTATCGCTACTACCCCAGGAGGTGTGGTGTGAATTGGCATCAGCACTTATTATTATAGGCGTCCTCGTGCTTATCGCCCTGGACACAATGCCACGCACCTTGCCATTTGGTGGACTGCCCTCATGGTCATGCGCCATATACCTCGAGACCAGCCAAACCGTACCGGACGGGGTCTCCAGAGCAGCTGCTACAGTATCCCCATCACTAAAATCAGATAGGATTAAGATACGCAAAGAGTTTTTAGCCAAGATACAAGATCTAATATTACCTGTGCCTTTGGCAAACAATAGCTTGTAGCTAGGGTTGCCAGTCGGGCTTGTTTTGGATGGATTGTCCAGTTTTTTAATGGCCTGTCCAGTTTCAAGCTAAAAAGAAATTTGTCCAGCTAAAAAGAATTTTCCACAAAATGCTCTTAATATTTATTGCTGCTTTAAAATAATTTTTATAAATTTGCTATAACTTTTTTACTTCAAAGTACAAAAATTTCTAGTAGCTTTTTTTGTTTTGTTTTTGTCTTTTTGGTATAATTTTTTGTTTTCGTTATTTAATTTTAATTCTTAAATACATATCGCTCATATGCTGGAAAAGGTCATAATCAAAGTTTTCAATTTGCAAAGAAGTCAATGGGAAAACGAAAAATTATATTTCTCTCAAGACTTGAATATGCAAGATTTTTACATAAATTTTTTACTTAAGATAAATATAGGAGTGATAATTAATTCTACATTAAAATAAGAAACTAATTTTTTGAAATCTGACGTTGTTGCAGCAAATGAGAGGTATGTAGATATAATTAATAAAATTTTTTGTACAATAAACAAGTAACTTTTCGTAAAAATGTTATTTCAAAATGTCCAGCTTTTTTTTTTAATATCCAGCATTTTTAATTCACATGTCCAGCTTTTTAATAATCTGGATCTGGTAAGCCTACTTGTAGCCCTTTAGTGTCAGTCCATGAACCCGTCCTTGGTGGACCCAGGGTTCCTGGACCATAACCAGCTCCTCCTTCCTCTCTACCACCAGGAGGAGCATCGCAGCGGATGCGGCTTTAGAGTGGTGAAGGTTTATTTGCGTCACCTTCACCATCATGGAGCGCAATTACGGTGGTGTTGGCGTACTCTTGGCTGGATTCCAATAGGGCGTCAGTGTCCTCATCCGCGACTGCCATCCGTTCAAAGAAGCCACCCACCATATCTGAGACTGAGTGGGTGTCCTCTTGCCCGTATGAAGCTACGTCCGACACACCAGCAGCAGCGCCGTCAACAGTGCCGTCGGCAGCAGCATCCCCTCGGTTGCGGTTCTTCTTGACATCGGTCCGGTAGAGGCGCAACAGAATCGTACCGAAACAGTAGAAGATTTTGTTGCCCTTCTTACGGATCGGTGCCAAAGATTCTTTGTTAAGAATCAGAACCACCTCCCTTCTAGACCTCTCGGGTGCATTCACCTTAGCTATCTTCCAATCATGGGTGGGTAGATCCGGGTTACAGTCCTTAAGGATCTCCTAAGGCGAAGAAGGTTCAGCAGGAACTATGGTCAAGGCTCTTGGTCTTCTGGGTATGTCTTCCAAGGAAACCACATCCAGCCTAGAGCCTTCCCACACCTCGCCAATAGCTTCGATGGCCTTCTTCAACAGAGACGCTGAGCGTTCATCCGTGCAGGCCATCAATTTAACGCCGTGCTGGTGCCAGACAGCATCGACGCACTGAGGCGGCGGTCCCGGATTCTCCTTGCGGATCTTCCAGAACTCTCCCGCCAGTTTTTGGTTGACCAAGTCCCATCTGGCATGGGAAATGGCACCTGATGATGAAAGGGTTGCGTCTTTCGAAAACAGCTGTTCTGCTGTGTAAGTTGAATAAAACTGATGCTGACTTTCCTTTGTGCCTTGGAATATTTATCATGTCTTTCTGAGATTTAAAAACAAATTTCGAACAATTAGCCTATGAATCTTAATTCAATTTAATATAGCAATACAAATGTTCGTGAAAATACTTACTACATACAAATTTAAGCTATGGCTTGAGCTACCAATAATAAAAAAAAATTGGAAAAACGTTCACATGTACTTAATTATAAAATTCAAACCAAATAAGTTTGACTTAGGTATGATGGAACAAAAAATTCAGAAAAATGGGACATGAAGAAAAATAATCAAACGGTAACACGGGTATTATAACAATAACATGTTAACATGAGGTTGATACAGTTCTCGTATCCTTTTTCACAATAAAATTTGTGTAAATAGGAACTGTTATCAAATTCAACTAAGCCACCTAATAAGTGGTGACAAACACAATACACATGAGCACTGATGATGAAAGGGTTGCGTCTTTCGAAAACAGCTGTTCTGCTCTGCTGTGTAAGTTAAATAAAACTGATGTTGACTTTCCTTTGTGCCTTGGAATATTTATCATGTCTTTCTGAGATTTAAATTAAAATTTCGAACAATTAGCCTATGAATCTTAATTCAATTTAATATAGCAATATAAATGTTCGTTAAAATTCTTACTACATACAAATTTAAGCTATGGCTTGAGCTACCAATAATAAAATATTGGAAAAACGTTCACATGTACTTAAGTATAAAATTCAAACCAAAAAAGTTTGACTTAGGTATGATGGAACAAAAAATTCAGAAAAATGGGACATGAAGAAAAATAATCAAACGGTAACACGGGTATTATAACAATAACATGTTAACATCAGGTTGATACAGTTCTCGTATTCTTTTTCACAATAAAATTTGTGTAAATAGGAACTGTTATCAAATTCAACTAAGCCACCTAATAAGTGGTGACAAACACAATACACATGAGCACTGATGATGAAAGGGTTGCGTCTTTCGAAAACAGCTGTTCTGCTCTGCTGTGTAAGTTGAATAAAACTGATGTTGACTTTCCTTTGTGCCTTGGAATATTTATCATGTCTTTCTGAGATTTAAATTAAAAATTTCGAACTATTAGCCTATAGAATCTTAATTCAATTTAATATAGAAATTTTTATTTATTTTTTGTGTGTTTACCAATGCAACTCTTAATGAGGCATGAAATAGTTTTATTTAAGAAAAACTTAAAATTTGTAACCATTTTGGTCACTTTCATGTATTACAAAATATTGCAGTTATCCAACTCTGGAATCGAAATTTTGATTCTTTTTAGTTTTTGATACCGATTTTGTTCTTCCTAAAATATAAAATAGTTTTAGTTAGCAAAAAAAAAACAGCGTCAGTTGCTTTTTGGTTACTTTTATGTATAAAAAAATTTAAATTTCTCAACCCTGGAAGCGAAATTTTAATTTTTTTAATTTTTTTTTATCAATGCAAATCTTCATGAGGTATAATAAAGTAGTTTTGTTTAAGAAAAATTCAAAATTTGTAACCATTATGGTTATTACATTTACTACAAAATATTGCATGTGCCAAAAAAAAACTTTTAATTTCCCATTCCTGGAAAAAAAATGTTAATATTTTTATAATAGGTTTAATTTACAAACAACCGAAGAAATAATTGCTTTTTGGTATTAATTTTGTGTCGAGAAATAGGTGCGAGCTTCCCAGCTCTGGAACCGTATTTGGGATTTATCTCAATACCACTCTAGTTAAGTTCATTTCCAATCCTTCAGTCCAAGCACGAAGTCTCTAGCTATTCTGGGGGCTTGGGAAAACCGATTTTACTTACAGACTGACGGACATCGCTCAATCGTCATCGCTATTCATTAACATTAACATCGAACAAATTACTCACGGAATGAGAAACCTATAAAAATCATTTTCTTCAGTGTCAGCTATAAAATTATTGGCATATTCGCACTTATAAGCTATGCAAATATTGTGTAATACTACGCAAACATTTATTTTCTTTACTTTTGTTCATTAGAACCGATCATAGGGATTCTATACGGCGTAGGCAGCCACGGCTGCGAAGTATATCCACCACACCTGGCAAATTCCAATGAAATCCTTAATTTTTTATCGATTTCCTAATATTTTAATTCAATAATTCTGTACATAATTTTGCTTCGTAACGACTCGTACTCCACACAAATGAGTCGTGGCAAGCACCGGGATGAGTAGCGTCAACATACCTTATCCTCAGTTTAATATCGCATATCTATAAAAATTTTCGTGTTAAGTTAGACACATATGTATGTAAGCATGTAAAATATTGTTTTCTATTTACAAAACTTACGAGTGTGACATTCAAGCTATGATTTCCTTTCCGGTTATAAAACATGTGATTGCTCTCTTTCAGAGTTACTATGCTGATGTGAGTTTCGTCAATACAACACACGACTCACTGGATACCATATTTTCCACAAAATTATTGAGCTATAACCCTAGCCTCTTTATCTGATTGGTAAGTTATCCATTGAGCGCACTAATTTCACTCTGTGTCCAAAATTGTATAGAGAGCCTCATTAAAAGTCGACTGTGACATGTCTACTTCGTAGTCCCGAGCCGTAAACAAGAAGTAGGCTTTACGACCGTTAGAATTGCAAATGTTTTCTTTTCAGGAGGAAGAATAATGTTTAGTTTCCAAAATATACATAAATGAAGCTTTATTTAACCTGTAATGCTATATAAATCTGGTATAAAAAACTCATTTAAATTATAACTTTTTTCATAGACTTTTTTCATTGACTGACTCAGAGCTATTTTGCGACTGTTAAAAAAGTTTTATTTTACTTTATTTGAGTTAAATTTTCAATCTTCTTTATGCAGCAAGCAACGATAGTTTCCCTTTTTTTAACAGCTGATCATCAAAGAGAACAAAAATTTCATGGGAACAAACTTTTCCCTTGTTATTGATGATAACAGTGATTATTAAGTAAAATTTCTTTAACCATATTTTTATTCTTATTATGAAATCTTGCATCACTTACACATAGTATTCTAACTATTAAACTCTTTCCTGTATTAATGACCACTCACTTTGGGTGTTTAGAATAATAATTAATATTTCTACATGATGCTGTTGGTTTCTGATACCAATCTATAAATAAACAATTGTTATTACGTATGATCAATAAGTCTAAGTAAGAAAGTTTATTGATTTTTTCTATTTCGACAGTAAATTTAATGTCTGAATGGAATGACTTAAGTGATGCTATCATATTACCCAAGGAAGCTTAACCAGGTAACCCCACTAGCATAGGTGTTTATCGGTTACATAGCAGACTAATGTCAAAAACCACATAAAATGTGGCTTTCTTTTAAAATTTCAGGCTTGCCATAGGGTAAATAAGTAAAACTATTCATATATACATATATGGTTACATATAATAGTACCAGATATATTTTGAAATGCATTATTATTAATATTAATATTTTTATACCTAAGCCTGTTATGCTAAATAAATTAACCCAAGCGTTTGAAACAGCCAAAATATAAGAGAACAAATTCTGATAACTCCTTAAATAGATTTTCATTAATATTTTTTTTTTTTTTAGGAGTAGGACCAGCACTCAGGGGATGACCCCTACATATGCAGTGCATTGCGCTGGAACTGGGAAAATAGATTTTGGGAAGAAGGATAAAGGGAGTAGTGTCTGTGGATATTCGATTTGAACCTGCTCAAATTGTAAGTGGCGGGGAAGACATCTGCGGGTAGTTTGTTCCACATACGGACGCCAAAAAACGAATTTTCTCTGTAATGCGTAGTGCGATTCGTTGAAATATCGACCACAAACGTATGCGCTCTTGATGAAAAACGCGTTGAGCGTAAAAAAGAATGGGTTTCAGGAACAAGTTCCCTAATTTCACCAGAGCACCTGCCATTATAGTAACGATAGAACAACGATACGCACCCCACATTGCGACGATGCTCAAGAGAGTCAATAGAGTTGGCTACCCTACTGTCTCCAATGAGTTTCATCGCCCTCTCCTGTACGCGGTCGAGTAACTTCAAAATAGAATTTGAAGCACCGGCCCAAACATGAGAGTTGTATTCCATCTTCGGTCGGATGTAAGTGGTGTAAATATTAAGAAGATCACAAGGGGTGAAGTATCTCTTGTATCTTAAGAAGCCACTTGAATGCTTCTTTTGCGACCTGAAAGACATGTTCCGTCCATCTGACATCACACTGCACTTTCATGCCCAGAACATCAAGAGCCCCTGACTCCATAATACTTACACCACCCATAGAAACAGATGAAGCAGCATGGTCATACGTACGTCGATGCGTAAGCATACAACACTGGGTCTTACGGGCATTAAAATCGACCCTGTTCGCCTGACCCCATTCAGAAATCTTCGCGAGGTCACTATTCAGAACGTCATTCATAAACTGCCTTCTTGTCTCGATTTCAGTCGTTGACGGCCTGCAGTTAAATGAATAAGAATGCGAAAGGCTGCTATCATCTGCGAAAGAGTAAATAGGACAGGAAGTTTGGGAAAGTAGATCGTTAAAAAAATTAGAAATAGAGTAGGAGAAAGAATGGAGCCCTGCGGTACTTATCTCTCTTCAACTGTCCTCCCCTTAATAATATCGCCTCTTTTCTAGTTCCGGCGCTTTGCACTGCGTATGTAGGGGCCATCCCCTAAGTGCTGGTGCAAGATAAAAAAAATCTGTATTTATGTACCTGATTATGTATATATGTACATATGCAAATATACAGGCATTATTTTAAATTGTTTTTTACACAGATATTATTATTAACAAAAGTACCGAAAAACAGAGCCAAAATACCCCATTTCATTTAGCATACAATAGTACCATCACTGGCTTACATGTCACTTAACAACGTTGCGAAATTCTATTTTATACAGGTTGAGACGTGCTGTCAACGTTATAGTAAATTTCGGTAAGCGTTTGCATTGTTTTCAATCAACAAAAACGATCAGCTGTTTCGTTACGGGACGTGGACGCTCGGCTAATTCTACCTTAACCTGATTTCGTCGGTACGTAACCAACACAAACTATAAAATTTTTTAAACGCACTGACTAAAATTTTCTCTTCTACTTTTTTTATATATGTATATATTTTTTTGGCATTAGCGTTAACAATTTCTTTTCTATTTTTTTGAAAAAACCAATAAATATGTCTATATATAAATATACTCTAACATATATGCCTTGACGGCTAATATATAATAAAAAAATAATATATAACAAGTAAAAGTGCTATATTCGGCTGAGCCTAATCTTAAATAGCCTTCACAGGTGTATGTAATTCTTCTTTCCTTCTTTTTTCCTAAAACAGAAAGTAGGTTTAATTAAAAAAAACAAAATGATGTTATCAGTTATTTTTATATTTAAGAAAACGCTTACATTTTTTGGCTACGAAGCTAAATGTTTGGCTTTTTTTATTTCTAATATCTCTGAACGTCTTTCAAAAATATTAAATATGTTCAATTTACAAACAAAAAGAGAGAATCCTTGTAACCCAAAAAGTTCTAATAGCCCAACTGCAGAATCGTCTTTTAGATTTTTTTGGCTTTTAATAACTGTTAAGCGCGGGCTCGTTTGCCTTGCTTAACCTTATAAAATGGGATAACTTGGTGATTCACCAAGTTATTAGAATGTTTAGTGGTTTATTATCCTAGTAGTTCACCAGGATAATGCAATGTCCAATTCAGTCGTTCAAGTGGTACACAAGAATAACAAAAAATTGGCTTGTTGAAAATTAAGTAACAAGTTAATTTTAATGTTGACTGGATGAATGACAATAGTTCAATCACACATTTTATTAAAACCTTATTGTATTTAAAGAAAAATTACAAATACAAATACAGGGGTGTTCTGAAAATCACTTTTTGCCAAAGTGATTTGAAATCACGCAAAAGGTGTTCTGCGCACAAAAAATATTGAAATCACGCGATTTAAAACCGGTCTGCTAAATGACTACCTATTTGAAATCACTTGGTCATTTTTTCTAGGAAATTCGGTTTGAATTTATTAAAAATGTTATTTTATATGTAATATGATGTGTTTTTTATTTATTTTCGTAATAATATATGATTTTATGCACATTAACACATAAATTTTAACAAATTTCTAAGGACACTGCATGTTTATTAAAAAACTTTTTTGCTTTGTTTACAATTGTTCGTGATTTACTTTTTCTCCTTAGCAGTCAGCTGGTTTGTTTTTTCGAAGATATTTCTGAGGTTGCCAAAGTGACAGGGTTTTTAAATGTCATGTAAGATATATGGAATTTACATCATCATGTTCTTTATTTAAAACAAAATTTAATTATTGTTGCTAAAAAATATAATAATAGTCAATAATAAAGTAATTTTTGTGCAAATTTAGAAATAAGTAAGTGTAAAATGTATGCAAATTTCAGCGATGAAAACAGTGGCAACTTCGTTATTTTTATTCTGTTTTTGTTATGCTAACATTTATTTTAATTTTGGTTTATGCTTTGTAAAATTTCTTTTAACGCCACAATTTTTGCTTCGCGCACAAATAAAATATGTAAGTAGATATTATAAACAAATAAAAATTTACTAATGTACTTTTTTTTACAGGGGACAACATAAGAATAGCGCACAGGTGGAAATTTTTGTAGCGTTTATGGAAAAGCATCCTGACTTGGCCAGGGGATTTATGAAAGGTGATAGAGTTCATTTTGAGCAGTTGTGGGTGGAGTTGGCAGACGAACTCAACGCATCGGGGCCTCCAAAAAAGGAAACAGTAGCTTGGAAAAAGGTAGGTTTAAAAATGATGTATAAAGGATTGGGTCTAAAAATATTTTTTAGGTTTGGTCAGATTTAAGACTAAGCGTCAAACAACGCCTGGCACACAACAAAGTTGAAGTAAGCAAAACTGGTGGCGGCTTATTCAACAGATATGTTATGCCGCCTGTCGATGAGCAAATTGCGATCATCTGTGGCTTATACACATCTGTGGATGGTGTAGAAAATTGCAAAAGTTACGGCGTGCCAAGTAAGGTGAAAGCAACCAAAAAAGTGCCTTTAACATCAGCAACGACTTCCACATCAGCAACGACATCCACATCAACATTACCACAATTTGAAGATCTGCTACAGGAAAATGCATCAATAACAGTTGATTTACCTGTTATTGAAACACCGGCTTCAACATCTTCATCGCCAACAGCATCAGCTCCGACTAGCAGTCGCAAACGAAAAAGACATATTGCTGATGTTGGCGACGTTTTGAAAATGGAAGCACAGCATTTTTCAAAAATATCTGCTAATTTAGTGGATATTAGAAAGGAAATGAAAGAAAACAGAAGATACTTAAAGGAAATAGCTCTAAATATTAAAGACGCTCGAAAGGATCTCAGAGAGATTAAAATACTTAAAGAAAAAGAATTAAAGGAAATGAATAGACACAACTTCGTGGTAGAAAAAAACTTACAGACTACAAACCAAATAAAATTAAAATTTTTGGAAATTGAGCAAATGAAGCACGGTATAAAACCATCACCATCCTCATCACCATCATCAGAATAATATTTATACGCAACTATTATGTATATATATAAAATTATCTGCTTACTCGTTAAATAGGTAAAATTTAGCATGAATATTAATGTACAAAAATTTTTTAAATGAATTTTAAGGCAACAAAATACATATATGAAAAATTTTACCAATTTAACAAGTAGACAGTTACCGAATTTGGCGTGAACTGCACCATTATAAAAAAGATCTCAGCATTCATACAACGTACCTCATAAATTAAATAATAAGTTTTTTGTTTTGTTTTTGAAAAGTGATTTTTTATTTTGTTTTTAAAAAGAACTGAATTTTTAAATAAAATGTTTTGTTTTTTATTGTTAAAACTTATGAATTGTTTGAATGTAGAGATTGGGCTATGTTATCCCTTATAGTTGCTGTTGTGACATCATCATCATCATCTTGTTCTGAAGGGTTCTCATCATCGTCGATATTTTCATTGATATCTTCCTCAAATGCTACAGCAAAATGTTTGCATACATTATGTAAAGCACAGCACACATTAATAATTGTAACCACTTTGGCAGGAGTGTACAAAAGAACATTTTGTAGGCATCTGAAACGACTTTTTAGAACACCTATGGTTCTTTCTACAACATTTCTTGCTGCAGCATGTCGTTGGTTAAATGTGTGCTGTGCAGTACCGTACATAGGGTTTTTATAGGGGGTCATTAGATAGGGCTTTAACGCATATCCGGAATCTCCCAAGAGCCAAAAATTACGGCCACCCTCATCATATATTTCGGTGTAGTACCTCTTGGCATCGCTCAGATTCCAAACAAAGGAATCATGGCATGAGCCAGGTCGGCTTGCATCTACGGCCAAAATGCGCATTTCGTAGTCACAAATCTGAAATTAAAGATGCATACATATGTTAAAATAATAAATTTAATTACACAGGTTTACAAAGTACATACTATCATAGCATTAAGGCTGTAATGTCCCTTTCTGCTAAAATATACAGAATGGTCGGTCGGCGGCTTCATTATTTTAATAAGTGTTCCATCAACACATCCAATTACGCCGGGAATGCCGAACTTTCTGTAGAAATGTGTTTTTGATGCACTTTGTAGTTGGTGATCTAAAGAAATCCATGCTGGGCACAAGTTTTCTTCTAATCCTTGCATGACATTCCACAAGATCTTACAAAAAGTGGACCGCCCCATACTAATATTCACATCATTGGCTATAACCGCTTGGTAAGATCCGACGGCTAGGAATCTAAGCACAGCCGCTAGCTGAATATTTGCTGGAATACTGCTCTGTGGTAACTTTGGTGCTAGATCTTCCAATACCATTTGGAAAGCTCTTTTATTAAGCCGGTAAAACGAGATGAAGCTGGAAACCAATTGGACTAGACCATTTACATAAATTAAATTGTGTTTACTTACAAGGTTTCGCTTGTATCCATAGGATTTGATAAGTCCCGTAAATTACGTTTTTTAACACGCTCATTTTTTAAATGCTGATTCCTTAAAGCAATTACTGCCAATAAAGTAGCTCCCGGCATTTTTATTTACTTAATTTCCACTTTTTATTGTAATTAAGAACATAACAATATAAACAAGCAAAGCAAAAATATAAAAAGTCAGCTGTTTTCTCGTGTTTTCGAAAAATTAAAACCACGCCGAAAACCGTAAAATCACGTGATTTGCAGAACAGCATAAAATCGTCTGCGTGATTTCAAATCGTTTCGTGATTTGAAACCACGCGATTTTCAGAACAGGCCTGATAATAACAGAATATAAAATTTACAATACAAAATAAAATTAAGAAGTAAAAAAATTGGTTTCATAATAAATAAAAAAATTGCAATGTAATCAATAACATTTTAAAGTGTTAAAATGTAAAATGATACAAAGAATTTTTTAGGCCAGAGACCGTTCACTCTTCTGCTGCACTAATTACTTTCCCACCGTTGGCAGAAAACAGATATTGGATTTCATAACCGTATGGCTGGTGAATTAAGTAAACGAATTATTTTCCCAGTAAAAGCCAAACATATATTATATTTCTCCAATATCTGACTTGTTCTTTGCTTTAGCCCGTGTACGAGTAAATAAATATTTTGTTTTAATTTAGAACTGAATTGTGCAAACGCGGTAATTCTCACGGCAAAGTGTGGGAAAATAAAAACGTAAAAAGAGGTACGGATTTTGTTCAAATATTATTAATTCTATTGAGAGTGTTTTTTTTATTTTTATTTTTAATACGAAACAAAAAAACAAAAAAAAACTCAAAGGAATTAAATGTTATTGATTACAAAGAATTTTTTAGGCCAGAGACCGTTCACTCTTCTGCTGCACTAATTACTTTCCCACCGTTGGCAGAAAACAGATATTGGATTTCATAACCGTATGGCTGGTGAATTAAGTAAACGAATTATTTTCCCAGTAAAAGCCAAACATATATTATATTTCTCCAATATCTGACTTGTTCTTTGCTTTAGCCCGTGTACGAGTAAATAAATATTTTGTTTTAATTTAGAACTGAATTGTGCAAACGCGGTAATTCTCACGGCAAAGTGTGGGAAAATAAAAACGTAAAAAGAGGTACGGATTTTGTTCAAATATTATTAATTCTATTGAGAGTTTTTTTTTTTTTTTATTTTTATTTTTAATACGAAACAAAAAAAAAAAAAAAACTCAAAGGAATTAACAATAACAAATTATTTCTTTCTGATATACATATAAAGTAGGTAGAGTTCATCATAAAAATCAAAAATTCAAAAAAATCAATAAATTATTTGGTTACTTTTATGAATAAAAATATGTCGATATTCCAACTCTGAAGTTGGATTTTTAATTTTTTGTTTGTTTTTAATACCAATTTTACTCTTTCCGAAGTTTAAGAGATTAAATTCACCAAAAAACCAAAATTAGGAACTTATATGGCTAGTTTAATGTACTAAAAAATTTCGATTTTCCAACCCTGGAACCGAATTTTTAATACCAATATAATTCTTAGCGAAGTATAAAATAGGTTTAATTTACTGAAAAAACCAATACTGGGAACTTATATGGTTTCTATTATGTACCAAAAAATTTCGATTTTTCAACCCGAATTTTTGATTTAAAAATCTTTAATACCAATTTAATTCTTAGCGAAGTATAAATTAAGTTTAATTCACTAAAACTCAAAATTTGAAATTTATGTGGGTACTTATATGTACCAAAATTATTTCGAATTTCCAACTCTGGAAGCGAATTTTTATTTTCAGTTTTACTTGACAAAAATAAATAAAATTTTTAAATTTTTTGGTCACTTTCATGTACCATAAAATATTTTATTTGTCCAACCCTGGAATAGAAATTTTAATTTTTTAGGATCTTAATACCAATTTTGTTCTTCTTGAATTATAAAATAGATTTAATTAGCAAAAAACCAAGGTCAATTGCTTTTTTGGTTACTTTTATGCATAACAAATATATTAATTTCCCAACCCTGGAAACGAAATTTTAATTTTTTTGTTTTTTATTTTACCAATGCAACTTTCAATAATGAGGCATGAAATAGTTTTATATAAGAAAAAGTTAAAGTATTTAACCATTTTGGTCACTTTCATCTACTACAAAATATTGCAGTTATGTAACCCTGGAATCGAAATTTTAATTTTTTTTAATATTGGATACCAATTTTTTTTCCTGAATTAAAAAATAGTTGTAATTGTTAAAAATACTACGTTAGTTGCCTTTGTGGTTATTTTTATGTATAAAAAAATTTCAATTTCCCATACCTGGAAGCAAAATTTAAATTTTTGTTTTCTTATTTTTACCAATGCTAATCTTCGATAGTTATAAAAACGTTTTATTTAAGAAAAACTTAAAATTTTCAACCATTTTGGTCACTTTCATGTACTACAATATATTACATGTACCATAAAACCTTTCAATTTCACAAGCTTGGAATTGAAATTTTAGTTTTTTTTTGCTTTTTTATCAATGCGACTCTTCATGAGGTATGAAGTAGTTTTATTGAAGAAAAATTTTAAATTTTGAACCATTTTGGTTACTTTTATGTATAAAAAATGTCAATTTCCCAACCCTGGAAGCGAAATGTTGATTTTTAATTTTTTTTATCAGTACAAATCTTCATGAGGTATAAAGTGGTTTTATTTAATAAAACTCAAAATTTGTAACCATTTTGATTTTACATGTACTACAAAATATTGCATATACCAAAAAAAAAAATTAATTTTCCCAACCCTGAAAACGAAATTTTATTTTATGTTATTTTATCAGTGCAACTCTTTTTAAGGTAAAAAGTAGTTTTATATAAAAAGATTTTAAACAAAACTACTTTCATGTACTACAAAATATTGCACTTGTCCAACCCTGGATTCGATTTTTTTTTTTAAATTTTTGATACCAATTTGGTTCTTCCTACATTCGAAAATAGTTTTAGTTAGCAAAAAAAAACAACGTCAGTTGTCTTTTTGGTTACTTTTAAGTATGGAAAAAAGGCCCTATCACCACGTTGTAGCCGATGCTTTGCTGAAACCGAAATATGTTTATTCAAGCCCTTTAAGATTTTTTTTTCAAAATCTTTTTTTTTCAAAATTTTTTATTTTATAATTATTTAACTATTTACATTTCTTAATGTAATTTAGCAAAAAATGATTATTATTTTTTTGTTCGTTTGTTAATAAAACGTATTTCATACTTTGGATATAATAAAATTTGTATTAAGAACTAGACGTCTGCAAACATTTGTTTGTATACGTGAAGTACACGTGTAGTTTGTAAAGCAGAGATGGGCACCGTCAATGTATTAGTAAATTGTGTATGTGTTGAGCTTGCGAGCTACCCACCAAACACAAAGCCAAGCGTTTGAAAATTAAACTTTTTCTCAGTAAACAGTCAAATTAAAAAAATATAGGACAATAATGTACAGACGGAGCAATGTAATAATATTTCTGTGTCTGTTCTAAGGCAGACACGGGGCTTAAATTAGGGTGAAGCATATATATTGTGCTTAAATTAGGGTGACGTTAGAGTCTGGAATTTCCGTCTGTTTTGTAGTCTGGCTTTGTGGATTTTCTTATCATTTTGGGTCAAAACTGTTACGTTGTTTATGTATCAAAAATCTGAGTGTTAATTTATTGCGTTCTTTTTGGAGAACTACCTCTTTGACATCCCAATTTGTTGAGTTAGATCTACTTTCATTGAGTTTATCTATTCTTTTACTTGTTTGTTTTTCCATTCGCACCTTAATATACGGAAATAATTTTTGTTGGAATTCGTTAAGTTTTTGTAAATAGTCATGTTCATTATTGAATGTGGTCTGTCTGTTGAATGTTCCATTGAAAGTTTTAGTTCTTTTCGTTTTGTCGCTAGGTTAGGTTAGGTTAGAGGGCCGTTGTCCCTGGCGGGACAATCCACTTGGGTCCGACGAATCGGTCCCTTTGTTATGCCCTTAAGCAGAGGACCTCCTAAGGGATGTCCTCCGCCGTTTCAAACCATCCTGTACCCCTGAGGAAGGATGATACCCCTGAAAGCTCCATGTTTGCCAGGCTGTCTAAGTCTGACAGGAATCGGGAGCCCAGAAGATGGAGGACAGTTTCTTCCTCCTCTTCATCATTGCAGCTTCTGCAATAGTCGTTGTATATTAGACCCATCCTCCTCGCATGAGTCCCAAAGCTACAGTGTCCTGTCAGAACAGTCACCAGTTGACGCATGCGCGCCTTGTCAAACTTGAGAAGGTCGCGTGTTCTGCGCAAATCATAGTGGGGCCACGTGGCCCTTGCCACCAGACAGTTAGCCACGCTTTCCTACCTAAGTTGAGCTAGTTTGTATGATTCGCTTTGAATCAGAAACTTGCATCGCGATAATGGAATGCTAGTAAAGTGACTGATCATTAAACTGCTCAATTCAGTCCCCTGTCTGGCAATCTCATCCGCAGTATGGTTGCCTGGACATCCAGAATGTCCCGGCACCCAAACCATTGTCACCCTCGAATGTCTCGCTATCTCGTTGATAGACAGTCGGCATTCGACCACAGTTTTTGATGTACTGTACACACCACTAATAGCAGAGATGACTGCTTTGCTATCGGTAACAATGAAGATATCATTCGATATCCTATAGTACCTCAGCCATCTCGCTGCCCGAGTAATAGCAGAGATTTCGGCTTGCAAGACAGTACAACCGTCTTGGAGCTGGAATGGAGATCTTACATTGAAGTTCTCCACGTAGAAGCCTCCGCCCTTTCTTGTTCCCCTTTTGGATCCGTCAGTGAAAACTCTAACTGAATCCTCGGGAAAGGAAAGTCTGTCCACCTGTTCCCTGTCAACGACAATGGAACGGAAAAGTCCACCAAAGAAGGGTCTTGGTACACAATAGTCAATGTTGGCATGGATTTCCGTGTGCTCTCTTAAAATCCTAGCATGCCCATAGTCAGTCCTAGTCCATGGACATACCGTATTCAACCTGACCGCAGAGAATAGAGCCAATTGTCTGGCCAGAATGTCAACCGGGAGCCAATTTAGCATTGCAAAATTTGGTGTAGATCGTAGTGCGCCTGCCATCAGTCTCGCTACGACCCGAAAGACATTTTCAAAGGTCCTGCGATGAGCCTGCTTGTCCATCGCATTCCACCATACCAACACCCCGTAAAAGAGTACTGGTTTAATAACAGCCTCAAGGATCCAATTGATCCCCTTAGGGTTGATACCCCATTTGAGGCCTACTGCCCTTTTGCATGTATAAATAGCCACTAAGGCCTTTTCCGCTCTCGCCTGTATGTTCTGATTCCATGATAGCTTACTATCCAGAATCAGACCCAGGTACTTGGCGGTTTTAGAAAGTTTCAAGGAGGTGCCGTTAAGCTTTGGGTGTGTAAAGCTATCGGTCTTATACCTCCTAGTGAAGAGCACCAACTCAGTCTTGGCTGGGTTGATGCCGAGCCCACAGCTGACACTCCACCTACTCAGCAGAGTCAGCGCAGACTCCATACACTGAGATATAGTATCCAAGTGCTTACCCGATATCGCCACCGCTACGTCATCCGCGTACGCGACAGTCATAATCTGTCTGCGTTCTAGACTTAGCAAAAGCGAATTAATGGTCAGGTTCCACTACAGAGGTGACAGAACACCTCCCTGTGGAGTGCCCCGAGTGACATCCCCAATCGAGGCCCTGACTACCCTGAAAGTTAGTAAGTTTCTAACAAACCGGCATAAATTGTTATCAATCCCTACTGCTACCATCCCATTGATGATGGAGTCGGGGTTGACATAGTTGAAAGCACCTTCTATGTCCAGAAAAGCCCCCATAGTAAATTCCTTGTACTCAAGAGATTTTTCTATGTGGCCCACTAGAGAATGTAGTGCCGTCTCCACAGATTTGCCTTTAGTGTAGGCGTGCTGTGATTTAGAGAGAAGCTCATTCGGAATGGTCATTCTCAGATGAATATCAATTACCCTTTCTAAAGTTTTGAGTAAAAAAGAAGTAAGACTTATCGGTCTGAAGTCCTCAGGCGACGTGTTACTACCCTTCGGGATAAAGACAACCTTGCACGTGCGCCAAAATATAGGTATATATGCCCTCCTAAGGCATTCACTGTAAATTACCGTGAGCCAAGGTAGGACAATGTCCGCATTTCTCTGTAGATCCGCTGGAATTATTCCATCTGGTCCCGGAGATTTGAACGGATCGAAGCTGTGTACAGCCCAGCGGAGCCTATCCATATCCAATGGAGTTATGACTGCGCCTGTCGTAAAGCTGCCATCGACAGTGCCTGTTAAAGGTGCCGCCTGGCTGCCAGGAAAATGAGTGTCGAGTAGTACGCTCAGCGACTCTTGACTACTCATGGTCCAGCTACCACAGGGTTTCTGTATGTAGCTGGGTACAACCGGTGCGCTCGATAGCATCTTACGCAGCCTGTTGGGTTCAGAGGAACCCTCCACATTACTGCAGAACGCCCTCCAAGACCTCCTTTTTGCGTTTCTGACAAGATTCTTAAAGCGATTCAACGAGGTTTTGTATGTCGACCAGTCGCCTGATCGTTTAGCCTCGTTGAATAGCCTGCGACATTCTTTTCGTGAATGTGCAACTTCCGGGCTCCACAATGGTGGTTTGGCCCTACCCCTGCAAACCTTTGGTTTGCAAGCCACATTAGTGGCACAGCGAAACGATTCACTTAGAATCCCCACAGCAGAGCCAATGTCCCCAATATTTCTAATAGTTGGAGTCGTCGATAAGGAGTTGCAGAGTACATTGTTCTGTAGCTCCCAGTCAGTCTTCTTCCTGTTAACTATAGGATTAAGTCTACTTTCACCTAACCCTATGTTAAAGTCAATATAGCGATGATCGGATAGGGAGCAGTCATCCGCAACCCTCCAACCGCTAACCATATTGGTGTACTCTGCACTAACCAATGTTACATCTAAAACCTCTCTACGGTTAGACACAATAAAAGTGGGTTCTGAACCCCTGTTGACAATTTCAAGATTATTATTTAATATGAAATCAAAGAGACACTCACCCCGCTCGTTAGTATCGCTAGTACCCCAGGAGGTGTGGTGTGAGTTAGCGTCAGCACTTATTATTATAGGCGTCCTCGTGCTTATCGCCCTGGACACAATGCCACGCACCTTGCCATTTGGTGGACTGCCCTCGTGATCATGCGCCTTATAGCTCGAGACCAGCCAAACCGTACAGGACGGGGTCTCCAGAATAGCTGCTACAGTATCCCCATCACTGAAATCAGATAGGATAAAGATACGCAAGAGTTTTTAGCCAAGATACAAGATCTAATATTACCTGTGCCTTTGGCAAACAATAGCCCTTCAGTGTCAGTCCATGAACCCGTCCTTGGTGGACCCAGGGTTCCTGGACCATAACCAGCTCCTCCTTCCTCTCTACCACCCGGAGGAGCATTGCAGTGGATGCTGCTTTAGAGTGGTGAAGGTTTATCTGCGTCACCTTCACCATCCGGTAGCGCAATGATAGTGGTGTTGACGTCCTCTTGGCTGGATTCCAAGAGGGCGTCTGTGTCCTCATCCGCGACCTCCATCCGTTCAAAGAAGCCACTCACCAAGTCAGAGACTGAGTGGGTGTCCTCTTGCCCGGATGAGGCTACGTCCGACACAGCAGCGCAGTCAGCAGCGCCGTCGGCAGCACCATCCACTCGGTTGTGGTTCTTCTTGGCATCGGTTCGGTAGAGGCGCAACAAACTCGTACTGAAACACTAGAAGATTTTGTTGCCCCTCTTACGGATCGGTGCCAAAGATTCTTTATTAAGAATCAGAACCACCTCCCTTCTAGACCTCTCGGGTGCATTCACCTTAGCTACCTTCCAGTCATGGGTGGGTAGATCCGGGTTGCAGTCCTTAAGGATCTCCTTCGGGGAGGAAGGTTCAGCGGGGACTATGGTCAAGGCTCTTGGTCTTCTGGGTATGTCTTCCAAGGAAACCACATCCAGCCTAGAGCCTTTCCACACCTCGCCAATAGCTTCGATGGCCTTTTTCAACAGAGACGCTGAGCGTTCATCCGTGCAGGCCATCAATTTAACGCCGTCCTGGTGCCAGCATCAACGCATTGAGGCGGCGGTCCAGGATTCTCCTTGCGGATCTTCCAGAACACTCCCGCCAGTTTTTGGTTCACCAAGTCCCACCTGGCACGGGAAATGGCGCCGTCTGACGCATCCCTGTCGATTATGGCCCTTATGAGATTACCTTTGGCGATTTCACTAAAGGTGCCCTTCGAAGGGATGTTCTTAGGACGTTTTGCCCTAGAAGCCCTAGCTGCATCGTTCTCCTCTTCCGAACGTTGCCGTTTAGGCGCCGCAACCGTGGCGGGTGCGAGGGAGGAGTTTATTTGCAGCCTCGACACATGAGCCTGTGCACACTTTACAGAGGCTGCCTGCTTTTCAGAAAGCTGGTCAACCGGGGTCGCACCAAAGTGCGAAATAGTTCTTAAGGCGAAGCGCCTCGCATCGTTGGCCCTGCGTGAAGCATTTTTGAGCGAAGTTATGTTTTTGCCGGGATTGGCAGTGGGTGATGCAGTACTGTGGCTCTCTTTGCCTTTTCCTGCGCAATGTGCGCTTTGAAGGCGACGGGTTTGGACGGCTTAGGCCTTTCCATTCCCTTCGCACCCGAAGAAGGGGGTTTTACCGTTTTACCGGTAAGGACCTGAGCAGCTTTTGAGGTACTTGGAGCGAACGACAGAGGTACCTCGCTGCTAATACTAGGGCAGCCACCCGTTGCCGTGTGTTTTGCCCCTTTCTCAACAGCAATCAGCCCGGTTAATCCAGGCTGATTGCCCACTACGTCAGTAGTCCGCAGACTGGTCGGGCCTGATGTGGACACCCGGCCAGCCTGAGCAGCAGTAGCTTTCGATTCACCGTGGCCTGCTACTTGCGCCGCGGGAATAGGGTCCCCGGAGATTACTAAGCCCCTAACCGGGTACGTGGGGCTTGGCTTATTCATTTCCATTTGGTGGGTTGATTGGTGCATTTTATATCTACTGCCAGGTTAAAAAGCTGCCGACCCACCTGGATACAGACGCTGATGGATTTGGATATGGTCCATTGGACCGAGAAACGGACTGACTCGATAGCCTCCCCATGGGGAAAAACGGTTGCACGAACAATCGCCCCAAGAACAATCGCCCAAAGCACCAAAATGAACAATCGCCCAATATTTTTGGGCTTTTATTCATAATGAACAAAGACCCAAAAAAAAGTGCAAATCGCCCAAAATTTTGTGAAAAATCACCCAAATAGGAAAATGAACAATCACCCATTTATTTGAGTCATTGTTCATTATGTCATATCGCCCAAGTATATGATGAACAATCGCCCAAATAGGCTGAGTGAAGAATCGCCCATGAAAAAATCGCCAAAATCACATAAATGAACAAACTCCCAAGGGAGAAAGAGAAAGTCCTTAAGCCCGGCCGAAGGCCGGCTGTGCAGAAAACTGTTTTCTCAGCGAAGCCACTTTTCGACATACCCAGAGGAGAAAGTCCTTAAACCCGGCCAAAGGCCGGCTGTGAAAAAAACTGTTTACTCAGCGAAGCCACTTTTCGGCATACCTAGAGGAGAAAGTCCTTAAGCCCGGCCGAAGGCCGGCTGTGCAGAAAACTGTTTACTCAGCGAAGCCACTTTTCGACATACCCAGAGGAGAAAGTCCTTAAGCTGCTGGAGGGTTATGAGGTCATATACACTGACGGATCGGTAGGAAAGGACACGACTGGGGCAGCATTTTTCCATGATGGCAGTGAGCACATAGGACGTTTCAGGGTACGGGCGAAGCTGTCATCGATGTCAGCGGAGCTTTTGGCATTGGAGGGGGCCATCGGGTACGCCAGGAACAGGGGATTTGGGAGAGTCGCCTTACTGACGGACAGCAGATCGGGCTGCCTAGCACTGATGAGGAGGAGGAGTGATGACTACCTCATTAGGAGGATACACAGGCAGATACTAGAGGCTGGCTTTGATAGGATTGAGTTGCATTATATACCGGGACATTCGAGCATATACGGTAATGAGATGGCGGACAGGGCTGCCAAGGCGGCACTGGATCAGGGCGAGGTGGTTGATACGGAGTTATCAATCAGGGACGCAGTATGCAGTATTGAGGACGAGTTATGGCAGGAATGGGCGCAGGAATATGAGGAACTATGCGCGACGAAGGGCCGACAGTACGGGGCGATATACCCCCGCGTGAATAGGGGTGATCCGTGGTTTAGGCGGGTCAGGAACATGGTACCGAACGATATGAAGGTAGTGAATAGGCTGATGAGTGGGCATTCATTCGGTAGGGCGACTCTGGCGAGGATGGGAGTAGGCGATTCGGACTTATGTGAGCACTGCGGTGAGGTGGAGGACGACTCACATGTCATATTTGAGTGTGAGCGGTACGAGACGGTTAGGAGGGCATACCCACTTTTGCTTGGGCATACATCTGTTGTCGACTTTTTCCGTCGGGAGCGGGTAGAGGATTACATGGTGCTGGTAGAATTTCTTAGGGAAATAGGAATTAGTTTGTAGCACGGCATTCCGTGTGAATTGGTGGTGGCGGAATAGTTTTAGGACTGGCCAAATAATTCTTCAGTCGATGATTGAAGTAACAGAACAGAAGGAAAAAAAAAAAAAAAAAAAAAAGTCCTTAAGCCCGGCCGAAGGCCTGCTGTGAAAAACACTGTTTACTCAGCGAAGCCACTTTTCGACATACCCAGAGGAGAAAGTCCTTAAGCCCGGCCGAAGGCCGGCTGTGAAAAACACTGTTTACTCAGCGAAGCCACTTTTCGACATACCTAGAGGAGAAAGTCCTTAAGCCCGGCCGAAGGCCGGCTGTGCAGAAAACTGTTTACTCAGCGAAGCCACTTTTCGAAATACCTAGAGGAGAAAGTCCTTAAGCCTGGCCGAAGGCCGGCTGTGCAGAAAACTGCTTACTCAGCGAAGCCAGTTTTCGACATACCCAGAGGAGAAAGTCCTTAAGCCCGGCCGAAGGCCGGCTGTGAAAAACACTGTTTACTCAGCGAAGCCACTTTTCGAAATACCTAGAGGAGAAAGTCCTCAAGCCCGGCCGGAGGCCGGCTGTGAAAAAAACTGTTTACTCAGCGAAGCCACTTTTCGACATACCCAGAGTAGAAAGTCTTTAAGTCCGGCCGAAGGCCGGCTGTGAAAAAACTGTTTACTCAGAGAAGCCATTTTTCGACATACCTAGAGGAGAAAGTCCTTAAGCCCGGCCCAAGGCCGGCTGTGAAAAAAAACTGTTTGCTCAGCGAAGCCACTTTTCGACATACCCAGAGTAGAAAGTCTTTAAGTCCGGCCGAAGGCCGGCTGTGAAAAAACTGTTTACTCAGAGAAGCCACTTTTCGACATACCTAGAGGAGAAAGTCCTTAAGCCCGGCTGTGCGAAAAACTGTTTACTCAGCGAAGCCACTTTTCGATATACCTAGAGGAGAAAGTCCTTAAGCACGGCCGAAGGCCGGCTGTGAAAAACACTGTTTACTCAGCGAAGCCACTTTTCGAAATACCTAGAGGAGAAAGTCCTCAAGCCCGGCCGGAGGCCGGCTGTGAAAAAAACTGTTTACTCAGCGAAGCCACTTTTCGACATACCCAGAGTAGAAAGTCTTTAAGTCCGGCCGAAGGCCGGCTGTGAAAAAACTGTTTACTCAGAGAAGCCATTTTTCGACATACCTAGAGGAGAAAGTCCTTAAGCACGGCCGAAGGCCGGCTGTGAAAAAAACTGTTTACTCAGCGAAGCCACTTTTCGGCATACCTAGAGGAGAAAGTCCTTAAGCCCGGCCGAAGGCCGGCTGTGCAGAAAACTGTTTACTCAGCGAAGCCACTTTTCGACATACCCAGAGGAGAAAGTCCTTAAGCCCGGCCGGAGGCCGGCTGTGAAAAAAACTGTTTACTCAGCGAAGCCACTTTTCGACATACCCAGAGTAGAAAGTCTTTAAGTCCGGCCGAAGGCCGGCTGTGAAAAAACTGTTTACTCAGAGAAGCCACTTTTCGACATACCTAGAGGAGAAAGTCCTTAAGCCCGGCTGTGCGAAAAACTGTTTACTCAGCGAAGCCACTTTTCGATATACCTAGAGGAGAAAGTCCTTAAGCACGGCCGAAGGCCGGCTGTGAAAAAAACTGTTTACTCAGCGAAGCCACTTTTCGACATACCTAGAAGAGAAAGTCCTTAAGCCCGGCCCAATTATTTTCCTGTACCTACGCTTTTTATATTTCATAAGGACGAGCTTTGCTGAACTATATTTATGCAAAAATCAGACCGCTTGAAACACGTGAAGGGATATTAGTGAATTTTACTTGTGAAAACTTCAAACGTCGTTATTATGAAAACGAAGCTGTATATCGAAAAATTTACAAAACCTTTTTGTCTTATTTTACCATGTGCTGTAAAGAGCCATCATTAGATTGCGATACCGTAGTAACTGTAGGACCCTAACAACAGATAAATCATTTAAGTATTTTTGGGGATTAGTCATTAAAACTTTGTGTGATTTAACATAACGAACAATGATCCAAAGAGATGGGCGATTGTTCACTTATTCAGTTGGGCGAATTTTCACAAAATGTTGGGCGCTTGGTAATTTGTTTGGGCTTTTGTTCATTATGAATAAAAGCCCAAAAATATTGGGCGATTGTTCATTTGGGTGAAATATAAAATATAAATGTACAATTGCCCAAAAAACCACCAGCGTGGTCATCTTGTCGCTATCGTTTTGTCGCTATCAATCGATAGATTTCAATTAGGGTATCGTTCTTCTGGAGAGCTACTGCTGCTTAAATGAAAATAAGTAAAATTAAGGCTAATTTCATTTTGTTTGTAATAGTCTTTAAATATATTTGAATTGAACTCAGAACCCTGGTCACATATGATCTTCCTTGGAACACCGTAAAGAGAAACAAAATAATTAATGGCCTTAACCAACGAGAGGCTTGTTCTATTCGGAAGGGTGTCTGCAAAGGAAAATTTATCGATAATAGCTAAAATTTGTTTTTTGCTAATGGCATATAGATCTATATGTAATATCTTTGGTTTGGTAGGTGTTTCTGGTTTCTGAAAAGCTATTTTCGGAGGATTTCTGTCATATTGTGTAGAACAGACAATGCAGTTATTTATAGTTCGAGCAATTTTCTCTTTCATGCAGGGAACGAAATATTTTCTTTTTAGGTATGCATGAGTTTCATTAATACCCCTGTGATCATATTTTCAATGATATTCTCTTATAATCGTTTCGTGAGGGTATTCTTCTACTATATCTTCCAAAAGTTACATGCTTCTGAGTATCCTGAAAAGTTTGCTATGAAAGATGTATTTAGAATATTCATAAAAATTATGACAGATTGTAGTATTCTGAAAATGTTATCATCTGTAAAGATTACAGTAAGCTTGTTGGGAGGAAGGAATCTTTTGAAAATTTCGGAGATATTCGGCTCGTTAAATGTATTTCCCCTAATTGCTCGCCTTTGTATTATTGCGAAAAACCGTCTCAAGGGATATTGATGATTCAGATTAACTTTTTTCCAAAATTAATTGTAAGTTAAGTTTGTTTAATGGTAGTTCTGAAATATAGATACCGACGTCTAAATTCTCAATTGCCGAATGAATGGTTGTTCCTTGGATAGAAAGTGTGTCATTGACATTTATGGTTGTGGTTTCCTCTAAAGGTTTGTTGTCATTTTGAAGAATATGGATCAGAGAAAAGAAATTGCATATTCACTTTTATTGCCCATTCATATGTTCATTGCTTTTGCCGTTCATTTAACTGCCCAAAAACATCAATGCACATGCTTGTATTTAGCTCTCCATTTGCTTTGACTGTTTCTTTTCGCACTACTTTTGTTATGCCAACACAAGTTAATCAACCCTTACATTCATGCCACTTAAAAATTTTGAAAACAGCTCGAGACTCTGACACGTATTCATTGCTGACCATCAGATTTCATAGTATTCACATGGTATTCATGGCATTCATGCATAAATAGAAGAAATAAGAAATAAAAAAAATCTTTGCTTGTGCGAACAAAAACCACAAATTGTGCGTTTGTACGTACATACATACATATGTAGTATGTACAGTGTTGCGAATTTTACTGATATGGTAGATTAAACGTTTTCTTAAAACTCCAAAGTATCAGTATTTCTTTTAGTTTTTCTATTGCAGTATTTTGATTTAAAATACTGCAATAGAAATAAATAAATAAAGTCTGGTAGATTTTAATTTGAAGCCTTTTAGTTAGTACTTTTTTCAACAATAATTTTGGTAATTTTGACGAAAAGGAGATTTTCCAAAGAAAACATTAACATTTTAAACATATTAAAATTCTACAAAGAAAATCTTTCTAAAATGCTAAATATTTACACCCTTATTCATAAAAATTATGAGAGGCTTATAAGAGTGTAATAGAGCAAATTTCATATGAAATTTTTTTTATTACGCTGTTATTAGACTCCCATAATTTTTATGAATAAGGGCTTTAAAATGTATTTTTGTTAATACATTCATCGTCCATCTGAACAATTTCAAAAAAGTCAAATCTCCGTTATTTTGGGAAATAGGTTTTTTTTCCTACGCCTTTATGTTAACTAAAATAATTTCTTTGTTATTGTTGTATCGCTTATTAACACAAAGAAAAATAAGAAATAACTTGCAGCTTTGAGAGTTCAAAATGTATGAGGGCAGTACCACGGTATTTTCATGTGTGTACCGGAGGTCTCAGAAATGTATAACAAAATTTAAAGGACACCTTTAACACATGAATGGGAGATGCTATATTTCCATACACATAATACTCTACCCCTCGTTTTCCTGGCATTTTTATATTCAAATATGGCGTCACTTGTTGCATAAATAACGATCGTTTTATTACTGAAAGTATACTTAACTCTTCATTTGCAAAAAATCCAAAATGCAGCAAATTCTTGTAAAATAGCAGCATTTCTGTTTTTTTTTTTATTTTTATTGCCTTCCTGCATAATGAAAATATTTTATTTAAAAATTTTTATGACTAAATCTGTTTCTTGTGGTGCTGCTGTTGTGTACGGCGCGCACACACATTAATTTTATGAAGTTACAAAACACTTGAGGTATGATGACACTCAAGATTTATTTGTGTATAAAGTGAGGCATGCATACATTTTGCAATGTCGGTTTTTCCAATGTCGTTGATGTGAACTTGTGTGTACAGAGGATAAAATACTATTTCGAACTCTGGTGTGTACTTCTTCTTATACTTTTGTTACCTAAGTCAGTAAATAATTTATTTTTAAATTCAATTTTTTAATACAAGCAAACCTGAACTAGTACACTATTATTTATGTATCTACTTTTTTAGTAAACCTTGTTTTTAAACCTATTTTGACAATATAAAAAAGACTTAAATGTTGAATAAAAAGTTCCTTAATATTTATTTTTTATAACATATCGAAAGTTACTTAATAACACTAGGTCACAAATAACAAACTTTTGTCTGTTATTTGTTTCTAGCATACTTTTTCTCATGGATTTGGACCTACTGAACACGAAAATGAATTTTAAAAATTTTTCTGTCGATTGGTTTGCGAGATACAAATTTTTTAATTTTTTTTTTTTAATTTTTGGAGGTACATTTACTATTTTGAGCGTATCTTTAGTCTTCTTTGACCTATTTTATCCTACTACTACTCAAATTAAAGACAATTGAGCCGTCTACAACTTATTCTCAGAAAATTTTCAAATCGGGTTAGTAGTTTTGATGTTGGCGGCTTAAAAAGGTTAAAAAACTGCGTTTTTTTAGTAAAAATGTGGCTGAAAAATTCATATAAAAATTCATATAAAATATAAAACGCGATGTTAACAGCGATTTTAATTTTTTTACGTATAGCTAACACTTTTCCAAAGAAAATAAGCCCTTACTTAACAAAATCTAAACAAAATAATTATAATTACACAGGAGAGATTGAATTAATTTTTTGTTTTTAACCTATGTTCGTAAATTAAAAAAATAAATATTAAATAATAAGTTCATTAATGTTTTTTATTACAGATTTAAAGTTAATACCCGAAATATATACAGGGGTTTCATATAATAGTGATTATGAAAATAATATTTTGAAAAAAAAACATAAACTTTTTTATGCCACAATACATACCATCTTCTAAGCTGTATTAAAAAATCGTTGAAATTATTTTAGCCCTTTTTGTTATGTTTCGAAATAACTATCGGCACGTGAGTGTTGATAACAGTCATCCTACGTGCAATACTAAAATTCTCTTTTATGTGTTTTAATCTAGTTCTTTGTACCCTTCATTCACAGGTATTCACAAAGATTCATGAATACACGCGCCGTATTCATGAATCTTTGTGAATGACTGTTGACATTTAGGTAATACATGCAGCACATACATCATATTTCATCATACGATCTCTGTGTGAATGTGATTTCATTAGCGTAGTGTGTAGTGACGACATCAACATTATTTTTGTGTGAATGTATTCAAAGCAATAAAACCAATGCAATTTCTTTTCTCGGATATGGATATCAGATAGCTTTTTATCTGTGTGCAGCTTTATACGACTTAGGGAATCAGCGTTTACATTTTACCTTTTTTGTAAATTATTTCGTAATCCAACTCTTTCAACTTTAGTCTCCATTTTTTAATTTCGAGTTTGGTTCTCTTAGACTCATTAACCAAATTAAAGGTTTGTGGTCTGTAACTATGTGGCATATTCTGCCATAAAGATGTGGTCTGAAATACTTTGTGGCCCAAATAATGGCCAACAATTCCTTTTTGATCGTCGAGTAACTTGTTTCCGTATCGGATAATGTGCGGTTGGCAAAACATACCGGCTTATCATTGCCAATTATACCTTGTGAAAGTACAGCTCCTAATGCAACATTGCTGGCATCTATAGTTAAGATAAACGACTTGGTGAAATCAGGGTATTGGAGAATGGGGTCATTAATTAAAAGTTCGTTTGCGGTCTCAAACGCCTTTATATATTCTTCTGTTAATTTCACCGTTTTGCCCTTTTTCAGACATTTCGTCATGGGTTTGACGATGTGAGCAAAGTCTTTAATAAATTTCCTACAATACCCCAAAAGTCCAAGAAAGGATTTTATTTCCCGCAGGCTTTTCGGAATAGGGAAATTTTTTACATCATCGATTTTATCCGGGTTTGGTTTAATTCCTTCCGTTGTAATAATGTGACCCAGGAAGGCGATTTCTTTTTTAAAAAATTCACATTTGTCAATTTGTATTTTGAAATTAGCTCCGCGGAGTCTATCAAAGACCTGCATAAGATTTAACATGTGTTCCTCCAAAGAAGTTTAATATATTACTATGTCATCTAAGTATACCAAGCAATTCTTCCCTATGAGGTCTTTAAGGACATTGTCCATTACTCGTTGGAAGGTTGCTGGGGCGTTTTTCAACCCAAATGGCATACGAACGTATTCATAATGCCCATTGCCGACAGTAAATGCTGATTTTGGAATATCTTTTGGGTTCATTTCTATCTGAAGAAACATATAGGTCAAATCTAGGGTGTAAAAGTACATACATATTCCTAATTTATCCAAAATGTACGTTATATTTGGTAGTGGGTATCTGTCCGGAATGGTCTTTTCATTTAGTTTTCTGTAATCTATCACTAGACGCCATTTGCGCTCCCCTCCTGCATCTATTTTTTAGGGACTACCCAAACGGGTGCGCTCCAAGGAGAATAACTTGGTCTTATTATTCCTTGATTAAGCATTTTAGTTATTTGATTACCGACTTCCTCCTTATGTATATAAGGGTATCTATTTGATTTAGTATAGATAGGTATGTCATCAGAAGTCGTGATTGAATGCTTGATTTGATTTGATTTGTAAAAGTTAAATTATTTTCCTCTTAAAAAACATCTCTATACTTATGTAAAATTTTTTAAATTGCTTCAATTTCAGAAGTATTAAGGTCATCTAATCTTAATTTGCTTTGAATGTCCGTTATTGAATTTTCATCTTTGTATATATGTAGATACGTCCATGTTATATATTTCTATATTTTCGTTTACTTCATAAATGTTTACCCTTAAAGGTTCTTCCAAAATAAGGGTTTGATCTTCGTCGAAAGTATTTACAACGTCCATGTAACTGAATCCATTTAATGCTTTGTAGAGACCACCCTGAACAAATATGTGTTCATTTATCTGTATATTGTTAATTTCTATTAGTTCGTTTTGTATGTTGACAGGTAATTTTACAATATTTTTGGAGTTTTATAATGGTATGTTTTTCTGATGTTTTATGTATTCTAAATTTTAAAGGAACAGTTGTACTATTTGCTCTTAGGTATTTAGGAGGTAAATCAATTATTGACCCAGTTTTAGGGCCCGATTACGGTTTACAACATCTAAATGTTGTGTTGTCTCGGCTACAACACAACATTTATCTTATTCGTGATTATAGTTTACAACATCTAGATGTTGCATACGTCACAGGGTTGCATATTGACTGTATTCAAATTGTGCATAAAAATACATACCTGCGTAAGAAGAAGCGTCAGGTTGAAAAGAAAATACATAATTACTATTCAATTTAAAAACGGTTTTAAACTATTAAGTGTAAAGAATATGGATATAAACGTAGATCCTGACAATTATGATGGAAAAGACAGAAAGAAAACTCACGTATCCGTAAGAGAATTAGAGACAGTTCTAACCCCTAGGAATTACCAAATACAGAGCAAGTAAATTTTTCCGAAGTTAAACATTTTTAAATATGTATGTATGTACATATATTTTACAGTTTCGTCAAATGTTTCCGTATAATCAATGATGGGTTTTCGTTTTTGCTTCTGCAGCTAAATAAATTTTTAAAACCGTCAAGCCAGTGTTCTGCCATTCCTCCGATTCAAAAGGAATCATTCTCCTCCAAAAGAAGTCCAACATTTGTATATGAATACTAAGGGGTATTAAGCCTGAATGTCATGATAGTAAGCGTAATAATATTAAAAAAAAAATTACTGATAAATGAATGACTTTTTATAGTTATGCTACTCTGAAATGAACATCCGTTATGTAATTTAATGCTTGCAATTTTAAATAAATAAAATTGATTTTCTTTTAAATTCACAGCCTGTAATTCATTTTAGTAAAAGGCTAAAATTCGCAATATATTTTTAAAATAGCTAACTAAAAAATTATAATTCATTTTTATTTTAAAACTAAAAAAAACCAATATTCACTTTTAAAATAACAAAAAATAAAATGAAACGTATGTAAATAAAATGCTAAACCAAAAAAACAATAATATAGTATTCTAATTTTACGGGTTAATTCGATTTTTGCTTTTAATAATTCTATTTGCAAATCTACTTTTTTTTAAATCCTAAATTTTTTTGTTTATTTCGTAGTTTTTGTAGGAATTGTTTTCTAGGCGTTTTAAAGCCTTTAGAATTTCTTAATTTTTTTTAGTACCTGGTGATGGCTCGAACAGTGATTGATTCCGCCGCATAGGAATTTTCTTGAGCTTGTAAGCCCATTGCAGATCCACATGGATTTATTTGCGTCTGCATGGACGCAAGCTCAACCGTATCCTGTTAAGTTTATTTCGGTGGACGGACCTCCACCAGTGGCTTGGAAGTTTCTCTTGTTCGTTTCTAATTTCCTTTTTAAATTGGTTTTATAATGGATCTATACCTAAAAACAAGAAAAACTTCAAACTAAACTTAAAAAAGAAGTAAACAATACATTTGCTACGTGCTTTTTGTCATTCTTTTGAGATTCTAATCGGTGGTCCGAAAGAATTTAACTCGACCGAAAAGTTTTCCCATGCAGCTCAAGGAACTGCATTTTGCTCATGCCAAATGGTGGCTTCCCGCGACCAACCTCAGGATATTTTTTCATTAAATCTATTAGTTTTTCCATTTTTTTTATTAGATATTTTCCTGAAAAACGTTTCTAATTATAATTATTAAAGCTTTACAAAATAAAGTAATGTATACATTAGGGTGCGCCTTATATGTATGGGACAATTTTTTTAACAGATTAGATCGTAACTCCACCCAAGAATGTTCCACGTATTAAAAAAATGAATTGTGTAAAATTATAAGCAGATTGTAATACAGGAAGGCGTGCCGCATCCGCCCACAAGTTGGCTATATATGCTAAATTCATATGAAATAAGTTAAGATGTTAATTTGAGGGTCATTTAATAAAACACTGGTAAATTTTATATAAACTATAATTAATTTATTCGACCTGAATCTTTTTCCGTTTACAAATTAATAATAATGAGGAAAAATGTTTAGCAATACTTTAAAAATATATATTATGATTTTAAGAATATCGTGATTTTAACAGCAAATGTAATATATCGTTTGTGAGCTCAGACAACAACTGAAAAATATGTGGTCAGTTAAGTCCGGCATCTTTTGAAGTTCAATAACGCCCAGTTGTGTAGTATCGCTTCAATTGCTAAACAAAACGGTGAATTCCCGAATAAAAGCAAACGCACTTCAATTAAATAATATTTGTATCGAATGGGCGTAAGTACATATACAAGTGAAAAAATAAGTGTTCTTAAAAGAAATAAAGCGATAAAACAATCAAGTTTGTAAAATAATATCAAAAATAAATATGAACACAAGACGACAGGAGCAGTTGTACCTTCTCGGCTATGATGCCTGCCAAATAATCGGTGCCAAATTGCCTTCAAATGGTCAAGTTTTGCGTATTTTATTTAACAATATGCGAAAAGTAAAACTAGACTTGCGTGCTAGTGCTTCCCTTGTAGTGAAAGAGGTAGAAGTTTTATGGAACAAAGCACGAATATCACTTAGAGCTTTTGACAAATTGTCTCAAAAGTTGAAGGTTTGTATTTAGAATGGAGAAACTTGCAAAAAAGTTCGAAACGCCGGAGATTACTCCAGGAAAAACGCGAAAAAGACTTCGTAAATAAATTTGATGATTTGTTTGATGTCGCACATGCCGATGCATTGGATATCATCACTCTGGCAGAAGATAAGCTTTTTTTTAACAAATCAAAGAAAACAGGGAAGACCTGGTGCAATGATAGGTTGTGACTGCAACTTGGCGAAAAAAGAAAAGGCAAAATCGCTTAGGGAAGAGAAAAAACAACGTTTCCACGAAAAACATACAGTCGTATTGCAAGGTAAATATTGAAGGTGTAGTGCGATTTCAGTCATGTCTTCACTTGCAAGTCCTCAGTTTGAATCTATTATATTATTCTGCAATATTTCTTATAAAATTTTATAGATCAATGTGAAGCCGTCCAACGGCAATCAAGCGATGAAGAGACTATTGAAGATTGTGAAGTGCAACAAATTCCAGAGTCAGCATATGAAGTAGGTCCTAGTACTTCAAGAAAAAAACGAGGTAGACATAATATTATCACACCAAAGCTTGTGTCAGTATTAGATAGGTGTAAAGTAAGTGACCGTGACGCCGTTCGAATCCTTATAGCAACTGCGCAAGCGTTGCAACATCACGTTAGCGATTTAATTATAAATTGCACTTCAATTCGCCGATCGCGTACAAAGTTTCGATTTGATGCAGGAAAAAGAATCCGCGAAACATTTAAAAACAAAGAAATTAAGGCGGTGACTGTTCACTGGGATGGTAAAATGTTGCAATCATTGATGGGTAGTGAACACGTCGATCGTCTGCCTGTATTTGTATCTTTTAATGGAACAGATCAGCTACTCGGCATCCC
Source organism: Linnaemya tessellans (assembly GCA_951800035.1). Classification (NCBI taxonomy): domain Eukaryota; kingdom Metazoa; phylum Arthropoda; class Insecta; order Diptera; family Tachinidae; genus Linnaemya; species Linnaemya tessellans. The sequence continues at coordinate 85,684,405 of OX637535.1, forward strand.
AGCGATAACTTTAGGTACGGGAAGACAGCAAGCAACGGCTGTCTTTGACTTACTCAAAGAATGGGATCTCGATGAAAAAGTGGAAGCCCTGTGCTGCGATACCACCGCATCAAACACAGGACGAATACAAGGCGCATGTGTGCTTTTAGAACAAACACTAAACAAAGATCTTCTGTATTATCCATGTCGACATCAGATATTTGAAATACTTTTACGGAGTGTATTTGATGCAAAAATATCAACATCTTCGGGTCCTAGTGTCAAAATATTTCATAGATTTAGAGATGCCTGGACTAAAATAGACAAAAGTAATTTTAAGTCTGGAAGACATACATGTGAAAAATGTTATTGGGGATACAAGGGAGATACAAGAGTTTACATTAAAGAGTTTAAAAAGTATGCAACCACGGGAAGATTACAAAGAGCTTCTCCAATTGGCGTTAATTTTCGTAGGCGGGTCACTTCAAAATTTTTCATTTCGAATGCCTGGAGCGTTCCACCATGCACGTTGGATGTCCAAAGCAATATATAGTTTAAAAATTTACTTATTTCGGAACCAGTTCATTTTGGCTGACTGTGAGTTGAATGGAATTAGAGATATATGTGTTTTTATTATAAAAATATATATAAAAGTTTGGATCAAAGCTGCCATTGCCGCAGAAGCTCCTAACCAAGATTTGACATTGCTAAAAAGTTTATATCTTTACAATTTAGTTGATGAAAATTTAAGTCGGAAGTTAATTCGAAAATTCTGCAATCATTTATGGTACCTATCGCCAGAAATAGTAGCGCTTTCATTTTGTGATACTCAAATTTCAAACAAGTCAAAACGACTCATGGTTGCAGCGCCAGATCGAGCCCATGAAGATGACAACAAAAAAATTACAATTCTTCCTCATTACATAGAGCAGTACGTTAATAAAAACATTGAAGATTTTATCTCGCAAAAAACTTTAAATTTTTTCAACCGATATTGTATCCCAACGGATTTTTTGAAGCAAGATCCTAGGGAATCGGAAAACGATAAATCGTATAAAATTGGCTTGGAAATGGTTGGTAAATTGAAAGTTGTCAATGATACTGCAGAAAGGGCTGTAAAGCTTATGGAAGAATACAATCAAGTTTTGTCGCGTGATGAAGAGGAGAAACAGTTCATAATGCAAATTGTAGCTGATTATAGGAAACAATATCCAAATGCAAAAAAATCGGTTTTATTAAGCATATGAAATAACTTAAATTAATATATTTAAGTACGAAATTAAATTAAAAAAAATAAATAATTTTGTATGAATGTTAAAGTGTAATAAAAAAGTTGGTAAAAACTAAATTAAACTACTTCTTCCTTTTTTTTATAAGTTTAGTGAATCTTGAAAATACATTAATGGTTATTTTATAACGATTTATGGGTGGATGCGGCACGGCACGCCTTCCCCTGATGCAATCTACCTAAAATTTTTTATAACATATTTTTTTGTTACGGAGAACATTTATGAAGGGAGTTAAGGTGCTATATCGCTTTTTTTTAAATAAGGTGCACCCTAATATACATACATACTTACAAATTTTTCTCCATTTATATTTTTAACTTGTCAGTTTAAAACAACAGGTAATGAGCAGTTGTAAGTTTTTGAGAGTACTGACAACACATAAATACACATGTTGTAAACTGTAATCAGTGGAAATTTACATAGACAACTCTTTATACAACAGTACTGACAACAGTTGTAAGTAGGCTTACCAGATCCAGATTATTAAAAAGCTGGACATGTGAATTAAAAATGCTGGCTATTAAAAAAAGAGCTGGACATTTTGAAATAACATTTTTACGAAAAGATACTTGTTTATTGTACAAACATTTTTATTAATTATATCTACATACCTCTCATTTGCTGCAACAACGTCAGATTTCAAAAAATTAGTTTCTTATTTTAATGTAGAATTATCGCTCCTATATTTATCTTAAGTAAAAAATTTATGTAAAAATCTTGCATATTCAAGTCTTGAGAGAAATATAATTTTTCGTTTTCCCATTGACTTCTTTGCAAATTGAAAACTTTGATTATGACTTTTTCCAGCATATGAGCGATATGTATTTAAGACTTAAAATTAAATAACGAAAACAAAAAATCATAGCAAAAAGACAAAAACAAAACAAAAAAAGCTACAAGAAATTTTTTTACTTTGAAGTAAAAAAGTTATAGCAAATTTATAAAAATTATTTTCAACCAGCAATAAATATTAAGAGCATTTTGTGGAAAATTGTTTTTAGCTGGACAAATTTCTTTTTAGCTTGAAACTGGACAGGCCATTAAAAAGCTGGACAATCCAGCCAAAACAAGCCCGACTGGCAACCCTAATTGTAAGCCATAATCGATTTTTCAAGAATACAACTCTTAAATTACAACTGTTGTAAACCGTAATCGGGCCCATAGTTAGAAAATCCAGACCTAATAACCCATCAAAGTAATTATGAAATTTAAATAAGAGAAACTCAAATTTTCCTTCCTGGTTAAATTCATTAAATAATTTTAATTTAACTTTTTTGTGCAGTCTATGTTCTTTAAAAAGTGTCTTAATTGTTATAGGTTTCGTTGTTACTTGTTGATTTTATTTAATGTATATTGTATTGACAAATGAAGAAGACGCACCTGTATCTATCAAATATCTAAGTGGTCTTCCAAATGGTGAGGCGATATCCACATATACCAATTCAACCCCATGAACATTGATGTCTATGTACCTCCTCGTTTCGTCAAGGCTGGTACATGAACATTTTGTGTATCGTCAACGTTAGTTATCTCATCATAATCTAGAAGTTGGTGTAGCAGTATACATATATAATTTAAAATATTATAATTGAAATAAGTATTAACTGCTTTGTAAAATTGCAGTCGTAACCTTTATTTAATTACTTGCTAAAATCAATATTTATTTAGAGCTCACACTTCCAATTACATATGTATTGAACCTAACTGTATGTTTTTGTATAGTATGTATTAAGCCTTCTGCGTATCTTATGCATTTCTCTTATCTATCATTCTTATTCATTTTTAAGAAATTGTAACCAGACTATAAGTTGAAGTCAATAAAGAATGTTTTAAAAACCTGATCGCTCGTTCCGTTGCCATTAATACCATAGACAAATAACTAGACACGACAACTAAAATACAGAAACGTTATTTATGTCTAATACAGAGATGTCGGTTTTACCATATTGCGAGAGAGGCGGCAAATTTCATTGTTTGCCATCTCTTTTATTTCATCATAGTAAAATGACATTTCATTTTTGGTTACGTTAAAATTAAATTTCTTGGCAGGATTATTGGCGCAAATTGTTAAATAGTTCATTTTACGCCAAATGTATTGCTTAAAGTTGGTAATTTATGGATGAAATATCATCTATAGATTCATCCACTGATTACCAACACTGTGCGAAGAAAAACAAAAGCGCAGAAGAACAATAAAATCAGCTACAAAATAGTGGTACCAGAAATAATATCTAAGTAAAAATTGTGAATATAAATTTTTATAAAACTTATAATTCTAATGTCTTCCAGGCGCCGTAATGCGTAATGGGATGCAAGGAAGGACTGAGGTTACACCAATTTCCTAATTATCTGACCAGGTGAGTCAATTGTGTACATTTTACATAAAAATTCCACACTCATGAATGCGTTACAAAATTTTTATCATTCGTTTCATCAGGAACCGGACTGGAGTTTAAGAAGGTGAATATCCAATCGAAATTGGTGTTCACCTCGAAAAGCAACACTGGCACAGCAAGCCCCATCAGAAAGACTGTCACCATGAAAGCAAAACCCACCAAAGAGGTACCAGCAAGCTAACCAAAAGCACCCAAAGCTAAAAGTTCTATATCAGCGAAACTGAAAAAGATAACCCTTACAAAAGAACCAACAGCGAAAAAGACCGCATGAAACAAATAAATTGCTTCCGCTTCAATTTAAACTATTTTTCGACAATCGAAATAAACATAAAGCCCATTTAAGGGCTACAATATATTTAAAAAAAGAGCTCAATTTACAAACACTTTGAAATAAAACATTTCACAATATAATTTTTTTTTATTATTTGTAGACACAAAATCGGCTACCTCTTTTTGAAAATCATTTTATAGCCCTGAAAAGGGCTGTTTGTGTTTTCTTTCTGGTTTTTTGTTAAAATAAACATTCATACACATTTACTTGGTACTGGTGGTACATTTGGTTACGCCTTTAGTATCTTTACTGACAGCATGCTTAGCCAATTCACCAGGCAACAGTAGACGGACAGCAAATTGAATTTCACGACTAATAATTGTTGAACGGATGTACTTTTTTCACAACTTTGTAAATGAAGATGGCATGACTTTCCATGCGCTTACGTCTTTCCACTTTGCCAGATTTACCACTGGTATTAGGAGGTATCCTTCACAATTTCATATTTACTTCATATGCATAAGACATATTTACTTAACCACACAATAAAAAAGCACTTCTATAGTATCATGCAAATTAATTAATCATGAAATCCAATATTGGAGTCATCTAAATCATAGCCACCACGTATAGGTTTTCTGCTACGTTATCTTTTAACACCTTATATTGTTATCAGATTACCATTGCTCCACACTTTGCTATTCTCCATTCAAGGATGTTGGTTGAGAAATCATCACAATTAGTCCATCGTTCAAGAACAATTTTTCATCAGCAAATTCTTTGTCGGCACCGTGTCTCTGAAAGAGATATATATACTCATTTTTATTAAAATTTTTAAATTGTAATAAACTAATAATGAAGTAAAATACTTACATTTTTATACACTCTTACTTTTCTAAATTCAATCCTTTTAGTTCACCAATACGCAGTTCAATAATTACTTTTAAATCAATTTAAGTTGTATCTCCGATTTGGAAATGATTTTTGTTCCGACAAATTTATTCAGCTGCCTTAACCACCAATTTTATTAAATATTTTATGTTTGTCCACATAAACAAATTTTTTGTCTCATTTCCAACCACCGTTGGAATCCTTAGTTGTAAGCCCCATTTCATATATTCATCCTGAGTAAGTGGTGGTCATTGCAACGATTATCTTTGTCTTTGGTGTTTCAATTAAGGTTTTTAATTATTTTTTCGAGCACTAAAATTGTTACAAATTAGAAACAATATTAATATGGTCAAATTCCAAGTCTTTGGGAATCAGGGCACATTTTTATGTTGATTTCTTAAAAACATTGACCGCCAGCCACTATTTAGATGTTTTAATATCTTTGTTTACTGTTAAGAAACTGTTTAAGAACTGTTAAGGACTTTTAATATACACATTTTTGTTTTAATTATTTTAAATTTTTTCTCTAAACCACCATTGTTTCTTTGAAATTGTAAAACATGTGTTCAGAGATGGCTATGTATAGCCATTCTTTCTAACATTGTGACGGCTTTCTTGTTTTTGTTGTTAACCAATTTAGGTATAGTACTACCGTTCCTATTACGCCCTCCCATTCCCATCACTGATATGAAAATATTAAAAGATCTGCTTTAATTTCACATTGTTCTCAACATATTGCAGAGAGTTATCAAAGTGAATTGCGAGTTTTTTTGGTACTCCGTTATATATATAAATATATATGTATATATATATTGTAGAGTAAATCAGTAACTGGAATTTATTGCTTTAAAATTACAGATGAGTAAAGAGGAGAGAGGTATTGACAGAAAGACAGAACTTTGAAAATTCTTGAGGCGACACAAAAGAAAAAACACGCGGTAAAAGGGATTGTAATTTGGATGGTCAAACTGTTAAGAAGTGATGAGGATAAAAGAAAAAAATTAAAAACGTGGTTACAAGTTTATATATACATAAAATTGTCTTTTGTTCAATCCTCAAGAGAACGCTAATTTTGCATTAATTAGGGTGGAAAATACCCAAAAGTAACAATTAAACATAAAACTATTAAAACAGATAATACATCCAAAGTATTTAAAGTTCTATTGAACTATTTGTCGCCTTAACTGAGAAAAAATAGAACGCGCTTCCCAGTTGGTGTATCCATCAAAACGTGAAAGTTGTTACGTTACCTTTACTCTGGGGGCTGTTTTGCACCTTGCTAGCTACTGCGGTTCTCCTGGGCGTAGTTCTCAACCCTAATGTTGCCCTCGGCACGTTCCAGCTAAAAAAAAATCTTCTGTACTCACATATATTATTCTGTTACCATTATTGAACCATCATTATAGGAAGGCAGATGTTGACCTCCGATTGCCCTTACCCTTCCATGGTCGCAATCTATCCAGAGCGAAATTTTGCGAGCCCCTTTTATCCTTCCCTACATCACCACCCTTAACACTCCCTTTTAATCAATTTAGCCAGACATATTCATTCTGTCCTTATTTTACAACTTTTATTACATCTATTCCGTTTTAAATGACTTATTCTAATACCTATCTTCTATACTAAACATATATATATATATAAATATTGACATTAAAATAACCAATAACTAAAATAATACATTCCTCAGATTAAGTAAATAAAAAACTTTTTTTATAAATTCTAGATAATCACTAATTGGAGACAAAAAAATTTATAATGTCTTTCATCCGGAACTAATTTTAACGCATAAAACAAAAGGTCGGACTAATCTAATAAGCCTTTCATCAATCCGGCTTCCGCGTATAAAACCCAAACTACAAAATTTCACTATCCCTGAAAGAGCTCTCTAAAGGATATGCTAAATGTTAAACACAACAATTCAATAAAAATTTTACTTTAAATTAAGTCACTGGCACGACCCTTTTGTTTGTTCTTTGTCCCCCTTTTTTCTCTTTTTGACAAAAAACACTATGAACATTAACACACAATCATAAAATCACTCTTGTTACTTAAACTAAATATTACTATTTCCTATATATGTATTTAAATTTTAATATCGGGATTCATCCACTTCAGATTATATTATTATTAGGGGGTGCAGATTTTCTTTGCAAGCAGAGACACCTTTTATTATCCCCCTTTGTTTTAATCCCTGTATTTCTAAGTATCACTTAAAAATTTCAACTTACAGGTTGGTTTATCGGATGGTGCTGTTTTATCTTTTTTTTCCCACTATTTGCCGGATGTATTGTCCTGGCTAAGGAAATTGTTTGCTGTGTTGAAACGCCTGTCTCCAGTATATTTGGGGTGCCACTTTCTTCTTCTAGTGACACCTCCAACTCTTCAAAGGATGGTGCTTAACTTTTCTGTTTAAGCAAACAGGAATATTATGATCAACCGCCAATAAATGTTTAATTATACCTACTTGTGATCCTTTTTTTTTTTTGTTTTCCGACGTAAAGTTTTTTTTGTAATTTCCGCACTTGATTTTAACTTAAAATCTTCTTTTAAAGTTTTTTTTTTTTTTTTTTTATTTAACAAATATTTGGTTAGGCTTGATTGCGTCTCTATACTTGCGCTGCCTTTTGCCAATGTCGCTATATTAAAAATGTCCACGGGATCTATAGCTGAAAATATCTCAAATTCCAGGAATTCCTACCAACACTTTTGTCAAGAAAACTAGCGGCCTCTCAATTTTCTATGGCAGAACACCAACAATCGCCTGTGTTCACCGTTTGTTTTCCATTTTGACCTGGACTTCCTGGAACGGATTTTTCATCCATCCTTGTCTCCTTTTCCGCAAACATCTGGCCAGATTTCACTTTCCTACACCTACATACAACCCTAAGTGGAAAGTAATACGTTCCACTTACCAGATGATTCCCCAGCTGACACGTCATTCACATTTCATTTCCTTTTGACTTCTATTACTCTGGACGTGCAAGCTCTTAACTTCCTAATATTTATTTAATCCATGGAAACCAGACTACAAATTTTTATTTACAAAACTACGCTAATGCATGTGCATAAATAATTGGTCTGTGGTGTTGTCTATGACTTTCCCCCGCAACAAAACTCCGGGGTCGAATCCACAAACATCGACAACGGTGTACGGTCTGCAGCTTTCCTACTTAACGCGGGGAAATCCCACACCCTGATTCACAGCCGGGCCGTATACCTGTAGCTACTCTTAGTTCGCATCGAGGATACCACTACTAAATCTCTTGCCTCAATATAATACTGCGTTGGTATGTACACACATTAAATTCCATTTCTCTAAGGCGTTTTGTTACCTTGACTTTCCCCTAACTAGATTCTCTGGATTCATGAACTCCCCATCCTGCTTTTCTTACTCCTAGTCTTTGGACTACACCCACCAGTTCTAGGAACACCTATCGCCTACTGATGTCTTTTCTGGTGAAAGGACTAGTGGCTCCCCATTTTTCTAGGATCCTTGTCATGTAATTGGTCCCCGACCAACTGTAGCACTTTTCGCGCAAACTAAAACGAATGCTTCTGTTTCTTTGAAGCTGTGTCTCACACAATAATCATGTTTTATTTATGTATATGTTTTCTTTTATTAATTTCCCTATACTTAATTCTAATCTTCTATTTATTTTTCTTTTTTTTCAGAATCCTATATCTCATGGAAAATGCCTCTACTCTTTTCCCCGCCCTCTTGTGCGAGTTTTCCTGTCTTCTGGGTCATGTAGTGTGTTTGGCTATTCGTTGTTACCATGCCTTCTGCTGGTAACATCATTTGTTTATTTTCCGTCCACATACTTATGTGTTTGACTCAAATTGTAATTTAATAGCCCACACGAGCAGTGCTATTGGTATGCATGTATTTATGCATACCATTCACTTTCTCACGATAGCGTAAGTTATTTTTAAGTACTTTGTGTTTTAGATATAGAGAATAATTATTATTAAGACAGAGTCAAAACTAAGTAGTCGCACAAGCGGCTACTTAATAAATAAAACAAACATTTAATAATAATCCTGTGAATAAACGTTTTTAAATATTACATGGCGATCCTGCCATTTTGGTTTCAATGTTAATGCGCATGAACACAAGAATGAGAACGTAAAAGTAAAGAATCAATAGAAAAAAGAGCAAATTTAGGAGAAAAAGTGCAAAATATGCAACAACAATAACAGTGAAAATACAATATAAAAATTTATTTAAATTTTAAAATACAAAAATATACAACAGCAAAAACAACGCAAATGCATTATAAAAATTCACAGCAATTGGAAACCTAAAAAATGTGCTATAAACAATCAAAAGGAGAAAAATTAACAACAATAACAATGAGAATACAATACTTAGCAAAAAATTTAAACCTGAAACTTGAAAAATTTTGAATAAAAACTTAAGACTAGCAAAAACAGAAAAAAATAAACTAAATATTAATAAATTCTACACATCAAAAAATGAATTATAATGAAAAATCAGTATCAACACATAAAACACCAACAAATTGATCAACTTTAACAACAAATACCTCAAATTCAACAACAACAACAATTTCATCAACTTTAACAACAGATGAACTATACAACAAAACAGAGTGAAATTTTCAACCACAGTGACAGCGAAGGCGTTAAGCGTAAATATAAAATTATAGAAAAAAACTATTTATGAAAAAATTGTTTCTTCTATTGATATTTTTTTAAATAAAAATATATTATACATATAACCACAAAATTTTTCCCATGTAATTATTATTAAATACATTTATCAAACATTTAATTTAAGCAAAAACATTCTTACTTCACTTATTAAACCTTATTCCACTTAAACTTACAAAAATGCTTATTCTACTTACATTAAAACATTATACTTATAGCGTAGACAGACGACAGCCTTAATTTGCATTAGCAGTCTTAATTCAAATTAACTTGTGAATTATCCCCATGCCAATGTGTATAAATGCACGAAATCAGAGTGAATTTATACTGAATTTAGGTATTTCAATATGGCAATACAGTCGACAATCAATCAGCTGTTGGCAAATTGTTTATTATTGTAAAATTAAAATGGATTCAGATTCAGCAAAGGTAAGTTATTTTAATTGTTTTTAGCGATAAAATAAAGAAATTTTACAATCGAAGCACATTTCTTCCATTTTAAGATTTCCAGGGGCAAGAAGCGAAGTGTGTGGTGCGATAGGGATGCACAGGTTCTGCTAGAGCTGTGGGCGGAACGTGCCACCGATTTGCGGCGTACAAAAAGGAATGGGCACATTTACAAAGAGATTTCAGTGCAAATGAACAACAAATTTAGTCCGGAAGAAGTGCACGTCAAAATAAGAAATTTCACGCAAAAATACAGGTATTTTATCTCATGGTTTTCTTGACACAAAATACAAATTTCCACAATTGCCTTTCTCTTATTTCAGAGTATCCTACTGCGATCCCAACTTGTAGCAACACGTTGAGATTTGTGGTTGCTAGTGCATGTACAATTTTTACATTATGGAGCAGTTTCAGCAAAAGTAATTTCATTTTTCTTTCAAATAAACAGTGATTTTTCACCAACAGCATAGCTGCTAGTCGTATTTTCTGTCTTCTGTCCATTTGATCTCGATCGAAATGCAAAAAAAACTGTTGTATACAAACAATCAGATGCTTGTTAAATGCAAAAACTGTCGTCTGTCAGGGTAAAATTTTAATTCACATTAGTAAGCTTTTAATGCAAATTAACGCTGTCGTCGTCTGCCTTCATACATATATTTAAACATAATTATACTTACATTGAAACATACTTATATTTACTTTTAAACTTAATTATAATACCTTAAAACTTAAATTCACCTTAAAATTTGCATTTATATTTATCGATATACTTACCACTAAAATCACATTTATACTTATCATTACATTTAAACTTACATTTTAATAACAAAAAAAAAAAAAAATTTTTTAAATACGATTTTTTTTAACATATTTAGTTTAACACATGAATTGCTGCGATACTTACGAGTCCCTCCAGTGGTTTATGATAGTCTATAAGGGTAAATACTTCGGTTGACCATTAAGTTCAACCGATGCACGCCATATCCACTGCTTTCGGTGCATAAAGGATTGTATCGAGGCAGATGCTATGACATGCATTCCCTTAGTATAACTACTAATACGACCCAGACTTAAAATTTTTTTTTTTTTTTACATATTAACATTCGTGTGGCTGTGTAAACTTAACCATAAGTAAGCATATTGTAAACCTGCCTTTTGTTGATGTGAACAGCCACACGGAAACTGACGTGACGGATTTAGGAGTATCTCCCACCGTTTTGCCAGGTTTATTTTCCCTTTCAGTATCCTTTTAATTGATATTGATAGATAGTTTTAATATCAGATTTTTTTTCTCAGGTAACTAAGCAAGATCCTTAATATTTTTAGCTTAGATTCCTTCATTATTTTCGTCCAACGTATAAAATTTATACGTTTGATATTGATTTCCATGTTATATGGTGTATTCATGTTATTTTTATGTTTACCACGTAACACTTCTTATTTTTTGTATTGCTTGAAAATATCAATTTTTCAACAACTTATAATATATGTTACTGTTTGTCGTTATGTAATATAATTAAAAAGACAATTATTTTATTATTCAATTGGAATAATAATAAAAAGTAACTATTTAATTTTTAATAAAGAATATTTTACTTAATATATATATTTTCATATTCTCCATATATTGAAACAAAGTTTTTATAAGAACATATATCTATATATTTCACTTTAGTTTTTTATTATTTTACTTTTATATACAATTTCGTAACCTTGATAAGGTTGTTTATCAAACAAGCACTTCTTGAGACATCCTTGCAATTGTTTGCTCATTCATTTGGTTTACTTAAGTGACCATTCCTTCAAACAATTATTAAATTAATTATAGTTCATGAATCATAAAAGATTCATTACAATTACTTAATCGTTTACTAATTTATTTCTCTCTTTCAATAGACACGCATTCAAATCCTTAAATAGTTCAAAAGAAAAGTCATTATGGGTAATCATGATTCAAAGATAACAAACCCTAATGCAAATGTTATTAACGAAGTTATCGTTAAAATAGACAATCCAACTTGGTATCTCATTATAATTATTTGTCTATTGATCCTACAAATCCTTATTACGGTCTACCAACTTCATAAAAGATCTTTAAGAAAATCTTACCTTAGGGCAGCTTCCCTGGCTAATAACATAGACAGAGTTTAATAAGTTCTCACATAATGATTTCCGAAATACCCAATTCGAATAAAGCCTTGTTCAGAATTTTATTACTTAAACGACGTCAAAGTAACCCCTTACGTAGGTTGTATGGTTCTGAGCTTATGTAATGGCCAGAAATACCCAATTCGGTTAGGTCAACTTACTTCCAATTATATAAAAAAAAATTATCAAATAAAGCTTCCTTTTACTTACCGCACTGCACTAGTCAACTCTCTCTTCCATATATTCATGGAATGGAAAATAATAGTTGAAAGAGCTAGAGCAATAAAAGAGGAATTCCTTAAATCCTATAAATGCTTAAATACTGATAGAGATACTAAACCAGAAACTGTCAATAAGCATATTAACATCCTTGTAAGTCGGCTCGAACAAATAAGAGTTCTATTGAATGTGAACTATAATAGACTAACACAAGCTCATAGAACTGCTGCTGAAGCATTCTTCCAGGAAGTACGTGAAAAATTGATAACAGTTTCATTAAGAAAGGGAATAATTTTCAATATCCCAGAAACCTTGCATGAGAAAATAAATATTGAACCGCTACCCGAGAGTTGTATAAAGACTATAAAAATGCCTCAAACAGTGGTTGAATTTTTGAACACTGCGTCAAGAATAATACCTGACTTTGACGGAAGTTCGGTAAACTTACAAAGTTTTATTGATGCCCTTAATTTGTTAGATTCAATAAAGGAATCTCATGAGTCTGTTGCCATTAGTCTGATAAAAACAAAACTTAAAGGCACAGCTAGAAACCTTATCTCTACGGAGTCAACTCTCCAACAAATAATTACAAAATTAGATTCCACAGTAAAAGGAGAATCCGTAGACGTGATTACAGCCAGACTAATGAATATAAGACAATCAGGCAAGAATGCCAATACATATGCAAATGAGATAGAAGATCTCGGAAAGAAATTGGAGACCGCCTATATTACAGACGGTCTACCAAATAATACAGCTTCCAAATATGCAACACGTTCCGCAGTAGCAGCGATCGTGAAAAATGCATCCAATGAAAGGGTTAAACTGATTATGGAATCAGGTACCTTCTCAGATATGAATCAAGTAATGACTAAATTTATAAGTAGTTGTACCGACGCGTACGGTCAACCAAATTCCGTGCTGGCATTTAATAATAATCGCCGCAACAATAAAAATTTTACTAATAATACCAATAATAATTTTTCTAATAGTCAACGTACCAGAAACAACAGACCAAATTACCCTGAAGAAAACAGAAATGCAAATAATACATATAGAAACCGGAACAATTTCCGTGGAAATTATAATTCGGGAAATAGAACCCCAAATAACCATTCAAATTATACTAACAATAGCGGTTCCAATCGCTACAACAATAGGAACAATAACGCCAATGACAGAAATGGTGCAAGACAAAATATACGTTGCTTGTCTGATTCGGGAAACGTACAGAACCCCCTGGGTACTCAATAGGTAATAGAATATACGCTATTAACCTCAGCCTCTACAGCTATCTTTACACCAGAACCTCTATGAATGACTCTAAATCGACTTTCTTGTTAGATACAGGTGCAGATATTTCAGTTGTCAAGCACAATCAAGTTCTACACGAACCAATAAATCATCAAAAGCGAACTAACATAAATGGCATTGGACAGGGTTTGATAACGACACTAGGAAAAGTGTCCGCAGATTTGAAAATGGAAGACCTCTTAATAGCACACGATTTTCATGTCGTGGATGATAATTTTCCAATCGAAGCAGATGGAATAATAGGTATGGACTTTATTCGAAAATACAATTGTATTTTAAATTTTGAAGGTACTCAAGATTGGATTACCTTACGTACAAGCGATGTTCCATATGATATAGCAATACCATTGCGAAATGGTCCGCATATCAATTCCATATCATTACCTGCAAGGTCAGAAGTAATAAGACCAATAACTTTCGTATCTGCAGAAGATGAGGTACTAATACCTCAACAAACCATTCAAACAGGCATTTATATTGCCAATACAATAACGTCCAAGTCAAATCCATTAGTTAAAATAGTCAATACTACAGACAAAGACGTTGTCATTAATAATCTCCAAGTAAAGTCAGAAAGTCTTAACGACTATCAGATTGGATGCAATAACACCAACGGAAAGTCAAAAACTAATAAAGAAAAATTGACAAAGTTGTCTGATAATTTTCCAGATTTCGCTCGGAAAGACTTAAGAGCATTATGTTCTGAATTCATTGACATATTCGCTTTAGAATCTGAAAAAATAAGCACCAATAATTTTTATAAGCAAAAGCTAAGACTTCATGATATGCAACCGGTGTACATGAAGAATTATAGAATTCCTCACGCTCATAAGGAGGAAGTTAATAAACAAGTTGATAAGTTGATAAATGACGAAATAATTGAACCGTCAATTTCGGAATATAATAGTCCAATTTTAATAGTGCCGAAAAAATCATTACCAGGTACAAATCAGAAGAGATGGAGATTAGTGGTTGATTATAGGGGAATAAATAAGAAAGTAATAGCTGATAAATTCCCTTTGCCTCGCATAGATGACATACTTGACCAATTAGGTCGAGCTAAATTCTTTTCATGCCTGGACTTGGTCTCAGGATTTCATCAAATTGAACTAGAAGAAGAATCTAGAGATATAACGTCCTTTTCAACAGAAAAGGGTTCTTTTCGATTTAAAAGACTACCATATGGTATAAAAATTGCCCCAAATTCATTTCAAAGAATGATGTCCTTAGCCTTTTCAGGACTATCACCAACCCAAGCTTTCGTATACATGGATGATTTAGTAGTAATAGGTTGTTCATCAGAACACATGCTACAGAATTTAAGACAAGTTTTCAATATTTGTAGAAAATACAATCTCAAACTACACCCAGATAAATGTGCATTTTTTTGTCGTGAAGTAACATTTCTGGGTCATAAATGCACCGATAAAGGCATTCTACCTGACGATAGTAAATTTTCAATTGTAAAAAATTACCCCACACCTAAAAATGGTGATGAAGCAAAACGCTTCGTAGCTTTCTGTAATTATTACAGAAGATTCATTCCTAACTTCGCTGAGTCGTCAAGACATATAACCAGATTGTCTAGAAAAGGTGTCACATTCGAATGGACTGAACAGTGTGAGAGAGCATTTCAGTATCTCAAAAATCAACTGTTGAGCCCAAAAATCCTTCAATATCCAGACTTTTCTAAAGAATTTTGTATAACAACAGACGCTAGCAAACATGCTTGCGGAGCTGTCTTAAGTCAGGAAAAGCAGGGTATACATTTGCCAATCGCCTACGCATCCAGATCCTTTACAAAAGGTGAAAGCAACAAATCCACAATAGAGCAGGAATTAACTGCAATTCATTGGGCAATACAATATTTCAGACCATATATGTATATACGGTAGAAAGTTTGTGATTAAGAGTGATCACAGACCCCTTTCATATCTCTTTTCTTTAAAAAATCCGTCGTCTAAATTAACACGCATGAGGCTAGACCTAGAGGAGTACGATTTCGTAGTGGAGTACATTAGGGGAAGAGAAAACTATGTGGCAGACGCGCTGTCACGTATCGAGATCGACGATATTAAAAATATTGAGGTAAATAAAATACTGAAGGTCACTACCAGACTTCAGGCAAAAACTAATAAAAACCGTAATGATAACGAAAAAATACAGTTAAAGGCAAAATCGGTTGAACTAAATGTTTATGAAACAAATAACACACAAGAGCACTTTAAAATGCCACAATTGCATTTTACAAATAATAAAGTTATAATTAAACAGGGCAGAAAAATTCTCTCTGAATTTTCGTTGAGGGACATGATTGTTAATAGAAATGTCGACTTAGGTCACCTCTTTCTAAAGCTTGAAAAAATAGCTGATAACATGGGCCTTACAACCATGCGACTACCCTTCGATGATAGTCTGCTTAAATTCCTAGGTACAGATATAGAATCTTTTAAAAATAAAGGCAATGGAATCTTAAGAGATTCGCCATTGATAATAGTGCTCACACCTAAATTAAAGAAAATTTTCACCGATGCCGAAAAATTACAAATCATGCAGAAATATCATGATGATCCTATCTTTGGAGGACATCCGGGAATAACCCGCATGATAAAGAAAATTAGACTTCAATATCATTGGAATGGAATGACTAGAGATATAGCACGTTATGTAAAACGGTGCAAAGCTTGCCAAGCAAATAAAATTGTTGTCAAGGGTAAAGAACCATTCATTATAACGCCTACCCCGTTAAAAGCATTTGACAGAGTAATTGTAGACACAATTGGACCTTTGCCAAGATCCGAGTCACAAAATGAATATGCTGTCACTATGATTTGCGACCTGACCAAATATTTAGTAGCAATACCCATCCAAGACAAATCTGCCAAAAGCGTTGCTAAAGCAATCATGGAAGGTTTCGTTTTGACATATGGTCCTATGAATACTATACTTACGGACATGGGTACAGAGTACATGAATCGCGTTTTGACAGAGTTGTGTTCATTGATGAATATAGAGAAAATAAATTCTACCGCGTATCATCATCAAACACTGGGTACTGTCGAGAGATCACACAGAACATTTAATGAGTACCTACGGGCATATATTTCATCAGATAAATCAGATTGGGACTTGTCGTTGAAATACTTTGTGTATTGTTACAACACAACCCCATCCACTGCTCACGGTTACTGTCCATTTGAACTCATTTATGGAAAAATCCCACAAACTCTAGCTTGTACAGAAGAAAACATTATAGACCCGTTGTACAATGCAGATTCCTATGAAAAAGAAGTCAAGTTTAAACTTCAAGTAGCGCAACGAAGAGCAGCCAATATCATAGAAAATGCTAAATTTTCAAGACAGCAAAACTCTAATAAAAAGGCAAATCCAAAATTCATATCTCTAGATGATCTCGTACTAGTCCGCAATGATGCAGGACATAAATTAGACATGGTCTATAAAGGACCATATAAAGTAATACGCCTGGATGACATCCTAAATAATGTCGAAATGTTGGATACGGACGGAAGATTAATTAAGGTCCATAGGGACAGAGTGAAGAAATTCACTCCAGAATGATTATTCCTCCGGAAATCCAAAACCTTTGAAAACATTTTCCTTTTGTTGAACTTAATAACAAAGGAAGCCATTAACTTAAAATATATGTATATAAACTGAAGGTGCTTAGTACCTGCTCGCTTTGCTTTGTCATTGTACAATTATAACAATCCTTTTCAAGTTATGTCTCATACAATCCAATTATTCATTTTGCGGATTTTTGAAACATCTGCATATGATTTTTCCCTTGAAATAGTAGTTTTTTTATAAAATATCACAATTTTGAATTCCATTGTTGTTTATGTTTGTTATTGGGAATTGCCGAATGGATACATTCGAATTCCATCATCCTTCCATTGATTCATACTTGAATGGAATAAAACTTGGCGGAATAGCAGAGATTATTCCTTCCGTAAAAAGGGTGAGGTGGCACTGAACTGTGGTCACTGAGCACTCCCCTCAGACAGAGAAATTTCCTTTTTTTATTTGTTTTTGTTTTAAATTACTTATACTTATATTTAAATCACGTTGTTTACCTATGCATAAGCTTAGAATAGATTTTTCATATACAGGACCCCTCTCGTGAGAAACCTCCACCTGTCTCTGAAATTACTATAACTTAAGAATGATCAATTTTTGTGTAGTGATCATTCTTTCGAAAAAGGGAGGTGTAGTGTGTTTGGCTATTCGTTGTTACCATGCCTTCTGCTGGTAACATCATTTGTTTATTTTCCGTCCACATACTTATGTGTTTGACTCAAATTGTAATTTAATAGCCCACACGAGCAGTGCTATTGGTATGCATGTATTTATGCATACCATTCACTTTCTCACGATAGCGTAAGTTATTTTTAAGTACTTTGTGTTTTAGATATAGAGAATAATTATTATTAAGACAGAGTCAAAACTAAGTAGTCGCACAAGCGGCTACTTAATAAATAAAACAAACCTTTAATAATAATCCTGTGAATAAACGTTTTTAAATATTACAGTCAGGTCTTCGCCCACCTTCTATGTGAAGGCTTCTGAGACCTCTTAGTCCCTACCGTACCTGACGGGAAGTAACTGGCGTCCTTGATAAAAAGTCAATTTACTTTGTTCATCCTTCCTTTTTTTTCAGGTTGCTCTATTGCAGCTGTTGTCTTTTAATAAGGCTTTCTGTATTACCTTACGATGACATAGAGGACTTCACAATCTAGACTAGATATCACAGATGGTTACTTAACTATGTGGAATCTAAAATTCTTCAGGTACTTTTTGTCTTATTAACTATATCACAGGTACTTGTTTCTATCCCAGATCTCGACGGTTTTGCCTTATTAGGATTAGTTAGCCTACTTTGAAGATATATCAGAGACTGAATAATCACAATATTGCATTTCCGGCTAAATCCGGATGTCCTTGGCGTGATATACCCCAAGAGCTTTTTCTTGCAATGTTTCTAGTTCGTACATATTATTTACAACGGGCTTTACTACTCTACATTTTAGAAACTTGCGACTAAATTTTGCATTTACGTTTTTCCCAAAGTTGCTTAAAGCTGTATTTCTCCGATAGACCTCTTGTCCCGGTAACATTCTTATCTTTCTAGCTCCCTTGTTGTATCGCTCTGCACTTCTTTCGTATGCTTTTTTCATATTTTCCTTAATATGATCGCGCATTATGTCAATTTTATCCTTTTGGTCTAAATTTAGAATTTCGTGGTCTGAAAGTGATTGTAATTTCCTTCCCAGTCGGTAATCCGCGCCATTTGTATACATGTGGTACCCAAATAATGCAAAGAACGGCGAGACACCGGTGGCTGCATGCACAGATGTTCTTAACGCACACTCGATTTCTGATATGTACAAATCCCAGTCTCGATGATCTTTATCAAGATAGGCTCTTATCGCTGCCAGCACAGACTGATTTACCCTTTCGCTTGCGTTGCTTTGCGGGGAGTACACTGCGGTTTTGATGTGTTGAATATGGTAAGATTTGACAAAATTTTCGAAACTTTTAGAGATAAATTGACTTCCATTATCACTGTGAATAACCTCTGGGACGCCAAATTTGTGGAATATTTCACTAACCAGGAAATTAATCACATTATTAGCTGTAGCCTCTCTCATAGTTTTCAAAAACGTGAATTTTGTAAAATGATCTAAAACTATAAAAATATAACAGTTTCCTTTCTTTGATCGTGGATATTTACCCATAAAATCAATGTAAAGCTTTTGGAATGGCCTTTCTGTTACTACTTGTTTGCCTATTTCTGATCTCATACTTACATTGCAGGCTTTTGTTTCCTTACAAGTTTGGCAAGATGCAATAAAACCTTTTACTTGTACAGCCATTTTAGGCCAATAAAAAAATCGTTTGAGCCTTTCCAACGTTTTTGTTATACCCCATGTGCTGTTGTGGGCGTCGCGTGAGCACTTTCTATCACCGGTTGAGTAATATTGGCAGGAATCCACAGTTTCCACGGGCTTTCTCCACTCACCTGGTCAAAACTAGTTTTCTTGTAAATATACCCGTTCTCAACTTTTAAATCTGGTAGAATACCTGCGTTCTTTTTAATGTTATCTACGAGCCTTAAATACTCGTCGCTCTCAAACTCTGTTGTATCAAACCCTAAAATTTCGGTTATATTTATTTCGTTCACGGATTGGAGTCTTGACAACATATCTGCAACCATATTGTCAGCGCCTTTTCTATGCTGTATTTCAAAATCGAATGCCTGTAATTGTAAGGACCACCTTGCCAATCTGCCTGTAAGGTCTTTTAGTGACATCAGCCATTTTAAGCTAGCGTGATCGGTTACAATTGTGAATGGCATCATTTCTACGTATTGTCTAAATTTCTTTACGGCCATTACCGCAGCTAAGCACTCCTTTTCTGTGACTGTATAATTTCTTTGACATGTCGTTAATTTCTGCGAATAAAATGCAATAGGATGCTCGTGATTGTCTTCCCTCATTTGATACAAAACAGCTCCGATTCCATAGTCACATGCATCGCATTGTATGTAGAATCTTTTAGAGAAATCGGCGTGTCGAAGGACCGGTGCTGATGTCAACGCCTTTTTCAGGGTTTCAAACGCGTTTACTGCCTGTGTGGTCATCTCGAATTTTGTAGCCTTCTTTAATGTGTCTGATAGTGGTGCTGCTATTACGGCAAAATTTCTGATGAATCGCCTGTACCATCCGGCGGTTCCTAAAAAGCTGCGCACTTCTCTCACCGACTTTGAAACACGTATTTCTCGGATTGAGTTTACCTTGTCCGGATCTGTTTTTAACATACCACCCCCTACCACATACCCTAGATACTTCAAACGCTGAAAACAAAATTGTGATTTCTTCAACCCGATTGTCAAATTCGCCTCTCTTAAACATTTGGCCACTTCTTCTAATAAGTTCAGGTGTTTTTCAAAATCATTCGATATTATTAATAAGTCATCTAGATACGTGAATACGTTATCTTTTAGATGTTGCGGAATGACTTTATCCATTAAACGACATAAGCGCTGTGCCGCGTTGCATAAACCAAATGGCATGACTCGGAACTGATACAGCGGTCTTCCGGCGACAGTAAACGCTGTGTATTTTCTGCTCTCAGGTTCCAACTCTATCTGCCAAAACGCGAATTTTAAATCGACACTGCTGATGTAGTATGTTTCGTCGATCCTGCTTAAAATCCCATTAATATTCTGCAGCGGATAGGCATCTTTAACTGTTAATCTGTTTAACTTTCTGGCATCCAGACAAAATCTATTTTTATCCGGTTTCCTAACAATCGTAGTTCTATTGCTCCAGGCACTGTCACTAACTTCGATCACGTTTAACTCTAACATCTTAACTATTTCTTCATATGTAATTTTTTGTACTGCCGGTGAGATCGGGTAATGCCTGTCTTTTATTGGCTCCGCGCCGTCTATTAATGTTATTTTGTGCTTTTCTAAACTTGTTTTACCGAGACCTTTACTTTCGTAAGTATCAAAGCTTTCTATCACTTTCTGTAAACTTTCTTTTTGCAATTTATTTAGATTATGTGGCTCTAATTTATATTCGGTTTCTTTATCTACCCACTCCTCAACAACCTTTTCCAATTTTATTTCTTCTATTCCTATTACTTCTGGGGCTAAATTAAACATACGCCAAAAATCTATTCCTAAATATAAATTCTGTTCTAGATCAGGACATAGGTACAAAATAATGTTTTTCTTTTGACCTTTGTATTGGATAGATGTGTTTATTTTACCCAATATTCTATAGTGTTGACCACTGGCAGTCTTCACTTGGGAGAATATGGGTAATATTGCCAAATTTACTTCCTCTCCAAACTCTCTACATTCTTTTCCTAACTGGCTTACGGATGCTCCGCTGTAAACAATCCTGACATCTTTCTGCCCTCCACTTCGACATCCACAAAAACTCTATTATCGGTGTTTGTCTTATGGACGTCCACATTTTTTATTGATTCTATTAGACATTTTTTTGTGTACCGTTTCTGTTTGTATATTTCCCTAATTTTTGCAATTCTTTTTGATGGTGATTTCTTGGGGCTACTGGTGCTAAATATTCTGGCTCGGATTTGTGCATATTGTTTCTCTCTAGTTTCTAAAGGCATATAGTGTCTTAATTTACTGAGGTTGGCTTCCGAAATCCCTATCGCTATATTCTCTGAATCCTTGGCTGTACTTCTACTTATTGGTTTTGTAGGTTGGGGATTTTCGTTTGACGTAGGCCCCCATTCACTCCTACGTCTCTCCTCGAGTTTCCCTTTTGGCAGTCTGGACATCGAGGCGCTATTACATTGGGTTTACCACAGCGAAAACAAAACAGGTTTCTCTCGAGTGAGTTACAATCTCTAAATCCATGACCCTGTGACTGGCAATTCTAACATACTAATGGCTCTCTCTGCTGACACGTTTTTATTGCTGCTACCTCTTCAAATTGGTTTTCTAAGACGCCATCATTTTCGACAACTATTTCATTTACCGATCTGACTAGACGTTGCGGTGGCAAGTTACCCCGTTGATCTCTTCTCGGGAAATTCTTCTCAGCCTCCAAACATTCACTCCGTAATTGCTCTACGGACGACACCTGCATGGGATATACTATCCTGGCCACATTTTCTTTTATATTTCTTTTTAGAATTTTTATCATGTCTGATTCCGTGATTGGCTGCAATAATCTTGAGCGAAGTTTGCACATACCATGGAAGTATACTTCTAATGACTCGTTTGGTAATTGTTTACGTTCAACCAGATCTCTCATTATTTCAAAATTTGACGTATTCGTTCGATATTGGTGTGTTAGCTCGAATTTCAGGGTTGGCCAATTCATGACTCCATGTGTCCGAATCAGTAACCAATACCAATCTTTTGCTGGGCCGACAACTAACAAGTGGAAATCTCTCAGAATTTCTTCCCAACTTATATCATAATGGGCCTGCAGATGCTCTATTCTAAATATGAAGTCTTCCACGCTTACGTGAGTATTATTTCCGTCATATAAAATTCCCCATTTGTCCACATGTATACTAATTTTTGCTTGTCCACTAGGATTACTGGCGACTGACGGCATGCTGGATGGAGCCCTATTCCCAGTTGAACCGTTTTGCGCGAGCGTTAACCTGTTCGGTAAATTTTCGGCAGGGTGATGTGCGTTGTTACTGCTGCCCCAGTGCCTACCGGCGTTCACATTTCTTAATGTAGGCAGTTCTGCGGATTCTCGATTTCTAGATCCTGCTGTCGACAGTTCTTTAATCCAGTTAGTCAACTCTCCTATTAATTTCCTAATGTCACTGACTTCGCTCCGAACCATTGATTTCACTTTATCTTCTAATGCTCTTTGCACTATCAATGTTTCTTCCGCAACTACCTCTCTTACTTCTGGGTTAATACTTCTACTTGCAGACGTGTCCCCATTTGGATCTGTTCCCTTCCTAACTGCTCCAGTACTACTCGACAATGGCTGACTGGGATTTCGATTTATTGAACCCGATAAATCGATAAAGTTATCGCCTCCAATAGTTGCCATATTGGACAGGTGCGTACTAAATCTTCTCGCTTTTGGATTGTTTTCTACGGTAAAACTAAAATTTGCTTGTTGCCTTCTACGCTTTCTGTTTCTAATTTTATGAGGAGTCTCTTTGCTCATTACTTGTATGCCCTGTTCTTAACCTTGGTTTCTTATAGACCAACCCTACCAACGACTTACTTCCCTCTGACCTATCGCACAGCAACTCTCAGCTTTTGGATTACACCTTTTTCCAGTAACGAATAAATATGTATTAACTTACAATAAGATTTTCGGTATTATAATTTATATAAAAAAAAAAGGATTCTTAACCTACTTATGTGCTTGACCGGACTACCTTAACCGCTCACACTTTACAACAAAACTTATATGTACTATGTACGTATTCGAAACGGAATAACTCCAACAGAATTATAATTCATTGATATCCTCACAACTAACCTTGACTTGTTTATTTTAGCTACCAATCCTAATGGTGGAACTGGTGTATCTATTCGATATTCTATTAAAATTTTGATCTATGGGAGTGATTATTATGGTGGCGACGCGACGGTAATATTTTATTTAATCCTTCTGTTTGTCAGAAGCTATAATGTGGTTCATATTCAAATGTTACTTCTAATTGCTGAATTTTATTATCGGATTGGATGTGCTCTCATTAAATAAAATTATAATTAGAGGCCAGTACGTACCTTTTCTTGACACAACGGTCCTCAAGTTCATACTTGAGCGGCTGTCAAACTCTGTACCACTGCTCCACACTCAATCTTTCATCGGAAACTACTTGTTAATTATGAAACGATGGAGAAGAATGTTTAGAAGGACAACTAGTCGCTTACTAATACCTTTTCTTCTTCCTTCGTAGAATTTTAGCGCTTTCCTATGATATTATGATCTTGCTAGGTTTTGGATGTACTACTGTTTTCTCGAAACTATTCCAAGACCGGTTACAACCTCACCTGCTAAATCATACTATTCACAGGACATTTGCGTTGGGCTATTACATAAATCTAGTATTCTTTTTCTTAGTGCTTCGACTTTCTACACTACCTACTTTTCGTTTGGGCGCCATTTTAACTGTTACGTTACCTTTACTCTGGGGGCTGTGTTTTGCACCTTGCTAGCTACTGCGGTTCTCCTGGGCGTAGTTCTCAACCCTAATGTTGCCCTCGGCACGTTCCAGCTAAAAAAAATCTTCTGTACTCACATATATTATTCTGTTACCATTATTGAACCATCATTATAGGAAGGCAGATGTTGACCTCCGATTGCCCTTACCCTTCCATGGTCGCAATCTATCCAGAGCGAAATTTTGCGAGCCCCTTTTATCCTTCCCTACATCACCACCCTTAACACTCCCTTTTAATCAATTTAGCCAGACATATTCATTCTGTCCTTATTTTACAACTTTTATTACATCTATTCCGTTTTAAATGACTTATTCTAATACCTATCTTCTATACTAAACATATATATATATAAATATTGACATTAAAATAACCAATAACTAAAATAATACATTCCTCAGATTAAGTAAATAAAAAACTTTTTTTATAAATTCTAGATAATCACTAATTGGAGACAAAAAAATTTATAATGTCTTTCATCAGGAACTAATTTTAACGCATAAAACAAAAGGTCGGACTAATCTAATAAGCCTTTCATCAATCCGGCTTCCGCGTATAAAACCCAAACTACAAAATTTCACTATCCCTGAAAGAGCTCTCTAAAGGATATGCTAAATGTTAAACACAACAATTCAATAAAAATTTTACTTTAAATTAAGTCACTGGCACGACCCTTTTGTTTGTTCTTTGTCCCCCTTTTTTCTCTTTTTGACAAAAAACACTATGAACATTAACACACAATCATAAAATCACTCTTGTTACTTAAACTAAATATTACTATTTCCTATATATGTATTTAAATTTTAATATCGGGATTCATCCACTTCAGATTATATTATTATTAGGGGTTGCAGATTTTCTTTGCAAGCAGAGACACCTTTTATTATCCCCCTTTGTTTTAATCCCTGTATTTCTAAGTATCACTTAAAAATTTCAACTTTCAGGTTGGTTTATCGGATGGTGCTGTTTTATCTTTTTTTTCCCACTATTTGCCGGATGTATTGTCCTGGCTAAGGAAATTGTTTGCTGTGTTGAAACGCCTGTCTCCAGTATATTTGGGGTGCCACTTTCTTCTTCTAGTGACACCTCCAACTCTTCAAAGGATGGTGCTTAACTTTTCTGTTTAAGCAAACAGGAATATTATGATCAACCGCCAATAAATGTTTAATTATACCTACTTGTGATCCTTTTTTTTTTGTTTTCCGACGTAAAGTTTTCTTTGTAATTTCCGCACTTGATTTTAACTTAAAATCTTCTTTTAAAGTTTTTTTTTTTTTTTTTTTTTTTTTTTATTTAACAAATATTTGGTTAGGCTTGATTGCGTCTCTATACTTGCGCTGCCTTTTGCCAATGTCGCTATATTAAAAATGTCCACGGGATCTATAGCTGAAAATATCTCAAATTCCAGGAATTCCTACCAACACTTTTGTCAAGAAAACTAGCGGCCTCTCAATTTTCTATGGCAGAACACCAACAATCGCCTGTGTTCACCGTTTGTTTTCCATTTTGACCTGGACTTCCTGGAACGGATTTTTCATC